>JAKSZT010017954.1:1405023-1553368 GCA_026826555.1 Tolypeutes matacus
TCAGAGGGCCCGGGCCGCGCCGCCCCTCAGGCGCCAGGCGTTGGGCTCCCCGCGCGGACTCGGGGTTTGTTTACGCCCCGGGGAGCGCCACGGGGCCACCTGCAAATCCCGCAGCCACCCGGCTCTTTTGTGTGCGGGCGAGAGTGGCGCGCCCGGGGACCCCCACAGGGGCGCTTCGGGGAAACTTGCGAGGGGCCGCAGGGGCACCCCTCGTGCGGTGCGGGTGGGCCGGGGCGCCCGGGACCGCTCGGCGGGCGCGGGTGCGGGAGCGGCTGGAGGGCTGCAACTTTCCCCGAGCGCAGGCCCCCGCGCTTCGCCCCGGCGCGCCGTCTGCCCGGGCGGGGGGCACTTCCTCCTCGCCGCCTACCCCGGCGGCCCTCGGCCCGCACTCGCGGGCTCCCGGGGCCCCCGGGGGCTGCGGAGCCCGCCGCCCGCTCCACTCTGGCCCTGTCAGTGGGCTCCGCGGGCGGAATGGAGCGCGTGGCGGGTGCGTTCCCAAACGCCTTCTCGGGCCGGGTTCTCGAAAGCAAAGCCCCGGGGGCCCTGCTAGACTGTGGCGTGCCAGGCCGTCGTCCGCGCAGGGTGCCCCGGGCGGCGCGATGGGATCCTGCCGGGGCTCCCCACGCGCGGCCGGAGGGACAGCTGCGTCCTGGGGGCGCCCTCCCGCCGGCCGCCCCCCACCCGGAGGAGCGGCGCACCCTCGGGGTCCGCCTGGCCGGTGCCAGCCCCGCGCGCGCGGCTCCTGGACAGCCCCGGGACTCTGCCAGGTGGATGCTGTGCAGAGGCCGAGCCAAGCTGAAGGTGAGCGGCCTGTGGGCCAGAAGCTCTGCGAGAGCTGCGGTGGGCTGGAGGTGGGGGTCCTGCGGTGGAGCAGGGCCCAGGACGGCCTAGAGCCCCGGGGCTCCTCTGCTGCCGAGTCTCAGGTGTGCGTGAAGTTAGACTTGGCTGAACTTCTGGCCGGGAAGACCGGTGACAGTGACCTTTATTACCTTTAGGAGTAAAGCAGATGAACTCCAGGTGCCGGCTTGTACGAAAGGAAGCCAATGGGATTAAAACCTATCTAAATGGAGTCTGACAACTTTAATTGTGTATGCTTATTTTCTGCTCTTGCCTATGTAAGAACGATAAAGCAGACTCATAGTCGTTATGAAATTTCCTCAAATTTCTCTCAACTAGGAGGAAGACTATGTGAAATATGTATTTCCGATAAGATTAAAACTTAAAGGAGTCTGAGTATTTATTGGCTAAAGTAGATTACTCCAAAGTGTCCATTGTGTAAATTAGGTTCCTGAATGTAATGAAGACAGCCCAATGGCATTTTTGATAAATTGGTCTACCGTGTTTTAGTAAAAATAGCTCCCTTTTACCATAATTTAATTCTTGTGCTTACTATAAAACCCGTTGTGGAGTTTTAAGAGGCAAACCTTATTATTTTTTTCCTTATCTTAATGTGACATCTTAACTTAATGTCAATGAAATGCCTGGGAAATGAATTTGATGTCTAGATAGTTTTAGATTTTATGAACTGTGTGGACCTAGCAACCCTTCCCCACCCCACACCCCCCATTCCCCTGGTGATTAGCTTGTCAGGGGACATTCAGCTCTGTGACTAGTGTCAGAGTGAAGGTTTCTCTCTTGGTTTACTTAAATGAACTTTAAAGATGTTGATGTTGGGGGAAAGCAATCCTGTATCCAAGCATCATTCTCTTTATTGAATTCCCCTTGCCTTTTGGTGGTAGATAACGGCTTGGCTTTAGATGGTTTCCTTGCTGCTTCATCACATGTATGAAAACTTCAATTGAACAGGGACTGCCAGAGTTCAAGTATAAGCCTAAAGGGGTTCTTTCTCTGGGCCCTGGAGAGGCCTTTGAGTTGCTATCTGGTTTAGTGTCATCTCTGCTCCCACAGATGGTAAGTGAGCCAGCGAGGCTGCTGTTTGGGAGGGAATTCATTAGTTTCAGACGCTTCTTGTCTTTCCAGAGCCCCTGATGCCCAGATCGGGTTGCCTCTGGAGCCCTGTGTGGGTTGTGGCATTGCCACCAGAGGGAAAAGGGGCTGGGTCTCAGCTGGAACCCACGATCGGGCCAGGTGGGCTGGTTCTGCACCTTGGCCTTGGGCTCTGGCTGCCTTGAAGGCCGCCTTGGGCCGCGGAGTTGAGTGCCCAGGAAGAGTTTCTGAAGACTGGAGCTCAGTCTCGTTTGCTTTTCGTTTCCTTTTTAGTCCTAAAGTCTTGTGGTGTGGAAGTTTCAGGGCTTTGGCTAAGACTAGTTGGACAAGTTTTTATCCTATCCCAGACTTGTGAAAACCAGGCTCTTTTTTTTTTTTTTTTTTAAATAAGAAAAACACCATTGTATAAATTTAACTTTTTAAATACACATTTGAGGAGAGGCCACCCTCCAAAGCAAGCTCATCTTGCTCTATGTTAGAGTACCTTTGAACTTTTGGGGATGGGACCTGCAGTTGACTGGCTGCCCTTTGGCATTTTTGTTCCTCCACGGTGACCAGGGTTCCCCTTCAAGTTCTTTGGAGCCTCCGCAAGGCTAAACTTGAAAAGTTTTCCCATTTTTCAAAATAAGAAAACAATTTCAGTTTTGCTGAAAGTCTACTTTCTGGTTGCTTTTATTTTGTTTTCCCCCCAAGTCGCAAGAACTATGCTAATTAAAATAGGCATCCTATCTAGTGTCTTTGATAAAATAATGAGGAAACAAATGGCTGGTTTCTACACTGCTGCTGTTTTTGTTTTCTGGTTCTTTAAAAATCTCTGTTTGAGATTGGTTGTGGGGAGGGGTCACTATCAGTCGACTGAAGTCTTTGTCCCTGCGTGAAACTGTGTGTGGGGTTGGTTGTTTGGTTTTTAGGTGCAGGCCAGAGAAGGGATGAGTTATGCACCAACTCCTGATGCAGTCGGGACCCCTGCTGTGCTCTCTGGTTGGTAGTTAGCACCATGACCAAGTTGGGAAGGGAAAGGGACCAGCTGCCTCAGGAATTATTCTCTCCTCATCTACTGAGTTAATCTTAAAAATGCTGTCTGGTAAGCTGATTGAGCCTAGGCCCTTTAGTGGCCGTTTAGAAAGAAAGTTCTCTGCTCTTCTGCTGTGCAATGAAAACACACCTACCGTGGTTGATGGGGGAGCTATGCAGAACCCCTCGTTTGTGCTCCTGGGATCCCCTCTGGGTCTACCTACAGCAGGTAACCGTGTCAGCCGCTCCTCAGGCTGCTCCTCAGGCTTTGTTCACATTCAGTGTCGTGGTAGAGAAAAGTGAAGGCTAGAAATGGATATATCTACATTCCTTTCAGCTCATTTACAAAGCCCAGAGGACGTCTGTGGTGAAATGAAGGCAGGGCAAATTTGGTAGAGGAACATTTGTAAATAAAAAAAAGAGAGAAAGAGAAATTCATCGTATGAAAAATCCTGCAGAGCTAGGCTAAATTCCTACCTGTGCTTCCATTTTATATCGTTCACATGTTTTACTGCCGGTGTTTCACAAAAAGACAGGTGTATCCGATGGACTGTAACACAAATGCTACATAAAAGTTACTGTAAACGTCATTCTGCTAATACAGGATAAGTTATTTTAGAAATGATTTAAAAGCCTGTTTAAGATTATTTAATATGTAACCTTTTAAAAATAATTGTTTCCCCTGTGGAAAGCCTGATCTTTATAAGTAATGGTCAAGATAGAGATTTGTGTGCCTTGTCCTATTGTTTTGTCCGAAGCTATGCATTATGGCTGCAGAGAGAGAGTTTTGGTTTTGACTGAAATTTTCCTGCCCCTGATTGTTTAAACCAGACCCTTAATCTTATTTTAACATATCTTAAATGTTCAAAAAGCCCGGAAGAATTGTTTTGTGTAAGTAGCAAGTGAATGTAGTTTAAACACTCAAGCAATTCTGGTATCTAATTGGAAACAGGTGGAATTCTTGGAATCCTATATTTGAGTCTTATTGTAGTAAAGCATAGGGGCACATTTCACTTATGGCCGTTCATTTTGTCAGCTATTTGAGGAGGGACCCAGCAGCCCCTCAATTACCTGGACGTTCCAGTCGTGCCATTTCAGGCAGATGCCCTGCAGAACTGTTTGTATGGGTATAGAGGAGTAAAAAAGGAGCTCTGATGGCAACAAGACAAAAGCAATTTAATATCTCTATTTAATTTTTATAGCAAAGAAGTGAATTCATTTGGGATTTCTGGTTTAATAAACAGTTATTAACCTGAGCATTTGGGTACATTTTGTTGTAACCTGATGATTTAGGATTCAGAGACAGATTTCTTCCTCTAAAAGTTCTACTTTTAGAGCTATGAGCTGAAATAACAAACAAATATTAACTTGTTCAGGGGAATAGTTCCATGAAATATTAATGGCGGGGCCCTCTGAATTGTCTGAATCATTTTTCCTGTTTCAGTTTTCGATATCTGTTCCTCAAGGCCTTTTTTTTTTTTTTTTTAAATGAGGTACTGGGGTAGGAGATTGAACTCAGGACCTGTATGTGGGAAGCTGGCGCTCAACCACGGAGCCACATTGGCTTCCCCAGTTTTTTTTTTTTTTTTTTTTTTTTGTTGTTGTTTGTTTGTTTGTTTTGTTTTTAGGAGGTACGGGGGATCCAACCCAGAACCTCCCATGTGGGAAGCAGGCACTCAACCGGTTGAGCCACATCTGCTTGCAAGACCTGGTTTTGTTTTATGTTTGAGAACCAAGTTTTGTCTTGTGTTGCGGAATGACTGAGTATGTTGGATTTTACCTAAGAAGACAGCGAAGATTTGTACTGAGCTGCTGGTCCTGTTGCAGTTTTCGTTTTGCTGAGCTGTAATCAGTCCCTCTTTTCAGCTTTATTCAGAGAAAGTTGGCCGTCTTTGGCTGGAAAGGAGGTGTCCCTGCCGCAAGCTAACCAGCCTGCCTTCGCTCCATGCCTGAAGCAGCTTTGAAGCGCTGGAGCTAACGTATCTGGGTTTCTGACTTAAAGATGCTTTAAAGTGCTTGTGCTACCCTAGTCACAAAATAGGACACAGTTAAGATATATAACGAGGACGAACAGCCCTTTTTGAAAGACATCTTATTTGTTGCTAGAACCCACCTTTAAAAAGCAAACAACTCGCCAATAAAAAAATAATTCTAATTTTTGTTGTAATTAAATTCTGATGAGATGATGTTAGGCACAAAATAAATGCGTGTTCATTTCCTAATTGTGATCTGAACGCTGTGCGGGCCGTCTCCCAGCAGGAGGCCCAGGGCGGTGGCCTGGATTTTTGTGTTAATCACAGCCTGGGCTAGGGGCTGCCCTGGTACCAAGTCCCCCCCAGGAGTCTTCCTACTCAGAGGACGTGCTCTTCTCCCTGCATTCGTTCCTAAGGCCCACAACCAGACTTTGACTTGAAGGGCTGGGAATAGTGCTTCCAGGGACTTAACTAACGCTGCAGAGCAACTGAAAAAAAAATAGCCAGGTGGGAGATTCACGTTGAATGAAACCGACTAGATTTTGCTTCATTTACGTAAGCATTTGTGAAGATGAATCCGGGAGATCAACCACACAACCCACTTCTTTATAAAACAGAAGAAGCACCCGGAGTGGCCGGGCCTACCCAGAGGCTCAGTCAGTTGACAATTGAAATCCTGGAGGCTTCTGACCGTGTGTGAGTTGTGAAGTTCAGGTAGGAGGAAATTAACCAGAGTTTACTCTGAAACTCCAGGGGCCTAGCTTGTCGTTGTTATTATCCTAAGTATACGGCTTGGGGCTTGTTTTCTTAAAGACTTCTTTCTGTTGGCTGTGTTTATTCAATAAATAAATGCAGTAAACATTTTTAAAAAGTTATATTTAGTTGTGAGGTTGTTCTGAGTTTGGTTAAGGGAAAAACAAATCGATAAATTAGCTCTTTAAGTGAACATTGTGAAATTGCGAGAAATAGAATGTCATTCTTTCTGTCATTAAAAATTTTTTTGGGTGTTGACAGCCTTTTGCTAAATGTAAGATGTTCAGATCCTGTCCATCCAGCTTGATTAAAATTAAAAAAACAAATTCAAAAGTTTCTTCCCATTTCCCCCCATAAAAGCAGAGTAGTCTTTCTTAGATGGGGTCTTTTCCTCTAATAAATTCTTAATATTTATCTTCTAACATAGCTCTACATTTCTAAGATCAAAAAAGAATATGAGCTTATTTTAGACACTTTTGTTTAGTTGTTATTTTGGGCCTGTGAGATACTTTGTTTTTTTATTGCCACCTTTCCTCCTGTTTTTAAGGGGAGAAATGTCTATTTAGATAAAAATAATTTGATAAAAGATAGTGACACCAATGATAAGTCCTTGCCTTAAAGAGCCTGAAGCTGCAAGCATCGGTAGGGCCCATGGGCTGCTGGAAGAGCAAGGGCCACCTTGCACCCGTCTCAGCCTGGGCAAGGCTGGCCCCAGGCACTTGCTGTCACCCCTGCCTGTCACTTCTTTCCCTTTTCTCTTGTGCCCCCACCCTTCCAAGCCTGTCCCCCTCCTTTGTTGTGACAACTGTTTTTTTAAAATAAGTATTTGTGGAGCTCCATTCTTTTGAGATTCTTGGAAGAAAGATACTATGTAAATGAAAATCAAAAATAAGACTTGCTGGAGGGAGTTGTGCATTTAATTTTTATGATTAGGCCTAGAAAAGATTTTTTTTCTCTCCCTGAAAATAGGAACATTCTGTTGTTCCTGTCACCATTTTTGTGTCATTCTGAAAGGTGTGGCAGATAATGGTGAAATATGTTCTTTATTTTCTATTTTTCACCATGGTAGTTGACCCAGAACTTGAGCCCATCCAGTTCTGTGTACAGTGAATTATTTGTTTCACATTGTTCTTCTCTGCTGTAACGGAGAGTGTAGATAGCAACTGCCCAGAGAACACAAACCCTTTACAAGAAAAAGGGTTTTAGTCACCCACATACAGAAATGACAGCTAAAATCATGCGTGGACCTGAAAGTCAAATTTCATCTTCCCTGCCTAGTCATGCAGCAGAGATGTTATAAGTTGAACAGTTTTGAAACAGAAAATTGTAGGCAAAGGGGCATTTATTTAAACCAGTTAGGTGCATTGATTTACTTGAGTTGCTTCATTTCAGCTGTACCCCAGCTCCACAGTTACTCAATAATGCATGCTGTAACGTCATTCAGCCAAGTAGGAGGCAAGTTCAAGTTTGGAGTCATGTTTCTGCCCCATGTGTATGTGTGGGACCAAGGAGCCAGACAGGAAGCCCCTGCTGCTGCAGGGCGCCCCTTCCCGGAGACTTGGTCCTTCAAGTGCTGTGGAAATCAGCGGGTTGCTGCCCCTGGGGGAGTGCACCCTCGCCTCTCCTCTCCCCCACCTGGTCCTCGGCCTGGCCCCACAGTTTGTCAGCGTTGCTGTGGGATGGGGAGAGGAAAGATAACACCAGTTATGGTTGAATGTCATCGTTAGGGGAGTAAGAAGTGGTTTGGGATTGTTTTACGTGGCTCTGTGTTGGTATGTAATTATGCTGTCATTGTAACATGTGCCGATACTTGAATGCAATTTTGTGTGTGTTCATAGTTAGTTTTGGGGGCTGCTGCTTGTATGCGATTGCCAAATCTCTCTAACGCACAAGAGCCAAGTGTAGTATTCGCTTGTTTCAAAACTGTCCGTTTGAAACAGGTCACCATCCAGTACAGATGTGGCTGCCGGGTTCATCTTCCCAAACCAGGGGTTTCGTCATGTCATTCTTCTCCACGAACACCCACAGTGGCTGGCTTTGGCGCAAGACAGAGCCCACGTTCTTGGGCGGGCACACGGAGTCCTGAGGCCTATCTCTCCCTATCCCAAACCTTTTGCTCCAGCAAGAAGGACCCCAGGCTCCTGCTCATTTTGGGAAACTCCCCCGTGCTCCCTTCTGCACATCTGAGGCTCAGTCTTCTTTCTGCATTCCTTCTGTCCTTCCTGTAGTACCCACTGTCGGAGCCCGCCAGTGCCAGACGCTGGCGATGTAGTGGCGCCCAGCCCGGAGGAGTGCACACCCTTCTGGGGTGGCTCTGTGGGAGGGGTGTGCCCATGGGGTTGGAGGGCAGAGCAGCGCATCTCCAGCTGGTGGCAGGGAGGGGGTGGAGAAAGCCCCCTGGAGGGGAGGTAAAGTTGAGCTAAGTTTTATGTGCTTGGGAAAGAAGGGAGAAAGGGCTTCTCAGCAGAATGATTTGGGGCAACTGGGGAGCCACTGAGGCCTCCTCTGAGCTCCAGGTCCCTGCTCAGTGTCTCGGTCTCCACTGACCTCCCACCCACCCCCCTGCAGCATCCGCCTTGCATGACCGTGCAGGCCCTTGCTCTCCACCAGGTGTTCTGTGACCCTGCCTTTCGCCCTGGCCTGGAGGGCAGGGCCCATGCCTTACGCTGCTGGCGCACCCACCGCCACCCTTGGCCTGAGAGACTGCTGACCGAGAGCACTGTGCTCCGGGGCAGCCTTCTGTGTTATGATTTCAGATTCATTCAGCTGGTTAACTTCAAAATGTGGACTTTGTTCTTTTTCACATTGCAAAAGGTAACTTGGTGATACAAAAATAGCTGTGTTTTGAAAAACTGCTCATAGGTACACTGATGGAATATTTATAGACTTTTGTTGATATGTTTCTTTTTTTATTCCCATTTATTAAATTCTTCCTTTGCAAAGTGACATATACATTGGTTAAGCCGTACATAGTTGTATCTGTGGCACATAAGAGATAAAAATTTGTTTTTAAAAATAGAATTGGGCAGAACAATTCTTTGACAGAAATTTATTCTCTAACTCGGCTTATGGCCTGAATAGGAGGAAACTCCCCCATAGGAGCGGGGAAGGCATGTATTGTGATTATCAGAATCAAACAAACACACGAGAACGCAAGGAGCAAGAAATATGAAGATTTTGGTGTCAGTGTTGAAGAAATGTCTTATGTGTGCTCATCCCCCCCAAAACCTTTCCTGAGAAGCCTGGCATGCAGCTGGGCGTGGGACCCTGTGGCGTGCAGGTCCCGTTGGCCAGCTCTCGCAGCCTGCGTGCTTTCTCTGTTTTTCCTTTAGTCGGAGAAAGTGCCTAGGATATTTTGACAGAGGTGATGTCACTGCCTGGCTGCGTAAGCTTGTGTGTGGAGTTGGGCAAGTGAGGACTGCCAGGCCGTTACCAAGGGGGATGCTGAGAGTGGCCGAAAGTGTATGGGACCTGTCGCCGACAGGGAGAAGGGCAAAGAAGAGGGTGCCTCCCTTTTGGGATCTGTTGGATTTGGGAGACCAGTGGAAATTCCAGGGAGAGAGTCCTGGGGAAAAGGAGCACTTCAATGCAGTGGAGAGGTTGATGCTGAATATTGGAAGGTGTTGGTTGAAACCTGGGGTTTGAAGCACGTGTAGGATTGGGTTTGCCCTTGGTTGGTTGGTGCTTGAGAGCTGAGCATCATTTGAGCTGGGGAGGGAAGAATTAATGATAGCAACCCTCATCCTCCAGCGAGGGTGGCTGGGATGTTTCAGGAAAGGGGGTGGAGAGAGGGAAAGCGTTGTTTGTGGTATTGGCATCTGTATGTTTTTTTTTTTTTTTTAAGTAAAAAAAAAAATTTTTTTTAAACCAACATCCTTAATTTTTTTAAGTTTTATTTTATTTATTTATCCCCCCTTGCTGCTAGTGCTCACTGTGTCCATTTGCTTTGCATTTTTCTGTGTCTGCTTGTCTCCCTTTGTTGCGTCATCTTGCTGTACCAGCTCACCACAGCGTGCGGGCTGCTTGCCTTCACCAGGAGTATCGAACCTGGGAATCGAACCCGGGGCCTCCCATATGGTAAACGGGAGCCCAACCAATTGAGCCACAGCCGCTTCCCGGCATCTGTATGTTGTAACCATTTTCGTGTCCACGGTGACTAGACAGGAGCCTTTTTTTTTTTTTTTTTACCAATTTTCTTAACCGTCACATCTCCCATCTCCATAGGCAGGTGCTGGTTGAGGCTCTTTTTTTTTTTTTTTTTTTTTTTAAAGATTTTATTTATTTATTCATTTATCCCCCCCTTGCTGCTTGTGCTCACTGGGTCAGCTAACCACGCCGTGCGGGCAGGCATGCCTTCACCAGGAGGCCCCGGGAACCGAACCCAGGGCCTCCCATATGGTAAACGGGAGCCCTACTGATTGAGCCACAGCCGCTTCCCTGGTTGAGGCTCTTGATTTACTTCCTTTTCTCCACATTAACATCCTATGGAGGATGTGTGGTCCCTGCTGTGTAGACGGATTGGTGTGGGTTGACTGATGGGTTAACCCCTGCTGGTTGAAGCCCTGCTGGACCCGAGAAGCTTAGTAGCTTTGTAGCGCCTCCACCTGGCCTGAGCTGGAGTCAGTGCAGTGAGTGATAAGGCTCCAAAGACAAGGCAGAAGCACTGCTGCTCCTGTTCCAGGTTGGGGAGAACTTGGCAAACTCCACCTGCTAGTTGGGGTGCAGTTATGGCATCTGGCTGGAAGTAGCCCCCTCATTGTGTCACTTACTCTTCTCAGATGCCCCATGTGTGCAAAAAGCAGATTTGTTGGAAGCAGTTTGTAGAAATATCAGGCACGAGAGAGGCCTAATATTGGGCCCTGGGCCCTGAGGGGTTGGGGTGGGAGGGTGGAGGCTGGAGAAGGAGAGCCCCCAGCCGCAGTGTTGGAGTGAGCCCCGGGCGGGGAGGACCGCACCAAGCAGCGTTCTCTGAGCTGCTGGGCCTGGCACTGCCTGCCCTGGGTGCTGGGGAGCGGCCTGTTCTTCAGTACTAATATTTGCACTTAAACCTGGACGGCCAGGACAAGAGCTGCTCTCGACACTCCCTGAACGGCTAGTTGACTAGTCACTGGTGGCATTGGCTCCAGTCTGTGCAGATCACCTGAAATCGGCAGGCAAGGTGAAACAAGCGTTTGGTCTCTGCCACGTGTCAGGACAGTGTCAGGGGCCCTGTCAGTAAGAGACTGGCCGGGAGACGTCGGGGATGCGCCTGAGACCGTAGCTGACTTTTCTCAAGGAGTGATCACCTGAAAGACCGAGCCTTTAGGTCTGGATTCGCATTACTGATTTTTTGTGATGATGCAGCTTGTTTTGTTACGGAATTGTGAAATTTAAAAGGAAAATAGGCAAAAATGTGCCCTCATCTTTGAAATACCCATAGCAGTGTGAGAGAGGTTGGTTGCAGTTTCGTTTGTTTTTGGAGCAACTCAGTTTTTGCAGTGACTGTTTGGGCCATTCAGTCATTTATTCATCGAGCACAGCTTTGTGGCACCAGATCCTATTCAAGCCCTGGGGTACCTCGAGGAGTAAGTCCAGGGCGCTGCTGGTCAGAGGACAGCGCAAACCGACTCCCAGGTTGCAAAGGGCTGGATGTGTCTGGCGTGTAGGAAGGGCAGAACAGGGATCAGGAAAGAAGGGCCTGGCTTCCTCCACTTAGTCAATTATGCAGGATTTATTGCGCATCTCCTCTGGGGTAGCACCGTGGTTCTACTGACCAGAGCAGCGGGAAAATCCCTGCCTTCGAGGAACTTACATTCTAGTGGGGCAGGTGCACATAATGAAAAGTGAATGATACAGTTCGAGTGTCAGGCGCTGTGGAGAAAGACAGAGCAGGACCTTTGTGTGAAGCCCCCATGGGCCATTACTGTGTCCTGAAGGCACTGAGCACTTGTGGAGTTTGAAACTGAAGAGGGACAGCCCTGCGCTCAGATTGGTGTTTTCTGAGGATCCTCCTGGAAGCCCCATCTGAAAGAGGACCAGAGTGAGGGACGAATGGTGAAGAATTGAGCCAGGAGGGTACTGTCATGGTGATCTAGGTGAGAGGTGCAGAGGGACTGATGGGAGAAGATGCTGAGAGGCTACCTGGGCAGACAGGGCCTGGAGTGGGGGGTGCAGCCGGAGGAGGGAGGCGTCTCGGGCCTGGCCTTTCTGGGGAGCCAGAAGACCCGATGAGACAGCCTCCTGTGGGGCCTGGGGCAGAGCTGGTGCTTCCAGAAAGGAGTCCATCTGCGAGGGCCCCACAGGCCTACTAAAAGCAGGTGAGATGTCGGCCTCCACCCAGCAGTGTGGGATTCCGTGACTCACTTGCATGGAGTGAGCCTGAAGTTTTTTTATTCATTCCTATTTGCTTTTTGCTGGTAATCCTTTGTAATTCCCCAGTTTCATGATCTAATTTTAATGGAATTAAACTTGAACACTTCAAAATTATGTAATTAATTATGTTCGGCTTCAGTTACAATGACTAATTATAGCGTGATACCTGGTGGCGAGTCAGCCAGAGCCTGGTGGAGTGGCTCACGTCGGCCAGGTACTTGGGAAAGCCCGTTTTTGTTCAGAATCTGGGCGAGGGCACGTAGAGGTCAGGCCGGCTGCCTTTGGCCCGCACTGAGTGCCCTCCGTGTCCCCTGTCCCCGGGAGCAGCTCCCCAGGAAGGGACGGGTGTGAGATGTGTGGGCAGTGCAGGCCCTTCTCTCCATGGCCTTGCAGTGCAGGTGGGAGGGGTGAGGGTGACGCTGTTTGGGGAAGGGTTGTTTTGGGTGGGGGAGGCGTGAGCCATGTGGTAGGTGGAAGAGAAGCTCTCATGTTAGGAGGGTAAGTTTGGGGGTGGCTAGAGGGGAACTGAGGATGTTATTATGTGATTCTTCTATTTTTCCTGGAAATCAGAAGGAAGGGTGCATCCAAGTGAAATCATGGGTTCAAGAATGGGAACGATGCTTCCAGAGAAAGGGAAATGTTTGTGCAAACCACCTGGCAGCATGAGAGGGGGAGATGAGAGGTGAAAAAGCACTACTATGCAGTATTATCTCAACGTTCAGGGTTTCTGGGGCCTGTAAACCGAGCCTTCAGCCCCCAAAATGGAGCTCTGCATTTCTTTTCTTCCCGGAAAATCCACATCTCTCTTGCTGTTTTTTTTTTTTTTTTCTTTCTTTTTTTCTTTTTGAGGTACCGGGGCTGGGGATTGAACCCGGGACCTCCTATGTGGGAAGCTGGCGCTCAACCACTGAGCCACATCAACTCCCCTGAGTTGGTTTTTTCGTTTGTTTGCTTGTTGTTTTTTTCTTTTTTAGGAGGCATCAGGAACCAAACCTGGGACCTCCCATGTGGGAAGCAGGCGCTCAACTGTGTGAGCCACCTCTGTTCCCCTCTTGCTGTATTATTTTGTGTTGGAAGAGGCGGGTCTTGCTAAATTGTCGCCACCTGTTATTTGACTGTTTTTCTTCTTTTTTTTTTTTTTTTTTTTTTTGTGGAGGTACCAGGGATTGAACCCAGGACCTCATACATGGGAAGTAGCTCAACCACTTGAGCTACATTCGCTCCCCTCTATTGACTGTTAAATGGCTATGCTGCAGCTTGGCAGGTTCTTGTCTCCCTGGAGGCCGTCTGAGTTAAGAGTCGGGTGTACAGTGCTAGTAGGAAATGTCCAGTGGGTCGGGGTTCCTGCTGTTCTCTTTGGCCCCGTCCTCACACAGCCGATATGACATACTGGCCATCAGGCTGCTTTTACAGGGTAGATCCTTGAAACGGACCTTAAACTGTAGCACCCCAGGTGTGGCTTCCACTGTCCAATGTTCCTGTTTTGAGAGATGCCCTGTTTGTTGCTTATTTGAAAGGCTTAGGGCATCTTTTTAAAAAGGTGATTCATTAACTGCTCAGACGAAAGAAGTATTCTTGGTGCCGTCTACTGCATTTTCCAGTGTTTTCCCCATTTAATGTGCACGAATGGTGCACAGGCAAAGGAGCCCCTTGTTTCAGAAGTTCTAGCTGTGGCAGATATATATATATTTTTTTACCGGGAGGTCCCAGGGATTGAACCCGGGTCCCTCCATACAGGAGATGGACGCCCAACCATTTGAGCCACATCTGTCCCCCTGCGGCAGATATTTGGGGTAGGCCCATTAGGATGCCTAAATGGAGAGCAGAACTTGAAAAGTTTGGGTGGCACAACTCGTTTGTAAAAGTTTTTCTTTTTGACCAAGATGGTGCAGAGTACTCTTGGAAAAAAAATTTTTTTTGTTTTGTTTTAAACCTTCTGGTATGTTGGTGAGTGGCTCCTTTGACACAGTGCCTCGATACCTCAGTTCTTTTTTTAAAATCAAGATAAAATTCATATGGCTCACCATTTTAATCTTTTAAAACTGTACAATTCAGTGGTTTTTAGTATATACACAACATTGTGCAGCTGTCACCACTGTCTGATTCCAGGACATTTCCAACACCCCTTAAATAAACCCAGTCCCTGTGAGCAGTCACTCCCTTTCTCGCCCCCCCCCCCCCAGCCCTAGGCTCCCGCTAATCTCCCTTTAGTCTTTGTAGGCATTTTATATGAACGGAAGCCGAAGATGTGTGGCCTTTTGTGCTGCATATATTTTGGGCTGCTTCCCCTTAGCATACTGTTTTCCAGGTCCCTGTACGTTGTAGCATGTATCTATGCTTCATTCCCTTTTGTGGCTGGGTAACAGTCCACTGCAAGGACACCAGCTTTGTTCATCCATTCATCAGTTAGCGGACATTTGGGCTGTTTTTGCTTTTTGGCTATTACAAATAATGTTGCTGTGAATGTCTGTGTACAAATTTTTGTGTGAACATGTGCTGGCGAGTCTCTTGGGTGAATACCTGGGCATGGAATGATGGGATTATGGAGTGACTCTGTGTTGGACTTTTTGAGTCTCCTACTTTTCGAGCCCTCATGTGTAGCTACTCTTTGTTCCCCAGGGTGCTCAAATCACCTCAGTCCTTATTCTGCTTTATTCTCTTTCCACATCTGGCCTTCTCTGGCTCCCCCTCAGGCTCCTGTGTGGAGTGGTTGCATCCCTTTGGAACCGCTGTTCTAAAGACATGTTCAAATGGATTTTATGGAGCCCTTTGGGGTGAGAGCGGGCACGTTAGCTGCCCTCAGTGTCTCTCTTCTCCCCGCCTTCTTCCTTGGTCACTAGTGAGGGGCCTCTCCCCTGCCAGACACGTGAAGCTTCTCTAAGCTAGTCCCGGCCATTCCCTTTCCGGGACCCTTGGCTGCTTTAGGCCTGGTGGGTGTTTGCCTTTGGTTTGGGAGCCAGGGGGTTTCATGTGGAGCTGCTTCTGGGAAAGGGCTTCTTTGGTAAAAGGAGAATTTCTGCCCGTGGACATGGCAATGTGAGAAGAGGCACCATAGGGGAGGAGCCCAAGACAACGTACAAACCCCAGAGGACGGGGGCAGGAAGACGGAGGGGGCCTGGGCCCTGGACGCCTCTGAGCTGCTGCCTGAGTGGACCCTGCAGCCACCCTGCTCCCAGCCTTCTGTTACATGAGAAAATAAAACGTCCTTCTGGGATCTTCTGTTCCCTGCAGCCAGAAAAGCGTTCGGACATGAGACTATTGCAGTTAAGATCCGGATCATACAAAGCTCCCCTTGACTGCTTTGGCTGGGTGCAGAATTAAAAGTAATATTTTTGCGGCACCAGTAGTGGGTGAGGCAGGTTGAGAGTGTGAGAAGAAAACGTGTTCTCTAAGCTCTCATTTCTAATGGCAAGCAGAATTCCATTTGCCAAGCCAGATGTCCCCCAGTACTTTAGATCCAGCCAATAAAACATTAAGCAATTAGAATGGTTAATATTCAGTTAAGTATAATTAGAACCTGGTGTGAATTGTGAATGGAATTGACAGGTTCCATAAGTTCTGTGGGCAAAATACCAAATCTTCTTCAGTTGTGTATGTGTGTCTGCATGTGGGTCTGTCAGTTCAGACAGAACGCTGCCCCTCCTCCGTGGAATACAAACGAGGGGCTGTTGTCAGCCCACTTCACTACAATTCTGAAAATTTAAGAACATGTTGCCAATTGCTTTATTATTTATTTAATGTGCCTTTATGCACGTGCACCCTTGTAAAATATGTGGCCTGTTTTGTGCGTGTAAGTGGTTTTGGTCCACATATATGGTATCGTGCTATAAATCTTTGTCTTTTCCACTCATCACTTTTGAGGCCTGTCCGTGTTGCTCCCTATACACTGCCGTCCTCACTCACAACGGCTGCGTGGATCCTGGATTTTCTGTCTTTGGAGCCCGCCCGAGCTCACGATGCCACGGCCTTGACGCCCCAGAGAACATCCGCACACGTGGCACCCGCCGGATGCCCAGGAGTGGGGTGGTGGGTCTCGGGGTGAGAGTGCTTTGGAGGTCACCGTGTCCCGCTGGATTGCTTTCCAGGGTCCCCCATGTTCTCTTCAGCACTCATGTCTGTTCTTTGCCCTTCTCATGGTTTTCAAGGGGCACTTCAGTGTTGCATAACTTTTCTCTGATCACCAGCAAGGTTTCTACTTGTTAATAAACCTCATTTTATACCTGTTAGCCTTTCAGTTTCCCCTTTTATAAATTGCCTGGTTATGTGTTTTGTCCTTATTTTTTTTCTTTTAAATGGGTTTACCTTCTTTTTGTTGATTTGCTGGAGCTTCTTGTATGTTCTACATGTGAACCCTCTGTCGGTTTTAACTTTTGCAAAGTACCTTGTCTCACTCGCTCCCTTGTATGTTGATATGTCTATGTTGTCCTTCGATAAACAGAAAAACTTAGTTTTGATGAAGTCGTCTCTATCAGTTTTCCCCTCATGTTTTGTGTTATTTCACACTTGCTTAAGAGATCTTTCCCCAACCAGGATCACAAAGATATTCACCTTTGAATCGCAATAGAGATTTGCCTTTTCGCATTTAGATCTTTTATTTTAGTTTGGGATTGAATTCTGGGGAGGGTGAGGTAGTTGTGGAACTTAGCGAGCAAGTCAGTTTTTCCAACACTGCTAGTAGTCCATCCTCTCCCCCTGGTTTTGGAAGTTGTCTCTGCCCTACCCCAAGTCCCCACACACGTGTGGCTGTTGCCGGGGTCATGCTCTTGCTCCACGCGTCTGTTTGTCCCTTTGGTGCCACTCTCTTAATCACTATGGCTTTATGCCATGTGTTAATTTCTGATTAGGTGAGTTTGTCCTCTTTGCTATTCTCTTTCAAAACATCTTAGCTATTCAAAGTCCATTATTCTTTTACACACATTTCTGTCAAGTTCTCCCTAATTTCTGCTGGAATTTTTATTGGATTTGCATTAAATATATAGATTAAATTGGGGCAGAATTATTGACTTCAAGTGGTACTGCTCTTGAACAAGGGTATTTCTCTGTGTGGGTGTTCTTTTTCCATAATGGTCTTACACATTCGTTACTAGATTAATTCCTTGATCTTAAAAAAGGTTTTGTAGTTATTGTGAATGGTATGTATTATTATTATCGTTTCAATTTCTAATTGATCATTGCTGGTATAAAGGAAAGCAATTGGATTTGCTTATTGATTATAAAATTGGCAAGGTTGCTGAATCTCTTTATTAGGTCTTACTAGTTAACTTGATTCTGTTATGTTTTCTCTGGAGACTGTAATATCGTATGCAAAAAGAAAAAAAACATGACAGTGTTTTCCTTCCAGTCCTTATTCTGGAGCCCTAGTAGTGGTGGCAGTGACTCTCCTTTTCTTTCCTGATCTTACAGGGAATGTTCCTAAAGGAGATTTTTGGTACACACTTTAATCAGGCAACTACCTTAACCCCCTTACCCCAGTTTTCTGAGCATTTTGATCATAAATAGGTGTTGACTTTTAGTAAATACTTTTCCTTAATATTGATTCATGTCCAAGAATGTGGTAAATGGCATTGATTGGTGTTTTGATGCTGAATCTGACATTGCACTCCTGGGATAAAGTCTTCCTCTTGTGTTTTAAAGATACTGTTGGATTTCATTTACACTTTTCAAATCTATATTATTAAATGAAATTGGCCTATACTTTTTTATCCTATTCAGTTGGAATCGAGGTTATGCCAGCCTCATGAAATTAATTAAGGTTTTAATGAGTAACTTGTGAAAGAGGAGGCTATCTGGACCTTAAATTTAATGGCTCACCTGGAAACGCTTCTGGGCCTGAGACTTTGGAGGGAGGGTGGTGGGAGGAGTTTACTCTTTGACTTTCTTCCTTATTGATCTAGTCAGTTGTTCTTGTACCAGTTTTGGCATTTTATAATTTTCTACTCATTTCATCTAGGCTCATAAAATTTTCATTTATTATTTTTGTAAATTTGATTTTTGCTCTATTTCTCATTTTCTTTCTATATTTTGTTATTTCCGATATTGTTTCCAACACTTTTCTTTATTTTTATTCTTGAGTTTTTTCTATCCCATTAATCTTTAAAAATACCAGCTTTTGGTTTTGTTAATTCTCTCTTTGCCTTTGTGTTTTGTCTATGTGGTTGATTTCTCATCTTTATTTCACTCTTGTTTCTTAGAGTTTGCTGTCTTTTCCTGACTTGTTTTGAATACTTACCTTTTTCTTTGAATTCATTGTTGTGTTCTGATAAACGTATTTAAAGCCACAGAATTTTCTCCAAGTATTGCTTTTGCCGTGTTCCACAAATTTTGACATCTGGTGCTGTCGTTTTTATTCAGCTGTAATATTATATAATTTCTCGGAGAATTTCCTCTTTAACCCACAGGTTATTTAATAGTGTATATATTTTTAGATTTTTGACATTCTTCTTTAATAGCTCTCCTTATTTTATTGATTTCTGCTTTTATTGCATATGGTCTGAGAACATAGTCAATATGGTACTGATTCTTTGGAATATATCAATACTTTCTTTTGGGTATATTGCTCATGATGCAGTTTGGTGATTGTTCCATATAAGTGCAAAAAGAGGGTTTTTTTTTTTTTTATTTGTGTATGAAATTCTCTCTGTATTAGTTTGAACTTAATTTGTGTTATTTGATTCTTTTATGTCTTTGCTAATTTCTTCCTGTAGTTTTGATATTTGTTACATTATGTTAAGGCTATATTGTTAGGTGCATATATGATCTCAATCTTTATAGCTTCTTGATTTATTGTTCCTTTTTCTGGTGTATCTATAGACTCCTTCATCCTTTATGATGTTTTTCGCATTAAATTTTATGTGCTTTGATGTTAAAATTACACTTCTTTTTTTGGTTTGTTTTGGCTTCTATTTGTGCAATATAGTGAATAGTTCTAACCTTTCACGTCCGTTTGCTTTAAATGAGTCTGTTGTAGACATGTGATACAAGATCTTGTTTTTTGAGCCCAGACTGAGAGTTGTCTTTGATCAGCGAATTCATTGGTGTTCATTTATGGTAATCATTATATATTCTGCCATCTTATTTTGTGTTTTCTATTTACCATGACTTTCTTTTGTATCTTTTGTTGTAATGCTTTGCCCAGGGTTAAATTTTTCCTCTGCTGGATTTTAAACTTGTTCCACCTAGTTTATCTTTCTGGAGTCCAGACTCTGGATTATTCCTGAAATGATTGACTCATTCATGTGTTTTTTTTCTATCAATTTCTAAAGCTTATCAATATCTCTATCTTTCCCTCAAACAAGTTAACTCAATAATTAGAACAGTGGTACCTTCTAGACCTATGGTCCCTGTGCAAGCAGAATCAGCATTACCTGAGAACTTGTTAGAAATGTAAATTCTTGGGCCTCAAGCTCAGACAGTGTGGAGGTGTGGCTCAGTGACCTGTGTTTTAAATAAGTGCTCTAGGAGATACGGACACACACTGAAATGTGAGAACCACTGGTCTAGAATTTCAGTTCTCGGTTGTCTCTGTATATGTTCCTATAATGTGTGTTTGCTTTTATTTATTTATTTTTTTAAGGAGGTACTGGGGACTGAACCCAGGACCTCATACATGGGAAGCAGGTGCTCAACCGCTTGAGCTACATCCACTCCCCTGCTTTTAGTTTTTTTTTTTTTCTTCCTTGTGGTTTATTTAAACAATAACAAACTTTTCCACAGGTATTCCTTCCCTTATGTCATTTTTGACTTTCAGGATTATTTTCTCACTGCTAGAGTATTTCTAATGAGTGCATTTGAAGAGGGTCTTTCTATGATAAACTTCATGAAACCTTAAATGTCTGAAAATATACTTATTCCACTGTACATTTAAATGATAATTTAGCTGGATATAAAAGTGTAGGTCAAAGTTCTTTTTCATCAACACTGAAATTATTACCGTTTCCTTTTTGCATAGAGAGTTGCATTTGAGAAATCTGATGACTGTGTTTCTTATTTCTTTGCAGGTAGTCCGATTTTTTTTTTTTTTATTTTTAATCAGACGTTTCCAACACATTTTATTTTGCTGACCACTGGTTTGTAGCTGATTTTTATTTTTATCCTTATCTTTTTCTTAAATGTCACTCTACTGTATCTAAGTATGGAGTCTTTTTCTTTACCTATTTTATTTGGCACTTTATAGACCCTTTTGTTCTGATGTCTTGTAGTTTTCTTTAATTCTAGGGAATTCTCAGACATTTATTTTTTCAAATATTTTCTCCCTCCATTTACTTTTCTTTCTTTCTAGGACTCCTACTGCACTGAGGTTGATACTTCTACTTCTGTTCTCCCTCTCTCTTACTTTTAGCCTCATTCTTTCCATCTCAGTCCTTCCGTGCTGCCTTGTCTTGGTCTTTCAGCTTACTGATTTGTGTTTCAGCTGTGTGCATCTTGTTTAACCCAAACTTGGGGTTCTTTATTTCTAGATTATGTTGTTTGAACCTTCTGCCTCAGTTTATTGTGCTTCAGAACTGCTTGTTCTCATTTCCCGTTTTTAGCAGCCTCGTTTCTCTCTGCTGGTTGTTTACTGTACTCATTTTCAGTTCTTGTTCCGCCAGGTCCATCAGCTCTCCTCTCTGCAGTGTAGGTAGTTTGGATGGATGGTCTCTCTCCTAGCGCTTGCCCTCCTCCTGGTTGTTTTCCTCTGGGAGCCTGTGATCTGCCAGCCCAGCTACTTTAGCTGATCACGTGGCCCTGGGGGAGGGTGAAAGTCTAGGCCACAGCTTATCAGAGAGGGGCGGGCCTCAGGGTGGAGGATTTCAGGTGTGCACCGAGGCCCCACAGGGACCCTCCCTACCAGTGCCAGGCTCAGCTGTTGCCGAAGGCTGCCAGCCCCTGTCACCCCTGTCGTTGTTGCCTGACTGCTTGTTCCCATGGGGTGGGGGCCCAGGCAGTGGTATTTTTAAAAAGTTGCTCAGCATGGGTTATAGATGAAACCAGACTGGCCATGAATTGATAGTTATTGGAGGTGGGAGATAGGCGTCTAGGGGGTTATTGTGCTGTTTTATACATCTGAAATCTACACCCTGGCTAAGACCTAGCCGGTGGGATGGGGACGGAGATGGGGAGTGGGTAGGGGAAGCTAGCTAGCTGGACCTGGGGCTGATTGCTGACATTTCAAGTGACTTAACACGGCTTACATTATATTTCTTTTGCACAGGGCTGTTCTAACCTTGACCCAGGAACCAGCATCACCTGGAGTTTGTTAGAAATGCAGAATCTCAGGTCTAGACCTACTGAGTCAGAATCCACATTTTCATAAACTCTCCAGGTGATTACTGTGCATATTAAAGTTTGAGAAGCCCTGGTCCAGAGCCTTTTCAAAGGCATGTTAGTTTTATGTAATTCATATTTTAATAGAGTGACCCCTCCCTTATCTTCCCAGCTGAGCTCTCCAGGACTTAGGTGGCCACCATCAGCTGAGCAGAAGTGGCACAACGGTCCCTGCACCCAAGCCATGTGGTTTCACAAAGGAGGTTTCCGTGCCTTCTCCCAAACCTATTTTAAACCCAGCTCCTTTTTTAAACACACTGTTCTAGTAGTATTGGTTATCTGCTTTTCAAGGTCCTAGCACTTTAAACAGTAAATTGGAAGAAGGCACGGGAGGTGTTACTGCCAGGCCCTGGGCCAGGAGCCAGCAGGACCAGCTGTCAGTGTGACTGCAGGAGACCAGAAAGAGCAAAAAGCATTGCAGGCTGGGGCTGTTTGGAGTAGAGGAGATTCCCCTACATGTAGAGTGTTGAGAAATGGAGGGATTCACTATAGATTTCAGCATTAGCATTTGTTAAAATGAGCTGGAGCCACTAAATATGACTGAATTATGTTCTGATTAATGTAGTGGGAAAGGTGGTATTTTTTTAAACTAAGGCCTTGGTAAGTTCAGGGTCAAGGTTTAAAGGCAAACGGTTTACTTGTTTGGGAAATTAACTTTTGGGGCGCCTCTCCTTCCCTAATTGTCCTGGAAGCATGGCACACCGTCCCTGGAAATGGCAGCTCTCAGCATATGGGAACATGAGATTCTGTAGCTGACTGGCCTTTGCATTTGCCCAGAATCCATCCATGTGCCTACTCCACTGGCATGGCTGAGGGGATCTAGTGCAGTGGCTAGGGGTGCTCTGGCTTGGGCGACAGACGTCTGATTTGGAATCTCTGTTCCTCCATTTATTAACTTTGTGATTTTTGGGTACTTAACCTGCTGCTTCTGTAAAAGGGCGATGATAAAGCTACTTACTTTATAGGGAATTCAGTAAGACTGAGATTAGGGCATTGCCTGACACTTCCTGAAATTTTTTTCTAGCCTCAGAATGAAAAGGTCCAGGAAAGTACTGCGGTGTTGGCAGCCCACTGATAGAGACTGCTTCCTCTCTGGAAGAATAATAACGCAGTAACCCAGTCTGAGATGTCACACCACCCAGGTTGCTTGGGACGCTTTGATCTTGTGTTACTTGGTTTTATTTATTTTATGCTTTTTCCCCAGAGACTTTTCCCCCTATATTATTCAAAACATCTGATTACATGTTAAACCCCACTCAGTTCGCATAATACCTTTTTTTTTTAATTTTTAAAAGATACTTAGATTACATAAATATTACAGAGAATATATAGGGGATTCCCATATGCCCTGCTCCCCACACCTCCCACATTTTCCCACATTAGCAACATCCCTCATTTGTGTGGTGCATTCATTGCAATTGATGAACACATTCTGGAGCATTGTCACTAAGCATGGATTATAGTTTACATTGTAGTTTACACTCACTCCCACTCAATTCTGTAGGTTATGGCAAGATGTATAATGGCCTGTATCTGTCGTTGTAATGTCATTCAGGACGATTCCCAAGTCGCGAAAATGCCCCCGTCGCATAATACATTTTCAAAGTATCTGCCAATCTCCTGGATGTGAGCAGCTTCCGTGTCAAATGTTCAGTGGACACATGAAAAATGTGAGTCATCCAGCACGTGACACCTTGGCTTTTAATATTCTGTGGCAAGCGCCCTGTAGAGAGGAGAAATTTCGAGGTAGAAGTCTTTTCAGATTCAGCTGGTGGAAGGATTATTTAGATGAAGCAAGTTTTAATGTCGACTGAGACTAGTAATTGTTTGAATTTTCTCCCTTTTTCTATTTTCCCAGCCTGCTAGGCCTCCATGGGGGCCAAATTCAGACCATAATTTACTGCTGTTGTGCAGCCTGGGGCTGCCTTTACGGAATCTGTTGAGCCGTAAGGGTAAGAACAATTTCTAGCAGCTTCTTAAATGCACAGCAAATAGAGGCCAAGGGTTTTTAGACTAACAGAAGGCGAGCAAGGCCTTTCTCTGATTGTGTGGAGAACTTGGATTTTCTTTCTCTAGCGATTGCTGACAGTGATAAGCAGTGCACCAGCGACTTGGCCCTGTGACTGGCACGTGGGGCTCTCTGTTTTTTTTTATTGGCCAAGCTCTCCAGGAGGCATTTCTTACCTGGCAGTCTTTTCTGAAGGGGCATCGGGGTTTTGGGAGAGGGAGCGGAGTGCTAATATTAGGGTGCTCCCTCCTGAATCATGTAATTTTTTATGGCATGGCAGTGTTCCCTGCACTGTGAATGTAGGAAATTCATGTAAATCATACTTGGATTTATTTTTAGATTATAGGAGAGAAGTAGGAAATTTGGAGAAAATGGGACTGAAATAGTTATACAGAATTTATGGATCAGTGGAGATTTCAGAAGGAAAGTCAGAAGAAAAGTTCATTGATTAAAAAAAATCTTTGCTAAAAAAAAAAAGTACTCAATTCTGGGTAAAGACATTGTGGCTGCCCCTGGAGGCTGTGGGTGGGGCCTGCCGGTGGGGGTGGGGCCAACAGGGGCGGGGCCTGTCGGTGGAGGGTGGGGCTGGCGGAGGCAGGGAGGTGAGGCTGTTTTCTGTCCCTGCTGCGTGCAGCCTGGAGAGCCCCGGAGCCACCTCCGCCCCACGTTTGGAACCCTGTCCTGGTAAAGCTCCTCAGGCCCAGTCTTTAGAAACCCAGGGCGTGGATGAGAGAGCTTTGGAGTAAGACCAGTTATAAGGCCAAATTCATGCTTTTCTGTGTGGACAGAAGTCCGACAGCTTAAGTGAATGTATTTCATTTTAAAATAAAAATTGATCAAAAGTAGTCATTGTTTTTGCATGTTTTCTTTTCAAAACATTTTATTTTAATTTTTCAATCAAAATTCTGTAAGGTTTAGTATTGAAAAAAAAAAAAGGGAGCAGATGTGGCTCAAGCATTTGAGTGCCTGCTTCCCACGTGGGAGGTCCTGGGTTTGGTTCCCTGTGCCTCCTAAAAATAAAACAACAAACAACAAGCAAATAAATGAAAAAAACCCACTTGGGGAAGCCAATGTAGCTGAGTGGTTGAGCGCTGCCTTCCCATATACGAGTCTGGCCCCAGTACCTAAAAAAACAACAACAAAGCAACAGCCCCCTGCTCCCCTTCTCCCCGCCCTCAATTCCTGCACCCCAGAGCAATCTCTTTTTTCTTAAGTAGCAAGCAGGCTTCTATTCCTTGTTTTTCCGAGTTACATGTTTAGTTTGATGTGGTTCTCTGAGAGCTGGAGAGGACTCGAGCCTCCAAAAGGTTCCCTTTCCTCTGAGAGTCGTTGTAGTTTTCTTTTTGGCGCAATCAATTTTCAAATATTCAGTGTTTGGATAACTCTGACTTCGTAAATATTAGTTTTCTGTGTTTATCCGTAACTTACTCCTAAACTCTCTTCCAGGGATACAGATTTCTTAAAACATGGAAACCTGTCAGGTGTGTTGGGGTCTCCTCTTGTTCTTGGCAGCGCCCCTCCCGGGGCCCTGTGTTCTGTTTGGTGGCTGCCAGGCCTCCCCAAGGACTCCTTGGACCTCCCTCTGGTTTGGATTCCTTGGTTCCTGTATCCTGGGCTTTTTTTTTTTTTTTTTAAAGATTTATTTATTTATCTACCCCCCTCTCCTCCCCGTTGTTTTGTGGTTGCTGTCTGCTCTCTATGTCTGCTTGTCTTCTCTTTAGGTGGTACTAGGAACCGATCCTGGGACCTTTCAGAGTGGAGAAAGGCTGCTCAATCTCTTGCGCCACCTCACCTCCCTGATCTGCTGCATCTCTTGTGTGTCTCTCTTCTGTGTCTCTCTTTATTGTGTCATCTTGCTGCACTCCACATGGGCCAGCACTCCTGTGCGGGCCAGCACTCCACTCGGGCTAGCTCATTTTTCACCAGGAGGCCCCAGGAATCGAACCCTGGACCTCCTATATGTTAGACAGGAACCCAAACACTTGAGCCACATCCGCTTCCCTGTATCCTGGGCTTTTGTGGTAATTTTTTATTTGTTTAGTCTCTCCTTTGGGAGGCACCTCCTCCAGCAGCTTCTTTTTTTTTTTTTTTTTTTTTTTTACCGGGAGGTCCCAGGGATCGAACCCGGGTCCCTCCTTATGGGAGACGGACGCCCAACCAGTTGAGCCACATCCGACCCCCTTCCAGCAGCTTCTTGATAAAGGGTGTCCCTATCTCCATATCTGCAGGTCTGGCCTTGGCTTCACCCTCTTCTCCCCTTGGTGGATTGCAGACTTAGAATTCCAGGTTGGAAAGCACTTCCTCCTAATTCAAAAGACATTGCTCCCTACACCTTGTTAGTCCTTTGCTATTTCTCTCACCCCTTTTAGAGTCGCCCTTTTATTATTATTCTCAGGTTTCACGCATATGTCCCTTGGGGTGGGTCTTACTTTCCTTGCCTCTGTTTTCTGCCCTCTGGAACTCTTGTTATTCATATGTGGGGCCTGTTGGACTGATCTGCTCATTGTTCTGACCTTTCATTTTTTTTTCTTTTTCTGTTTTGATATGAGAATTTTTCAACATTCCAATCTTTCTGAATTTTATCATATTTTTTTGTTTCTGAGTTTTCTTTTCTGAATGTTCTGTTCTTAGGACATGTTCTTGTTTTAGGGATGTGGCATCTTTTACTGGCTACATTTATTACAACATTTTTTTTTTTTACTTTGAAAAATAATATGATTGAATGCATATAAACAATTGTAGAGCACATTTTGGTTATAAAGTATAATAATATAATGAACACCCACGAATCCTTCACCCGGCCCAAGGACTGTTAATTGGCTGTACCTGTATACTCTGCTGCTTTTGCTGTCCTGTGGTCTTGCCTCCCTCCCAGGACAGGTGGCAACTGTCCTAAATTTTGTATTTGTTACACCATAGCCTTGAAATAATGTAGTTTTTTTTTTTTTTTTTTTTTTTTTTTTTTAATGTTTTTTTTTTTTTTTTTTTTTTTCCCCCCCCCCCCCCGCTGCCCGCGCTCGCTGGGTCAGCCAACCACGCCATGCGGGCAGGCCTGCCCTCACCAGGAGGTCCCGGGAACCGAACCCGGGGCCTCCCATATGGCAAACGGGATCCCTACTGATTGAGCCACAGCCGCTTCCCTGTAGTTTTATCTTAGATGTATATATGCTTAGATAACATGATGTTTGCTTTTGCTTGGTTTTGAGCTGTATAAGAATGGCATTATCATTCTGCATGTAGACTTTTGGAACTTGCTTTTATGTCTCAAGTTGTACCACTGAGATTCATTTATGATGTTCTAGAAACTGTGATCTGTTCTTTTCCCCTGATGTTTAAACCCAGTTGTGTGGCTAGACCCAAATTTATTTATCCTTCCTCCTGTTGAATTTTCAGTGGTCCTCCTTTCTGCTCTTGGTCTGGTCCCAGTTAGAAGCTTTCCGCAAATGTCTGGCGACATTTTTTCCTCTTCCTATGTAAGGCTGAGGCACTGTAACATGCTTGTATGAAAGTTCTGTGGGTGGGGGGGTGGTCAACTGGTGGCCTTCCCTTTAAGTGATCAACCCAGGTGTTTTTTGGCTCCCCCCCCAAGTGTCAGTGCACTTTTATCTTGGACTGTTCCATTTTTCCATGGTGAAACCTCCATGGTGGGTTGGGGTAGGGGGTCGTAAGTCTGACCTCTTGTCTTCTAGGCTGGGGAGGGGGCTGAGGAGATGGCATTTTGGACTTGGCACCTTTGTCAAAGATCATTTGTCCAAGGGTGTGAGGGTTTATTTCTGAACTCACAATTTGATTCCGTTGGTCTATATGTCTGCCCTTGTGCCAGTACCATGCTGTTTTGATTACCGTCAAAACAAAACAAAACATGGGGCTTCCAATGTTGTTCTTCCTTTTAAAGATAGTTTTGGCTACTCAGAGTCGTTTACCCTTTCATATGAAATTGATGGTTTTTCCATTTCTGTGAAAAAGGCTGTTGGAATTTGGATGGGAATTATATTGACTATATTGCTGTGGATAGAATTGACATCTTAATATCTAGTCTTCTAGTCCGTGAACATGGAATATCCTTCCATTTATTTAGGTCATCTTTAACTTCTTTCTGCAATGTTTCCTAGTTTTCTTTCAAAGTAATCTTTTGGAAACTCCTTCCAACCAGGCTGCCAGTGATTAACGCATATTTAGGAATTATCTTCAGAGCAACTTTATGAAACACTGAGAAAAGCAGCCTCAAACTATGAGTTTGGTTGTGATAGGAAGGAGGAGGAAGCAGTGTGTCTCTGTTCCTTTTTGAGTGTGAAAGGCCTGAGTTCAAATGCTGGCTGCTTAATTTAGTGGTTGCTTGTCTATGTTTCCTCATTTGTGAAAGGCGAGACCTTCCTACCTGACTCGTTATAAAAATAAAATGAGGAAATATATGTGAGGTGTTTCTTGTTAGCTGCTCAATAAACAGGAGCTATTATTAACTGTGGCATCTTTTGCTTACTGGACTAAGAAATTAGGTCCACATCTCACCCATCTGTGACACCCCATTCTCAATATTGTGCTTTTCACATACTTGCACACACTCTCTGGAGAACTGAAAGGACTGAAAAAAAGAGCTTTGGCTTGCAGTGCGCTTCTCCAATGAGTCTATCTCTCGCCTCTTTCCCTCTCGTAATCTCCCACAACACGCTGACATTTTATTTACTGTATAAGTGAGCTCCGAGGGTGTGTGGGAGAGCTCTTCTTGTCTCCCTGGGGCACCCCGTCCATTGGGATCCCCCACTCAGACCCTGCCCCCCAGTGAAACCCTTTCTGCCTTCCTAACCTCAGTAGTTTCATTTCCCCCGAAACCCTGCCGCCCATCACAACCTGCCCATCTGCCCCATGCCGCCCACATCTTGCAGCATTTGCTGAATCCTGTCAGTTCGGCCTAGTGTTCTTCCCTGGTAGGGGGAGCACACCGTCGGTCCCTTTCCCCACAGTGCTGGGGTGCCAGGAGATGCTTGGGCATTTGTCACAGATTGAAAATGAACAATAGGAGAGTCATCAGTGGTTTTGCATGTATTTTATAATTTAAATCCCAACACCAAGTGTGATACTTTATCAATGTTTTCAGCATGAGTTTAAAAAAAAAAAAAGCTTAGGTCAGCTGGAAGTGTGCAAGTAAAGCACAAGTTTTAAGTCATCAAAGCATTAATCATGATACATAATGACTAGAATGTTATTCCATACTTGTAATTTGTTGACTTCATTAGAGTTGTTTCTTCATCTATTTTCCTCCCTAACCTTAACTGTTTATCTGATTCTGTGTTTTCCATTCTCTAATTGAAGACTCTAAAAATTGCTGCATCAAGAAGTCTGACAGATATGGAAAATGAAGTTGACTGTACAGAAAGATGACAGGAGCAGGCAAATTTTACTCCCTATAGTTGGAAAATCCTTTGGAGGTTTGTGCATTTCCCAGCCAGGACAGACACAGTGACACAATCTGTTTCCTGCAGGCCCAGAAGGGAATACTTCCTCCTTGTGGTTAGTGACATCAAAAGCTGCCCCAATTAGACCAAGATAAACTGTTTCTCTAATTTTGACGGTTTTATGGCAGCCGATTGTGCTTCTGCACCAGTGTTGCTTTCTGACTGCATGGAAACCGTTCTTACACCTACGAGGAGCTTCCAGGTTTTCACCTCTGCTCTGGTTCCATCCTCATCCTTAAACTGAAGCTGCTTTGTTGAAGCCAGATGAATTCTCTGGTCCCTGCTCGGCCTCTCTCTCCTTGGCCTCCCTGTGCCCCCTTGCACTGCTGACTGCCTCCTCGACTTTCCCCTGTGCGTTCCAGCCAGACCACGCCACTCTGGGCATTTGAACTTGCCCTCGTCTTCCCTGCTGAGGAGCCTCTGCTCCCGCCGGGTCTTCTCCCTGGACTGCTCCCACCGCAGTCCTCCTCTCAGCCTCTGAAGTCCTGCCCAGCTCAAGTTCCTGTTTCTGTTTGCACGAAACCCTTTCGTTCTCCTCCAGCACATGCAGCCTGTCCTCTCCTGAACCCTGAGGGCACTTTGCGCCTGCCCTATATTTCTGCCCTGATCCACCTACTGTTACAGTCATCTGGGTCCTTGTTGTGTCCCTCTTCCAGGTGGTGAGCTTATCAGAGCAGGCTCTGCATTTGACTCATTCTCCCGCACCTCCCACAGTCAGTGATTGTCATATTTGTGAAATCGCTGTAGAAATAAAAAGAAGTAAATTTTTTCTTCAGTAGTCAAATTGCATATGTTTCATCCACTTTTTAACACATAAAGGATGTTTTCAACACAGACAGGCCTTTCACTCTTATTTAATAGTAGGCTTCTGGTATGATGTGGGTGATAATGAAAAATGAGGACGAACACCTCTGAAATCAGCTGTTTTGACTTAAATAAGGCAGGGTGAGGATGGGATTAGGTGGAGGAGAGGATGGGATTTGACCCGTTGGGGATTAATATGCTGGGCCTTTAAACTGCCAGGGCCCGTCTTTTCCTAACTGAGGCACGCAGGCAGGGAAGGACTGAGCTTGTCTGGGCTGGTGGGATGGGTGGCTCCGGTCCTGCTCTAACAAGGCTGTCACCTCATTCGGATAGCTCAGCTCAGAGTGACTTAGCCTTCTGAAGGCTTTGCAAAATTGCAAGGAGGGTGTGCCCCTGCCCCCCGACTCTCTTCCTTAGCTCTTCTTCCCAGTGGCTTGTGGAGACCAGCTTCTCACACGTACTTACCAGAGGAGGACACTGAGGCCTGGAGAGCACGCTGTCTGAATGAGGCTTGGAGGCCTTTGCCGCTGCTGGCGCGTGCGAGTGGCTTTGATGGATTGCGCGTCCTTGTGCCGTGCTCTCGGCCTGCCTGCCTGCTCCCTGCCGAGCACGGTGATTTGGATGTTCTGCAGCCAACAGCCCCGTAGCTGCTGTGCAGTGGCCAGGCTCGCCGCCCAGCCCTGCGCAGGGCCTGCATTCTGCTTGCCACAGGAGTACTGACGAACAGATCCTGCCAAGTCCTCACAAGGGGTGCTTGTTCCCGTGGGCCCGTGGGGCCTGCAAGTCAAGACTGTGGAAGTGGAAGACTTGGTGATCTTCCCCTGCCCGAGGTGAGCACTTGTCAGTGAGCTTCACCAACTCGTGAGGGCCGCCCCTCTCCTTACCGCCTTGCTCTTGCCCAGCTGCTAGAACTCACACTGAGCTGCCCTGGGCTCTCCGCGCAGCAGCGCCGCTGGATCTGTCTGCTCCCCTTGCGTTCTTGGGTCAGACTTGGGGAGGAAGACCTGCTCATGCCTCACGTCTCTGTGGGCAGGTGACCACTTTGCATCTGCAGAGCCACCCATCCCCTGGGTACTGTCTGGATGGCCACTCTGGACCATTCCATACGTGTAGTTGAACACCGAATAAAGTGTTTTCACCTAATGCTGAGAACAAATAAAGCCCATGGATTCTTCTCAGTGCAGTTTTAATGCTCGAACAAAGAGTACTTTGAAAACAAGACACGGTATTTCAGTTGCTACTGAGGAGTAGGGTTCATTACCAGGGAGCTCGATAAAATAAATAAATGCAGCATCTAGATTCCTCAAGGTTATAACAAAGCTAAAGCAGCTTGTAACCAAGCAAAGGGATGAAAACGTGCCAGAAGCGGTTCAGTTTCAACTTTCTGGGGGGTGGCAGAGAGGATTCCTGTTTTAGAGGCTGATTTTGGTTTTTGCTGATGGTTTTACTTCCTGCCACTCTCAGCTCGTCACCTTTCAAAGAAACCTTCCCTGCCCACCCTGTGTGAAATAGCACCCCATACCCCTTGACCTGCATTTCTCTTCAATGGCACATCCCCATGTGACCTTTGGTAGATGTGTTTGTTTCTTGTCTCCTCCCCTGCCTCACCCCCAGAAAGAGGGGCTTTGCTGTCAGCACCTGGACCAGCAGGTGCTCAGTGAATTCGTATGAATACCTTGTTGAACGACTCCATGTGAACATTGGGCCTTAAGGAGATAAACTTGTCCTTACAACGGGAGTGGCATTTTGATCACAAGTAAGTCTTCCTACCTATTGATCATGAAAACCACATCTACTTTTTAGTTGAAGGCATCTAGTAACCGTAGGCTTTGCAGACTTAAAGTAGGCCAGATGGCTAATGATTGAAAATGGATTGGCAACCAGTGTGTCTTCAGAAATGGGAAGCTAGACTTCAGCCTCTAGTTTTGTTTATTCTCTTGTCATTAAAGTGACTGCCGACGAAAGCCGAGTTTGCAAACGCTGCTGAGCCCAGGGCTGCTGAGTAGAGTGGCATTGTGGAGCTAAGTTCAGGCCCCCTCCCCTCTGCCTGAGCTGGGTGGGAGGTGGGTTTATGATTACCTCGGTGAGGGCTTAAAGGCAGTTTCTGAAGGCTGAAAACATTAACTTTTAAAAAATGATTTTAAATTACCAATTGACCATATCCGGGGCTGAACCTGCATGATTCAGCTCCTTTTAAAAATATCTTTGCTCAACAAATTGCTTCCTTAACATTTTAATTTGTTGATCATAAAGGAAGCTTGCCAAATATTAGCTGTTCTTTTCCATTTCCTACAGCTTCAAGCTTTCCTTATTTGGCTTATTTCAGTGGAACTATAAGGTCACTCCCTATTTTTCTTCCCAAATAACTGTATTTATTACTGTCAAGTATTGGCGGGTTTGATCCAGCTGTCATCAGAACATTTTGAAATATCATTTTTTGCCAGAATGCTGATTTAATGATCTAATACTGCCATGGCTTGTTTTCTCTGCTGACTTGATAACTTGTTGAATGAGCTCCCTCTTCTTACTGAGCAACAGTGCTGTGTTTTTTTTTTTTTTTTTCCCTCAGCCATAAGACTTTATGGGCAGTACCTTAAAGATAGTAGCGTCAGGTTTTGTGAGATTTGTCTTCTCTCTTCCTTTCCCTTCCCTTCTCTCTTCCTCTCTCTCTTCCTTCCTCCTCTTCCCTTCTCCCCTTCTCTCTTCCCTCCCTTCCTTCCTCTCCCCCCCCCCTTTTTTTTTTTAAGACTTAGCTTGGTATCCAAGACTCCTTGATATTTTGAAGACCTGTTTAAGAAAATTTTTTCTTTTGGAACATTTTACATCCACATAAAAGTAGGGAGACCAGTGTCACGATCCCCCACATACTGCCTGTCCCCTGGCTTTACCATCCACAGCCAGACTAGCGTCATCTCTTCCCTCACCCACTGTGGGGATTTTGAAAAGGATGCCATATTATTTTGTCCATAAATATATCAACATGTATCTCTAAAAGATACTGTCTCTGTTTAAAAAGAGAAACAAAAGCACTAGCACACCTAAAGAAAATAAATGAACCATATTTTACTGTGTGGTACAGAAGTGAGACAGCCTGTGGGTGTCCCAGGGAGTGGGGGTCTTGATGGGTCCCATGCTAGTTTTGCCCTCACCTGCCCTGAGGTCTGGGCTCATTACTGCTCTTTTTTTTGAGCCTCAGTTTCTTCATCTGTAAAACTGGGGCATTGCATGAGGCTCTCCCGTCTCCGGATGTGTGAGGTCCTGACTTGCTTTAGAGTTGCTGTCAGTCACTTGGCTCTGCTGGACAAGGAGCCCCACGTGAGCTTTCTTTTGAAGGGGCCAGATTCTCTAAAGCTGCATCCCACTCACTCCTGCGGGCCACGGAAGCGTGCATGTTCACTTCAGCTGCAGCCACCTTGGTAGATGAACTTGTACTCCTGGTCACCTTTTATATCCTGGCAGCTGGTGCCACGTGCTGTGGTCTGGGCTCATCACCAGAAACCCAGCGTGATGGCTGAGTCTCTAAAGAGCACATCTCACCATATTCGCTCCCATGTCCAGAGGCTACCAGGTGGGAGCTCTGGGGCCACTTCTAGTGGTCCAGCAGCAGGTGTCAACTTTGCAACCCATTCCCACCCCAATCTTTCTGGACTAAAATGTTTCGGTCATTTGAATTTAACAAACTGCCCGGCACTGCAGCAGGTGCTGGGGCTGCAGCCTCTTGCCTAATGCACTGAGGACGCAACTGACTGCAGCGGGGCAGGGCGAGCACCCACCAGTCCTGGTTTGGCAGTCATGGCCCTGCAGGGCCTGGAAGCAGGAAGTGGGATTTCCACAGGGGTGCGAGTGGTGGGTAGTCGTGTGATCCAGCATAGTTATTCTTTCTTCCCCCCCAGGGGTATGTTGATTATGGTCACTTGCAGTCTTTTTTTGTGAGTTTATAGTGTTTTATGATTATAGAAGTGATGGATGATTGTTGTAGAAAACTTGGAAGATACAGAGGAGTATGAAAAATAGAGGAACAGTCACCCATAATGCCACCATTGGAGTTACAGCACTGTGACTGTTGTCCTTCCCTTCCTTTGGGTTTTTCTATGAATGTATAGATTTGCACTATTTGTCCATACAGCAGCTTTGGAAATCTGTCCTGAGCATCTGGCCCTGTGCCGGGCACTCTTGGTTCTGGGAGGTCGAGATGGTGCTTGCCCTCAAGCAGCTTACCTATTGGTAGGTCTATATAATAAACCATATCATAGAGGGGATGAAGTTTGCATTCTGTTTAGTCCACTTAACAAATTGCAAATTAACCGCCTGCCCTTCCAGTCTGAGGTTGTCCTTCAGCTTGAGGAGAGCAGCTGCCTGTGAAATGTGATCGCACCCGCCCGGACGCAGCTTCCCAGGGGCCTCCAAGGAGGCCTTTCACGTGGGCAGCTCAGGGCTTAGGACTTGCCCCCTTTTCCTTTAACTCACTTATAAGAGGATGTTGTTTTTCCCCCCTTTTTGAGTAATTATATGGACCTAATTTGCATTGAGGGATGTATTTAATCCTGGTATAATTTTTAACGCAAGTATGCCCTTAAATTGCTTCATTATCTTGCTTGGTGTAAGGACAACTGTTGTGCAGATTTTCTTAGGATTTCTAAGTGCTTGATATATGTTTGGAAATGTCAAACCCGAAGTTTAGAGCTCAGACAGGATAAAGGCCCTTTATCTTTATGTTGATTTGGGAAATTTAGCTCTAGACATTTTTTCACAGCAGTGATTTCATTTGACTTTTTTTTTTTTACTTCTTATGGAAAATTTCAGACCGAAGGATATACTGAATCCTTTTGTACCCATTTCCCACCTTCAGTAATTATTTACTTTATGACCAATCTTGTTCTGTCTGTATTTTCTCATTTCTCATCCCTACTTAATTCTGAAGCAAATCCTAGACATCATCTTTTATTTCAGCCATAAATAAATGTTTCAGTGTGTCTCAAAAATATAAGGGCTTAAAAAAATAACTACACCAAAAATAACAATAATTCATTAATGCTGGCTATTCAGCCAGTATTCAAATTTCCATTTTCCTGTAAATGTCTTAATTTAAAAAAATTATTTGAATCAGAATTCAGTAAGATCCTCATGAATTATTGGTTCATTCATCTTTTAGTTTTTAAAGCCTCTTAATCGATCAGTTCTTCCTGTCTCTCCCCTGCTTGTAGTATATTTCTTGAAGATCAGATTCAGGTCTCTCTTTTTTTTTTGGCTAGATTATTTCCTTGATGATGGTATGTTCTTCCACCAGGAGACCCTAATGGATATCTGGCTGGCTGTGTGAAGGCAGTTATTTTTAATAACTTATTTAAACTTTATGTTTCATCTAGCGGTGCTTCAAGATGGAGCCATTCCAATTGTTTCTTTAAAGTGAGCCACTTTAATTGTTTTTTTTTTTAAAATGGGAAATAACATTTCACATCCAGTATTTATGAAGCGTATCGTTTGTTTGAAACATTTCATAGAGTCACCAATATTGGACCCATCTTCTCACTTTATCTTTTAGAAACTGGCTTGCTCAGGGCTTCACCCCTGTCAGCTGGGAGGGGCGTGGGGTCCCAAGCTCCTGGGATCTGAGGCCCGTGCTCCCTCCTGGCCCGGCTGCCTACCTCGTGCCGCCTCGGCGGGGAGGACCAGGTGCCACAAAGCCCTGTTTGTTTGACTGCAGATGCCCCCCAGCAGTTGCTCCCATTCCAGAGTGGTTGTTCTTCCTTGACAAGAAACCCCGAACAACTGTTTTTATTCTTTACAGTACATGTTTATGCACATGACCTTTTGAGAACATATTTCTGGATGCTGTAAAGGCACTGATGTTCATGCAGATTAGCTGAGCTAAATCTTTATTTTTTTTTTAGCTAAAATTACATATCTGTTTCTTTGAGAACTTCACTTTGTAGAGTTTTTGTGTTTCCCGTACTGTTAGAAAGGGTTTATTAGTAATACTGGAAAATGTAGTATATATTTTCAGTTTAAAGCCTGATGTTGGCTGAACCTCACACCTTTGTCACTGTTCGTGAGGTATGATGCTGGCCGTTTAATGCATGTGGGCAGGGCTGGGGGTGTGTCCGCCAGGCCACCTGCAAGCAGTAGGTTGTGGCATGTACTTCCTGGAGCAGCAGGCATCTGTCTGCACATTTGTGCGTCGTTTGTAAACATGATGTTTATGAGTGTAGGAAGAACGTGCGTACACCCTGTGAGGGCAGGGATTTGTTGAACACTGTTTTTTTTGGCACTATAGAAAGGTTCGCTCATTTATTCATTAAGCTACTGTTGGCCTTTGGGAAAATAGCCATATAAGAATAAGAAGGTTAAAAAGGTTCATAAAAGTTACATTTGCAGTTTCAGGGTGATTTCATTTTTCTGTGATGATAATTAATGTGCTCTGCACCACTACAGGCTTCTGTTTTCTTCTCTGCGCTTTTTTAAAATTAATTAATTATTTTATATTTTAAAAGATGCTTAGATTACATAAATGTTACACAAAAATTACAAGGATTCCCATGTTCCCCACCTCCCACATAAACATCATTCATTAGTGTGGCACATCATCTGCAATGGATATACACATCCTGGGGCTTTGCCACTAAGCATGGAGCATAGTTCACACTGTAGACCCCACTCTCTCCCACACAGTTCTGCATTTTATAATCTGCGCTTGCTTTTATGAAATAGAGTCGATGGTTGAACTGACAGTGGCTCCTCCACAGAAGTGCCCTCCAGAACCTGCCACGGGGCAGGCATTCTGGTCGCTCAGGGCTCTTGCGGTGCTCAGTTTTAGCGGCAGGCTCTCTCTGAAGGCTGGCCACCAGAGGCCCCTCCTGGCACTAGCAGTGCCCAAATTGGTCATCGTGCACTGAGGGCGTGTAATCCCCAGAACCCAGGGCGCTGCCTGGCACATAGTAGGTGCTGAATAAACATGTGAAATAATGCGGGGGGTTGGGAGGGAAGTCAGAATTGGCCGTAGGCATTTCTAATGCCTGCAGTGCTCACTGAAGCCATGTCTGTGACTAATTTCTGGAGGGATAGAATTTAAAGAAAAAACTGCAGAGGGCTAAGGGCTGAGTGCTTGCTTGGTGAGCACTGTGGTCAAAGGTGCAGTGGAAGAAGAGAAAGCAGCAGAGGAGGTGGGAAAGGAGCGGTCAGAGGGGTAGGAGGAAAACCAGCATGATAAAGGGGCAGCCAAGGTCGGGAGGGCCCAGCAGCCCCCGCCTGGAGGTGCTGGTTGGTTTGCCCCCACCGTGTGGATCCCTGGATGCAGGCCCCAAGGCAGCCTTGGTGTCCTCCCCGAGGCTGAGGTGGGTGAGCTGCTCCTGTGGGCTGAAGAAGAGGGTGGTAGGTAGGAGCTTACGGGGCAGTGGCACCCTGGGCCGCGTGTTGCTTTTCTGCTTCAAGGCTTCTAATGGCTTCCCTGTGCTGCCTCTGTCAAATCTACACGCTGTTGCTGAGGTGTCCCACCCCAGGCCTTCTCTTCCAAGCCTCATTCGTAGCTTCTCTTTCTGGCCACTTGCTTCAGGTAGCAGCTGGTCCGTCTATTCCTCCCATGTGTGCCCACAAATCCCGTGCCCACCGCACCCCAGGACCACCACTGCCTGGGAAGCCTAGTTCCCTCTGGCCTGCCCCTCTGCCATGTCCTTTCTGACCCTTCCTGAGATGGCCGTGCTGACACTGTTGTCCCTGCAGCGCCTCGTCCTGCTCTGAACCCTGCATACTCAGCCTCTGCATTAGGCCCCAGTAGGCTTACACTTGCCACTGCTCCCAGGGCAGCCGCTCAGCTCTGATTTTTAGTTATAGAAGGAGTCATATTCCTGACTCGCATCCAGTCAGCCCAGAGTGAGGCATTCCCAGGAAATGGAAATAAAGTGTCCTCTCTGGGAAATACGGTAATTCAGTCACAGCGATTTCTTTAGTGCCTTTCATAAAACTCTTGTCTAAATATTAATGGAGGAGAGAATCTAGGGAATCTTGTCAGATTATTTCTTGAGGAAACCTTGAGAGTATGAATTTAAAGGGAAATACCATAACTCACTTGACTTACCTGCAAGCTGGAAAACACTGGAAGTGGCAGAGCTGGTTTAACAAGATTTGGCCAACTCTCAGTGGTTGAGTTTTCATTTTTCCCCTTTTAAAACTTGTTCAGATAAAGCTGTGAGAATGGTATTTCACTTTTTTAAAATCAGTGATGAGTAATTTTAGAATACATGCTTATGAAGTCTAAATACAAAAAAAAAAAAAAAAAAAGTTGCACAGTGCCACGCACACATCAGTTTTATAAATATTTGCCCGAGTTGAATCACCGTCCTCTGGAGGGGCTGAGCAGTTGAGTCTGGCTGGGGGTGTCCAGGGCTCAAAGCTGGGTGGGTGCCCTGTTCTTCCTGATGTCGTTGCTGACACCTGCAGCAAGTCATTGTCCCAGTTGCTCTTTGAACCCCCTCTTTTTGATTCATTTTAGTATGTTGCCCTAGCATTTGTGGTTCAGGAGATCGTGTAGTTAATACTTTTGAGATTCACTAACTTGCTTGCCCTGACAGGGAATCCCTGGCTGATCCGCAGAATACAGGCCTTGGCTCAATTTAGTTTGGTCCCGCCACGAGGTTGGAGAGGTGACGTTCTCAGTTATATGTATGGCTTTCAAAAATAAAGCCTTTTTTTTTTTTTTCTTTTTTCTTTTCTTTTTTTAACACCCATTGGGGTAGCAAACTTAAAGTCTTGAATGTGCCAAAGTTGGCAAGGGCGAGGAGCAGTGAGAACTCTGTTTCCTGTCGATGGAAGTGTGACCTGGAGCATCCATATTCGAGAGCGACTCACTCGGTCATTAAAGAGAGGGACTCAGCCTCAGCTAAGGCACGTCCAGTTCACCTGAGCCTCCCTCCTGTCGCTCCTGGATTAAACGGCACCTTGGTGACATTTCAGGCACGTGGACAAGGAGACACATAGAGGAGCGTTCACTGCAGTGCACTCTCTAGGAGCCTGGAAAGGCTGCCGGAGGCTGCCGCTGTGCCAGCCTGCGTGTGTGCGTGGGTCAAGTGTGCAGAACACCCCTTAGGATACTGGGGGCTGTAGAGGTGTGGCAAGTCTGGAAAGCTTTTTGGAGGAAGATAAATGCCAAATTTTGGTGATTACTTTGGGACTGGAGGAGAGAGAATGGGATTGAAGAGGGAGGCTTTACCTATGATGTTTTATTCCTTTAAAAATAGCAAATATGGCAAAATGTTAAAATCTGATAAAGCTGGGTGGTGGATACGCGGGGATTTATACTTTTCTGTATGTTTGAAATGTATCAAAAGTAAAGCAGGATTTTATATATCTATATATACACACATACACATACATTCAGACTTTAATGATCAATTGTATTTATTAGTCTAAATTTTTCAAGATTGGGATGTTTATGTGGGATCCTGTATATCTCTTTCCTGCTCAATTATGGGACATTAAAGTTACGGTGGCATTAATTGTACTTACTGAAGAACTTTTATGTTCCTTTAAATATCGGAAGGTAGGTGAAACAGTTTAGGTTTCTCTAATAGATTAAGAAAGCAGTTAATTTTCAGGGGTGATTTCCCCTTTGGATTATGCCTTTTGATAGGAAAATAGGCCCTTGGCTCTGTTTCTGTTCAATACCAGTGACTTTTTTACAGGAAAATGAGGCCAGAACTGCTGAAGCAGAGAGATCCTCATTGTCCACATTTCCTCGTCTTCTGTAGTACTTAGACAAGTCAGGATGCCTTGCAAAGAGTAAACTATAAGTTACATTTAATATTATCAAAAGGTCATGAGTTGGCAGTTGTTTCATATTGTTTCTGAAACAAGAGATGCTTCTCTGAATGAGATGTCTAGCTTAATTGAATTAGGATTATTGAAGTCAGGATGGGAGTGAAATGGCGCATTCCTTTCGAGCCAGTCGTGGGGGATCATCTGAAATAGGCTGTTGATAGAATAATATCCTGTACTTTCATGGTGTCTCCCTCTGAGGAAATAAGAGCTTAATATGCCCCATTCAATTAATCCTCACAACATCCTTAAAGGTGAACAGAAGGCCCAGCGTATTATCTCCATTGTACTTAAAAAGCAGCTGAAACATGAGCCCTCGGACTTTTCTCTAAAGTGCTAAGGAGCCCGTTGTCAGTGATCTTTACGCAGCACCGCATCGGTGTCCGCCTCAGTGCCCGGCGCCGCCAGGAGCCCTGGTGGCAGTGCTCCCTGTTAGCCCTCGGCACGGCTCTCAGTGGTGGGTAGTCACCCCCGGTGTGCCGCACTCCCCAAGCTGGTCGGCCACAGGCTCACCTCCAGCCTGGTGGTGTGAACCAGAAACTGTTGGGATTGGGCGATGTCAAAGACAAAGGTTTAATGTATTTGAAGCAGAACCAACAAGTCCAGTTGTGATGGATGTCAGGAACTCACTTCTGCAGTTTTATCTAAGGGCAGTCATTTGCTATCATTAAATAAAGTTTCAGGGAATTTGAGCTCACACTTTCTGTCTCTGGGCAGGGCTGCCTATTCCCGAGCTTCCGGACAGTCCCAAGCGTTCATAATGTCCATTGATAGGCTGCAGCCGGCCACTGTAAGGGGTCTACCGTGTGCCAGGGGCCGGGCCATTTTAATTTCCAGCCATTCTGGTTGATAACAGGGGAAAGTCAGAAAGGGTGAGTACAGCTGATCAGGGCCTGCTGTCCCCCTCTGCCTTGTTTACAGGGCCTTGTAGGCATCTGTTTTACAGGGAAGGAAACTGGTTTAGGAAAGTTTACTTGTCCAGGATCACTTCTTATCCCGTGGCAGAGCTAGGACTCAAACCCAGACCTGTTTAACCACCAAGGCCATGGTCTTTCAGGTACAGCATGCTAGATGTCGTGTCTTTGGCGGAGTGCTGTTTTTTTGTTGTTTTAAAAACTATTGCTAATCACTCTTGATAAATAAGGAGGGCTTAGATTTCAGCTGCTTTGAATTAGACAGTGATTTCTCTTATTATAAGCAGAGCTCTTTATTAACTGAAAACACTTGGCTGTTAGACGTGGTGTTTAATTGCTGTTAGAATGTATTTTTGTCACGCTGCCCTATAATAAGCCAAAGAACAGTTTGTGCCAAACATAGACCGAAAGAGAAGGGAAGCTGAAAACCATTCTGCTCCTCCAGTTCTGCACTTGAGCCTGGGGCATTCTGTTTGCTGTTCTGGTTCTAGTTTCTGTTTATCGTGTCTACCTTTATGTCCAGAACCCCTGGGCTGGAGCTGGTCGGGCCCTGAGTCGTGGAGATGTGGCGGACCAGACCTCACCGGATAGAGGTGCACTGTTCCCCATGCTTTTGCTGTGTTCTTCGTTTTCCAGTTTTATAGATCTCTTTCATTGTGTTATGTAGGCCTGCATTTTTGCCTAATAGAGGAAAAACAACTAATTGGGATACATCTGTATTTGTAATTTTTGCAAAATGGAAAATGATTGACTTAGTGAAAAATTAAGCAACACAAAGAAGTTTAATGAAAGAAATAAAAGTTACCACTTGTCTTTCCACTGTTAGCATTTTGGTTTATGACCTTCCAGACCCCCGACCCCATACCCCCTTTATGTAAACGTAAATCTAGACTAGTGGAATGTTACCGTATATGCTGCTTTATAACTTTTTTCCAACCTAGAGTTTATTGTGCCTTAAGAATATCTTTCAAGGGAACTAAAAAATGTAACATACTGTTTGTTGAAGTTACGTAGTATTCCACTATGATTTACCATCTTTCATTAAACTGATCTCTTTTTAACTTGCCAGTTCCTGACTTTTGACTGTTGTAGACCCATTGGGATGAACATCTTTGTACGTGCATGTGTCTTATCTGTAATTATTTTATTATTTTATTTTATTTTTATTTATTTATTTTTTTAAGATATTATTTATTTATTTATTTATTTATTTATTTTATTATTATTTTTTTTTAACCTAACTTCCGGGTCATTCACATTTGTACATATAGATCACTCTCTTTCTTTTTTTTTTTTTTTTTTAAAGATTTATTTATTTATCACCCCCCTTGCTGTGTCCATTTGCTTTGCATTTTTCTGTGTCTGTTTGCCTCCGTTTTGTTGCATCACCTTGCTGCGCCAGCTCATTGCACTGCACAGGTCGTCAGCTCACCACACCATGCAGGCGGACTTGCCTTCACCAGGAGGCCCCGGGAACCGAACCCGGGGCCTCCCATATGGTAAACGGGAGCCCTACTAATTGAGCCACAGCCGCTTCCCAAGATTTTATTTATTTATTCATTTATCCCCCCCCTTGCTGCTTGTGCTCCCTGGGTCAGCTAACCACGCCGTGCAGGCGGGCTTGCCTTCACCAGGAGGCCCCGGGAATCGAACCCGGGGCCTCCCATATGGTAAACGGGAGCCCTACTGATTGAGCCACAGCCGCTTCCCTTGTAATTATTTTAATGTCTGATTATTTCCTTAGGTTAAATTTCTAAAAGTAGTGAGGGCATATACAATTTTAAAGACTTTGGATACATACTATAAAGTTGCTTTCTAGAAAAGCTGGACTAATTTATAGGAGTAATTGCCCCAAATTCCTTGTGTTTACTTAATTTTGAACGAGTTAAAAAAAAAGGTGGGGAGGGCTTATAAAGAAGTCTCCTATCTGCCTGGGTCCCCTTCTCCATGATTGCTGTTTTTCCATGTATGCTTCCAGAGTTTCTTATACACACAGAAGCAAATAAGAATATATGTTATTATTTAACCTCTTGTATACATATAGTTTACCTTGCTATGTACAGTCTTCTGTGTCTTGCCTTTTTAAAAAATTATGTGTATTTCTTAGAAACCTTTCCACAGGAGTGCATGTACGTTTCAAGCGTGTGTGTGTGTGTGTGTGTGTGTATAAAACCTCTGCAGTATTCCGTGATATGGATGGTCTTATTTTATGTCATCAGTTCACTACTGATAGGTGTCTGGGTTTCTTCTCTGTTCTGCTCTTGCAAACAGTGCTGCCTTGAAGAACTTTGTAGGTAGTCATTTGACACCTGTGCACGTTTATCTGCAGGACACAGAGAGCTCCAAGGACATGTTCCAAGCTCTAAGGGTCTAAGGACATGCGCATTTGTCTTGCCATGGGGCAGGGCCAGTTTGGACAGCTCAGCCCAGGGAGTCCTTGCGCCTTCTACTCCTTTTATGATCACTCCACTCCTGCAAATATCCTGGACAGACAGACTGCAGAAAACAAAAAAATCACCCTCTCGTGTAGGTGGGTGTGTAAGGCATCAGGAAAGAGAAGAAAATCTATCACTGTGGGACATCAGCACTCCTCCCCTGCCCCGACTGTGCCCTCCCCACCCCCTTCCCTTCCCTCCCTCTCTTCTGCCTCCCTCCCCTCCCCCCTCCCTTCCCCTCCTCTCCCAACTAACCTGAACCTGGCCATGACTCCCATGTGTGCGACCAGAAAAGTAATGAGCCCTTTTAGAGACTGACTTCACAATTAGCTGCAGCTTAGCAAAATGGTATTTGAAGCCAACATTCTGACAGTGAAAAGTTTGAGGAACTGAAGTGATTGCAGCTAAGACTGACAGAATGCAGGTGGAGCAAGCCAAGAGCCTGTGGGCAGCGGCTGCCTCCCTTCAGAGCTCCCTCCAGACCCCGCAGTGACCTGGCGAGTCCTCCTGGTGTCCAGTGTCCCCGAGAGCCAGGAGAGCGTGGCCTTCGGCAGGGCGGGCCTCTAGAAAATTTGGTTCAAAACCATGTATTTTCCAAACACTAAAAACAATTTACAATGTGATTCTTAAAAATTATTAAAAAAGGGAAAAAAGAACTGGCTGCTTACAAGTTCCTTCAGTGGCAGAGCCTCTACCACGAGGCTACTACTGAGATGAGCAGCCTGCTTGCGTTGCCATGCGACCACCAGGGCCAGTCCCTTCTTTTCTGTCCTCGTGCAAACTAACAGGCGGAATTATCTCAGCCCTGGAACTGCTGCCTTTTCATACCTTTTCAAGCAAGGACATAATATCCCCGGAGGCTCTGGGTGCCCTTTGGGGTGGGTAGTGGTGAGAATGCCCAGCACCCACCTGGTAGCTCCGGGTGATCTTGGCTCCCTGCCACCCCAGTTTCTGATAGCTTTAGCATAAGAGTATTTATAAGTTGGGGCTATCCTGTGTGAGAACATTCGACATTCAAAACCATTTTGCTTAGGGGGATGGATGTGGCTCAAATGGTTGGATGTCCCTCTCCCATATGGAGGGACCTGGGTTCGATCCCTGGGACTTCCCGGTTTAAAAAAAAAAAAAAAAAAATTAAAAACAACAACAACAAAAAAACCACTTTGCTTGGAACTGGGGCAGATCCCTCTCTCTTCTCCCTACTTTTTGTCTGGTTTCCAGCCCTTTAAAAAATGTTAACACTGTACTTTATTCTTCCCAATCAGAACATCCTAAACGTGGTGTTTCAAAGCCTAGCTTTCCAGGGCTCTTCGCTGCTTTCAGCAGGTGAAGCTGGTTGTAGGATGGCTTTCCAGCTTGGGGATGCTGGCTGCCTCCCCTCGTCTGACCCCACACAGTGGGTGTTTGATTTCTTCTCTGATCTGGTGTGGTCAGGGTCCCTCCTTGGCCTTGCCTTCTTGGGAGATAAAAGTGGGTTCCCTCGGTGCTGTGTGTGCTGCCCACCACAGCTCTTGGTGGGGTTCCAGATTCACCAGATTCGACCTGCAGGACTATCCCCTGCCCAGAGCAACACAGTGGCTCTTGGAAGGTGTCTGGGGGGATGGCACAGCCCCATCACCAAGACCAGGACCACCTGCCTCTGCATTGGGGTACGTGCATGGGGGACTGTGATCACACCCTGACTTCTTCCCCCACCTCCTGACTCATGGTCCTTGGTGGTGGGTGGCGAGAAACAGGACTTGGGCTGTGGAAAGGAAAGGTGACTTCTGAGGGAAGAAAAAGATGTGTTTTTGGATCGGAGGTGCTACCCGATCCAGAAATGTATAAAAACATACAGGAAAAAGACATGCTTTAAAAATCACCTAAAGACACATGAAACTCAAAGAGCAAGACTTTATGTAATGCATTATAAAAGGGTGCCTCATTGAAGGGACCATTTTTTGAACAAGCTTTAAGAATAAGATTTTTAAAAATTGCATTCTTAAATATACTTATAGGAATAGGAATAGGTGTTTGGAAAACGTGCCCTTCAGAAAGTTTTATTCCGGCGTGTTACTCTTTATTGAAGTTTCTTGAGAAGTCGGTGTTCTCTAGAAATGGCTGCCTGAGGAGTGAGGGTGCACCGTGGGTTTGGAGGAGGCTGCGTTCTCCCGGCTAGTGTGGGCTTTGGAGGCCGTTCCTCCTTATCACGCGTCCCCCCCAGCCCTGCTGTTGGCCTCGTAAAGAAACAGATGGGGCACCAGGAACGGCTCGGAAGCACGTTGGCTCCTGGCTGTAGAGAGAAAGGACTGGGACATAAAAATGTGCACTCTCCCAGGAAAGGAAATTACTCCCTTAATGAAATATCGAAGTAAGGGGAGCATTTAAAAGAGAGGAAAATGATGAACCCAGATTCAAGCAGAACCAGATGTGGTACTTTAACCTTTTTAAGACTTGTTAGTTTAAAAACAAATGGAAAGAAATATAGACTGTGAAAGCAGATTAAACCCTTTTGATTCTTCTTGACTTTTTGCATGTTGTCACATGATTCTGAAGAGTAGTGGAGAGAAGGGCAGGTTTTGGACCGAGAAGAGGGTGGCTCCTGTCAGCCTGAGCACCTTTGGGGATGGGGAGGCCTGTGGCCAGGCACGCTGCACACCCTCCAGAAGGGGCTTCTCTATTAAAAGCAGTTTTTTTTATTGCCAATTGCCTGACCCATGTCAGATGAGAGGGAGCAGATGTTTAAGAAAGACCTCTTTGTCTGATTGGTTTGGGGGAGCCCCCCAGCAGTTGACGTTTTGTGTGGAGATGAGGGAAGCTGGGGCTGAGGTACATGTGTCTACCTGCAGGAGTAAACAATTCTTTTGAAACATCAGTAGGGAAAAAAGGCAGCTCAAGATTTATCTGAAAAGGAAGTGGAAAGTTAAAGTTGCTGGAGATCTCATTACTGTCTGTCTCGCTAACCGTAATTAAAAAATGCCTGAATGATCTTAATAACACATGATTCAGCTGACAGGCACTAATTGCCCTGTATCAGGCCAAGAGAAGATGAATGTTGTCAAGAAAACCACAAGTCAGACAAGCTGATTCTCTCTTAGTCTGACACCGTGTTCCCATGTACAGACCAGTTTTTACTGGAGCCTTTCCAGCATCAAAAGAAACTCTTTACCTTCCCATTAATTTCCATCGCTGGCAGGCCCGAGCTGCTTGCGACGCGCTGTTCCCTCCCGCGCCCTGCTCCCAGCGCTCTGCTCTGCAGACAAAGTGTAAATATGTTTCTTGCTCTTATCTTTGTCCTTTTTCTTTTTTTAAAAAAAGAAAGAAATCCGTTCCCATTCAGTACTAATGCCCCGGTGGGCTTGTCAGTGAATTACATGGCATTTGGGAATTGATTTTCTGACTCCACAGATTTGTCACGAGTTTCTTCTGCCTTTTCAGCGATGTGACAGCCCCTGTTGGGCCGCGGAATCCGGCAAAGAAAGGGGAACCAATAGCCCCATGTGGCCCAGGCGCGGAAACCTCCTGAGAGGTGGAGAGCTTTGAGGAAGGAGGGAGAGGAACGAGGAGTTTGTTGCTGCTCTTTTACCAAAAGGCCCAGTTGGTTTGTCGCACTGCAGCTGATTTGGAGTCTGAATCCAATTTGGAATTCGCACCCTGGGCTGCGTGCTTGTTGGAGAAGGGCCCTGACCCTTCACTTTCCGCTGCCCTGTGCCGAGGGGTGGGAGAAAGGCGGTTGCGTCTTCTGTGACACCCCATGCCTGTCCTCTCCAAGGTGGGTACCACGGAGTGGACAATGGTGGCTCTGCAGTTGGCAGTGCTGGGTTGCTGCTGTGGCTCCACTGGCCCAGGGCACGTTTCTCAATATCCTGAGCCTGTTTCCTTCTCCCAAAAATTATAGCAATACTGTAGTGGCCTTCTGGGGCCTCAACCTCCTGGGGCCTCGACCTCCTAGGGTCTGAATGAAGGAATGTTGCTTGAGAGGCTGCAGATCACACTGCCTGGCCCCCGCCCAGAGCCAGTGGGTTGTTGTCACGACCTCAGGGGTAGGGGACTAGATAAGCGCATCCAAATTGCCTGGTGCCCGGAGTTGCTTGTATTAGGAGCACAGTAACTGGTGAAGAAGGAGCTTGTTCCCTAGTAGGAGGAGGCTGATAAGACCGGTAGGTAAACAAGGACAGCACAGTAAATGAAGACGTCCACTGCCTCATGAAATTGGGGTGCACACCCACCCAGTGCTTCCTTGTTGGAATGGGGCTGTCCTTTCAAAGGGAGCAGCGCGGGACCACCCACACACAGAGCTTTGGGTTTAGCCTAGTTAGAGAAACTGCCTCTTTTCAAAGACCTATTTTTCTAAAATGAAAATGAAAATTTGTGATGACTATCAGACACTGTCAACACAACTTAACTGTGGAAATAAAAAGCATCCTAAAGGAAGTCGGGCATTAAGTGCCCATGGAAATAAAGCCAGCTGCTCTTTTTGGTCTCCCATGCAGAACCTGTGTTGGGTGGCATCTCGTGAACTTTTTACTTTGTCCCTTGCACAGGAGGGTCTTGGCTGCAGCAGCCAACAGTGCACATGAGCCCCCTGCTCTGGGCTGGACCCTCTCTGTGGGCCTGGGGTGGGAGTCCTTTCCTGCTGCCCTGCAGACTGGAGGGAGCCACGCTTGCCTTCTGGGGTGGGCGCACACGGATGAGACCTGAGCAGGCCTTGACCTCTGCCTCCGCTAAGTAACAGCACCTCTGCGTGGTGGCATGTCACCGGGCTTGGCTCATTTATGCAGAGCCCTGAGTCACCGGAAGCCAGGCCAGGAGTGCCCAGACCAGTACCTGATTGCAGACCTCGGTAGTGCTGGCTCAGTCTTAGGATTTGGGCTGCGTGGGGACGGTTGTTCGCCTCCTCTCCTTCCTGTTTCACGAAGGTGTTCACGTGTAGAAGCGGTGCACCTCACCCCGACTGTTACTATCCTTTTTTTTTTTTTTAAAAGATTTATTTATTTACTTTATCCATTTTAAATGCCCCCTTCCCCATTTGCTGTTTTGTGTCCATTCGCTGGGCAATTCTATGTGTCTGTTTCCTGCCATCTCTTCTCATCCTCCTCCTCCAGTCTTCACCAGGATTCGATCCTGGAGACCTCCGATGTAGGAGAGAGGTGCCCTGCCACCTGTACCACTTCGGTTCCTGGTTTTTGGAGGTTTGGGAGCATTTCGTCTTGACTCTCCCCTGCGTCTCTCTCCTGCTGTGTCATCATCTTCCTGCATGGCTCCCGGGGCCTGGCGGCTCACCCGCACACAGAGCCTGGCAGCCCATTCACCTTCTATATATATATTTTTGGTTTTGCCAGGAGGTCCCTGGGATCGATCCCAGGTCCCTCCAGATGGCAGACGGATGCCCAACCATTTGAGCCACATCTGCCCCCATGTTACTATCCTTTTAAATCAAGTTATTTCTCCTCCTGTCTTGGAATCTGCATGCGGACTGATGCTGTCATTCTCATCAGAATCCCACCAGTAAGATCTGCTGACACTAGAAGCTATTGAAATTACATTGGGATGAAACTAGCATAATGTAGAAATTGTTGATTTGCATGGGACTTTTATAATATGTACATACAGAAGAAAGTTGGCTCTAGTCCCTAAAGCTATTTCTGTTTATTGCTTGGCTTTTATTAGCTAATGTCCTAGAGTCCCCCAGCGTGCCAGAGCTAGTAAGAAACATGGGGGACAGAGCCCAGGGCCTTGCCTTCTCCCATCTTATCTGTAGCGAGTTTGGAGTTCTCCTGATGCATTCCCAGAAATATCTGTTGCCAGAACTCCTTGCTCCTCTCTACTATTAGACAGGTGCTCTAACTTTGGGTAATTGCCACAGTATTGATTTCCAGAGCTGCCGGGGTCCTTATTCCAAAGCCTGGGTGCTGTTTTGGAGAGATAACTGGTTTAAGTCCCCACGTGGCAGGTGTGTGTTACACTCACTGTTGCCGGCTGTGCCCACTGTGGCCAGGCAGAGCACCTGGGAAACCCAGGCTTCTCATAGCTACTAGGCAGACTTGGAGGCAAATACATATGGTTGTCAGTTTCATGGATTGTGCTGAATTCTGTTCAATGTACTTTTTTTTCTTTCTGAGAAGTCCCATGCATTATAGAACATTGACTTTAGCATAGACGTGTTTAGTACTTGACTTGGCACTTTAATGGATGTTTTTACAGTGATTTGACACATGTTGGCTAAACAGGGGGTTCATTTTAATGAGATCTTTGGTGATTGGAAGCTGGTTTCCCCTGGCCTTCTGGAGCCCTGGTGTGGTGGAGCTGCAGCGGCCACATGCTGGTTGATGGGCAGGACACTGCCCTCTTCCCTCAAGGCCCTGGGTTCACTCCTATCTCCTTCTTTCTTCGTTGGCTGATTGGCTCTCCAGTGGTCGTTTCCTGCCCCCTCTCTGTGTGTCCTCTGCAACCCCTATTTCTTTTATTTGCAGTCTACCCCTGGAGGACTCCAAGCAGGACGGGGGTCAAGGCAAGTGCCCAGATAATCCCACTAATTTGTCGTCAGAGACAGCAAGCTCGGCAGTGCTTACAGCCCCCGGGGAGGTCTGGAAGGCCTTTGGGTGGAGGCCCTGAAAGAGCCTCAAAGGTGTGTGGGGCTAGAAACAGCAATGTTGGAGAGGCATTTCCTCCTGAGGGCCAAGAGGGAAGAGAGAGGAGAGAAGGGAAGACAGAGTGTGGTCCGGAGACCTCCACACCCGGTGCCTGGTCCTGGCTTGGATTTCCTTGTACTCAGAGGAGCAGCTCAGTGCCATCTCCTTGGATCCCACCCCCACAGCTCCCAGGGCAGGCATTGCCTCAAAACGGTTTCCTCTTCCAATCTTGCGAATTGGCTTGAAGGAATAATAATAACGGCTTACACTTGTGGGATGTATACTCTGTGCCAGGGACCTAAGGACTTCATAGGTACAAACTCATTCGATCCTCTTAAACCCCTAGGGCTGGTACTATTGTTACCCCATTCTACAGAGTAGGAAAGTGAGGCCCAGTGCAGAGTAGCTCCTGGAATTGGAACCCACGCAGGCCGGTTCCAGGTTCCCCAGTCTTCTGTGGGGTGTGCTTTAGGGGTTCCCAGTGAAGAGTTTTTAAAGCCCATTTGGATCTCTGCATAGATCGAGATGCCTGTGCCATTTCAGGCACTGCTCGGCGTAGTTGCCCTTTGGGGGTACAGTTGACTCCTCCCTAAATGGTGGTACAGGCCTCTTGAGCCCACAGGGACTTCCTTGGAAAGGGTCACCCGGCTTTCTGCCCTGACTCTTCTGTTGAAGGCTTGCTGCAACTTGGGCAAGCTGTGGGCTTCCCCTATCACCCAGTCTGGGGGAGAAGAAGCCCGCAGAGAGCATCTAGACTGTGTGTGGTGGTGGATGTTTGGGAGACCCTAAGTCTCTAGGCTAACTTAGCTGAAGCTGCCCTTTGTCCCTGAGGATGTTGGGAAAGCGCCGACACTCTGGCCCTGGCTTTGGGAGAGGCCCTGCACCTCCCAGCCTTCCTTCCTCCCGCTGGCCCTGGGTCCCGTTTGCTTGGTTGAGTTTTGGAGGTGGCTTGAGAGCACCCCATGTTTTCTGGCGGGTGTGGGGTTGATGCTTGAGTTGTGCTGAAGGGTGAATGCAGCTCGACAGTGGGCCAAAGACGTCCACGTACTCTGCCATGGCACAGCTCTGTTTTCTCCCCACAGCACAAGCAAAACGCTCCGGTGCCCTGAAGACGGAGCCCAGGGAAGGCAGCTGTGCACGAGAGCGGGTGCTCTTAAGGATGAGGCCAGGCGGCACGGAGATAGCGGCTAACAGCGCCCGCTATTGGGCGCCATCGCTGAAGCTTGCGGATGCTTTCTCAGTGGAGTTCTGGAAAGCGGATATGCCAGTGGGAAGAGTTTTAGAGGGCAGCCCCTGAACAGGGCGGCTAAGGGATTGGGGCCGTTTCCTCCCCTCTCCCCAAGAAGGGCTCTGGAAGTCTGGGAATGTTGGAAGCTGTGATGGGGTTGTGTGGCGCCCTCGTGTTAGTGTGGGTGGGTGGGGTTGGCATCCTGACATGGGCAAAATCTTACTCTTCTTTGTAGCCATTCCTCCGTCCCCCTCCTCTCGCTAAATTGTAAGTTCACAAAGAGGGTGAGAGTTGCTGGTGACCCTGGAATCAGCATTGGGACCACCCGCATGAGCCCAGGGCAGGTACAGGACAGGAGCCCATAGCTACTTGGTGGTGCAAATCTGTAAAATTGTCTCCTTCTCTGGGGTTTGTTCTCATAAGGCATTTCTTGCTCTTAGTACCCAAGAATTGGAAAGCCCAAATCCTGCACTGTAGCTGTGATGAAAATGACCTTTATTTTACTTAGAAGCTTAGAATTTCTTAGATCTCTTGATTGATGTAAACTCGTGGGGAACTTTGGATGCTCATTCTCAGAGAACACCCCCGCTGTCGAGAAGCCCTGTAGGGTTGATTTAAAGTCGAATTTAGGGATTTCCAAGATGAAGTTTACCGAGGGTCAGTAAGTTCAATAAACGTTTTTTTTAGTGTCTTCCTTGTGCTTTATCTCATTTAACTCCATTGGATTATAAATTAATAGGTTTACAAATGTATAGACTTCAGTGCCTAAAACAATTCAGGGTCCCTTAAGCATCTGCTAATGAATGAAGGAAGCTCATTCTTTCCGTTCTCTCCAGAATCTGGCACAGAGTTCATGGTCATTAAAGTTTGCTAAAGGTAGTCAGTCTTCACAAAAACCCTATAAAGTTGGCGTCACCCCTGTTTTGGAGATCAGAAAATTGGTGCTGAGAGAGGAAAAATGTTTCATCTGAGGATCTTCACATAGTTTGTGGACGAACCATTCCCTTGCTAAAATCCAAAGCTTTTTTCCTCTACATCACAACTTTGTTTCCAGGTGCACATTAGACTTTGGGCTCCTGCCCCCCCCACCTTTAGTTTTTACTTATTTCAAGCTGAAAAGGATTCATAAAAAGGGCTTATGAAGAGCAAATCGATTTTTTTCTTTTTTCTAAAACATCCAGTGCGTATGAAGTGTACAGGAAATAATAAGCCTTTCTTAGAAGAAGGAACTCTGCAGCTGCAAATACAGTCTTTTCGCTGGTTGTGTACAGGGTTCTGAAACGCTCCTTCAATCCAACTGGTTGAAGATGCTTCTGTTTTCTAGAAACCCGGGCTCTTCCACCACTGCTTAGCTTGGACACAGTGCCAAGGGTCTCCGTAGCAGAGACGTGCCCGCCCTGAAAGTAGGACTTGTCCTGCTGGAGTGGTGGGGATCTGCGGGGAGGGAAAGCCTTGTCAGGGGCCGGCTGGAAGGAGGGGCAGCTAGCAAGAACACCACATCCCAGTCCACCTGATGCTGGCACCAGGGAGGCCTGAAGCTTGGGATAATGGTGTGGCGCCCTGCACCTGGTGGTGTGCAGAGATCCTGAGAGTGGGGGGCACTGGGGAATCTGCTCACAGCAGCAACCCCAGCATGTCACTGTGGGGCAAAGGGGACTGGTCAGAGAAAGGCAGGGCATCCTTCCAGAGCGAAATGGGGAGGTCAGGGTAGACCAGCAGGCAGAGTGCCTCGCTGGCAGGTCCCAGGCTCCTGCGCCCCTCCTCTTCCTCCTGTCTCAGGTTGGAACTGGCTGGAGAGCAGGAGCCTGTGGTCTGTCCTGCAGCGGGATCAAAGCACAACATGCCCCTTACACGCTGCTAATTTTGTGGGTCAGTATGGGGCAAAATGGTGAGGCTCTTTTACAAACCATATAAAGGATGTTTGGAAACAAAGTCGATTCTACTTTTGTGCTTTTGTCACAGCCAGAACAAAACTGCCTTTCCATTTTCTGAGATGTATTTATTCTAATGATCACTTAATCCACATAATTATTACTTACTAATGAATCGGACAAGTTAGCCTTGAACCTTTCCATGGCTGTGGCTCTTACCATCTACCCCTTCTCATTTTACACGCTAGCATGAGATCTTTTTTATTTCTGAAGTGTGGTTTGACATTGTTTAGGCTGTTGCTTGCTTCTTATTTTTAACTCCTCTTTTGTCACTTAAGTAGGATATCTTCATCCTTATTTAGTGTTAGAACATTTAGCAGAATTTTTTCTTTGTTCCTTTTTGGAATATGTTTTTGTATCGAGTTTTGAACACTCTTCTTCTGGGTATCTTTTAGACTCATTACGGATTCTCTAATTCTGTCCTCAAAGACGTTTTCCTATTAGATATAGATACCAAAAACACTTTTTGAAATCATTTCATTTGGAGTTCCCATCCAGGGAAGTTGGCTATTCGGGAGGTGCTCCTGAGCCCCAGGACTGGATGTGTGAGACCTCAGAGCGAATGCTTGGACCCGCCCAGTGATTGCAGGGGGCCCAAATAGGAACAAGACAGCCCTGTCTTCTAGGAGCTGTGTGGTAGGGCCCAGAAGACACACTAATAACCAAAACCGCCATGGAATGTGCCACGTGCCACAGAGGGAGAAAACAGATCTAGCTGGGGTGTGAGGGCAGGGCATCGGAGCTCCAAATTTGGGGTCATAGGGTTCAAATATCAGTTTGGGGGCAATAGTCCTTCTTTATTTTTATTTTCCCCTTAGATTTAAAGAAACTGACTTTTTTTTTTAACCAGTCGGTGTGGGTGTTGAATTTCTGTATGGACAACGTCTGCTCCATTTTTCCATCCTCTCCTCCATTGCATAGTGCCAATAAATGTAAACTTGAACTCTCTGAAGGCTTTGTTGCTGTCATCTGGGTGGCGCCTGGGTTTTGTTTCCCATACACTGTTAGACTGGAAGCCCCTGTGGGTAGGGCGTTGCTCGTTTTAGCCTTTTGTCTCTGCAGCTAGACTTGTCTGAGGTGGGGCTGAGTGATGCTTGTTGAATGAATCAGACCCTGCAGCATCTTCCCTGCATTTCCCGGGGTTTTGTACCTTGCTCCCTGCCATGAGCTGACTGATGGCAAGCTTAAGATGGGTGGACTTGTTAAGAAAACTGTATCCAGAAGGAATTTGTTGGTCAGATTCTTTTAGTTTTGGGTTTAGTATTGCTTCTTTTTCCCCATTTGGTGAAGTGGTATAATGCTTTAGCACATTTTAAATAAGATTACACAAGCTGCTGTGAGTTGGCATCAAGTGTCTTTTAATCTGGAGAGAAAATGTTACCTCCTTCATTTGCAAAACAGAGTGTTTCTGGCACCATGTCCTCGAGTATCTTTGGTTGTTCAGTTTTTTAAAAACTTACTGTGGGCTTCAAATTGCCAGCACAGAAAATGCCACTTCAACAAGAAAATTTTATAATGAGCTGGAAGAAATGGACTTGCCATTACTATTTTATACACATCCTGAAAATCTATATAGATTTTTATTTCAGAAGAATGTGACTTTTAATTGAAAAATGTCGTTGAAATGTCTATTTCCTTCTCACCAGTCTGTTGTTAATGCTTATATATCCAAGCCGAGTCAATTAAAATTGGTGCCCTTTTGCCAAAAGACTTCTTTCTTTCCATTTTTGCCCCAAATTTTGTGATGCTAGACCTATTTTTGTTTAATTAGGTCCTGCAAGAAAATGAGGGAGAACTGTATTTAAATTTTTAGATCATTAAAAGGCCTAAAACTATCTTAGATATAGAAGGCATAAAAACTAACTTTAATATTTATTATATGAATAAAGCTAAGAGGGAGAACATTTCCAGAAACACTCTTTTTCCTTCTCAGCGAGCACACTTGGCTAGTTTTTCTTGTTCTGTCACTAGGAAATAACTCTAAGAGGGAATAGAAATGCTCAGTCTCCTTGTATTTTAAGTTTTAACCTGAAAATCAAAACAGTGTGCAAAATATTTGCCTTGTAAACTGAAAGTTCTTGGGAGAAAGTGTCTGAAACACCCATTCCAGCTGTGGAATCCAGCTGGCCTGCTAATGGCCCCAGCGAAGCTCCACAAGAAGCGAGCTTTGGGCACGGCCTGGCCCCCGCTTGCGGGCCTGCTATCCTTTCACTGTTCAGGCTGTGGCTTTGCTAGGGTCTCTCATTTAGAAAGACGGACGGACCCAGTTGTGTCAGTGAAGACTGTGAGCAGAGAAAGAGGAGCTCTCCCTTGAGCATGAGCTCTTCTCTTTCTCCTATAGTTTGCTTTCCCAAATTGGATTGGCTCTTGTGATTGAAAAGATGTCAGCACTATGTAAATGAGAAGGAGAAGTGAAAGTGCATCTCATGCAGATAATTTCTATGTGGATAATTTGCCATAAAAATTTATATTGCGTCCTTAAAACCTTCGGAGATTTAGTCTGTCTAGGGAAAGGTGATTTATATGGTATTAAAACACTTTTTATGTTCCAGTCCTTTAGATTTAATGTTTATTGCCTATAAAAATGAAATCTTCTTGAGGATATTTAAAAGTTTGGGTACTGTGTGAAATATATATTAGAATAAGAATCTGAAATGCTTTGGAGATGTTGTAAAAAGTGACAAACTCTTCACTCCAAAGTCCATGCTGTTGTTTGGGCCCGTGTCTCTACTTTGCTGACTCAGAAGTTTGCATAGGTACTGGTGTCTCATCACCATGGTTGTGATGAGATGTAGGGAAGATGCCTTATTTGGGGATTGCGTTGCCTTTTTTTTTTTTTTTAACATGTAAATTTTTTTATTTTTTTAACCAAACAATATATTACACAATATATTTGGTTCATAGTAATGCATTCATACAGTATTTGTCCTTTTGTGTCTGGCTTGCTTCACTCAACATAATGTCCTCCCGGTTCCTCCATATTGTCATATGCTTTATGACTTCATTTCTTCTTACAGCTGCATAATATTCCATCGTGTGAATAGACCACAGTTTGTTTATCCATTCATCTGTTGATGGACACCTGGGTTGTTTCCAACTTTTGGCAATGGTGAATAATGTGGCTATGAACATTGGAGTGCAGATGTCTGTTCGTGTCACTGCTCTCATTAAAAATTTAAATTAACTAACAAAGCATAGAGATATTATAATTCCCCAGAAAGTTATGCAAGGTGTGACAAGCATTTTATTCAGATCTGCAGAACTATGTGAGTTACGGCTCAGGTTTTAAAGCATAGAGGTGCTTGAGCAATGCAAAGTCAAGTGCAAGGCAGTTTTGGATCTTTGCGGCCCCTCAGATTCATGAGTAATGGCATCTTTTACTGTTGGTCTTAAATGCACCTGGTGAGGGCAGTGCTGCCAGGGCGGGGTCCATTTCAGCACTTTTTGGTTCACATGAAGGACGTTTCATGAGCTGACAGCGCTGGAGACGTGTTGGATTGTCAAATGTCCGTGTGCGGGGCGAGGCTGGCCACCGCGTGTTGGCATTGTGGCTGAGCCCTGGTCAGCTTCCCAGGCTCCTTAGATGCTGGATGTTTTAGAGATGCTTTTCTGTGGAGATTTGCAGATCCTTGAAAAGGTGGAATTGATCAGTGATGCCATCCCCTTTAGCCACAGGACTGGCTTGCGTTTGAGGGCTAGAGTGGCAGAGGAAGGGACTGGGCTTGCAGCCTCTGGTTGGAGTAAAGGGTCTTGATGAGACTGAAATTGCTATGATGGAGGGTTTTCACCCAGGTAGTGGACGAAGCTTGTCCATCCAGGAGTTGTCAGTGAGCCCTATAGAAGGGTTTTGCTCAGCCTCAGAGCGGCAGCAGGAAGCCACATTCTTAAAGGACTCCAGATTGAGAGAGCCCCTGAAATTCTGAGCCCCTCAAGGGTGCCTGCTTCCAAAAGCTGCCACAGAGACCACATTTTCAACCAGAAGCAGCAAAGACTTGATTACTTTTTGTTTAACTATTGTAGAGGGCAAAGTGGTGTCAAAATGTGAGAGGATGGATTAGTGGTGATCCAGGGGTCAAACTCCCTTCTAGTACCTATAAAAGGAAGCAGGATACATGTCTCGAGAAAGCAGACCACAGTCACGATGTTCTGACGTTCAGCTTGCCAAAACCCATGCAGGAGGCTCTCTGGGTGGTCTTGTGGGCAGAGTTGTCCATGGTGGGTGAAGCTTGAAAAGTGGTTAAGGGGGAGGGGGCAGGTGTTGGAATAAAGAATCTCTAGGAGCTGCGCCGACAGTGCCCGTGGAGAGCAGGTGTAGCACCAGTATGTATTTGCTGAAAGGTAAATGGGTGCATGCAGTAACAGGTCCCACCGAGTCAGCTTTTGTGCAGAAAGGACTAGCGAACAGATTGCTAATATTGCTTCCGACAGCTCTTCTTAACTTGGGAAGAAATTGCGAACGCACCAACTCTTGAATTCTCTTTTGTCAGTTCAAACTATGCTATCTGAAAGGAATGCGAAAATTCAGACTTTTCAATGACAGTGTGTTAAGTGAGGCCAGTTACACAGCTACGTCTACTAATATTTTTGGTATAAAGCGTGACTAAAATTAATTCCAGTCTGAAACTTGATGAATTCTCAGCCATGGATTTAACAGGTTTCAAATGAAAAAAAATCTTCCCAATTAAAAATAAATTTTCATGCCGGATGTTTGGAGCCTGTCTCTAATGAATTAAGTACAAAGTTTTTTTCTTTTTTTCCTTCATTTTAGAGGATTTGTTTGCTTTTTTGAATTTAGGGGAAAATGCCTGTTCATAGCAGAAATGTATATGCCTTTGGCCATTGCACAGCCCCAGCAACTCCTGTGAGCTGTCAATATTGTCTCAGGCTGACCATCGTCCATCTTCATAATCCATGAAAACCTGGGCTCCCTGTGGCCCTCTGAGCTCATTTGGCTGTGCGGGCACGTCACACACATGCTACTGGCCTTGGAGGGGCTGCGTCCTCATAGGTGGCACATGCAATTTACCTCTGGGTTTATTAGACCTTCCTCTGGATTTATATCACATGAACTATTTAGGAAACACAGGAAACCAGAAGTGTGTTTCATTTTGTCTTTAGTGAGGCTTCAAACTCCCTCTGTACTCTCTCTGCACTGAGTTTTACATAATTTGGTATTAGAAATCTTGTGCTTTAGCCAGCCTTGAAAACTTAGCTGGCCCTTGGCATTTTAGGTTAATATAGCCAGGAAAGAACAAGGGTCTAGCTATTAAGAATTTAGAGATTCTGCACGTGGTTAATTAGAAGATTTCCAACAGTGAAGAGCAAATCAGCCTTTCTCATTTTGGAGGCTTAAGTATGACCGTGTGGGGAGCACCCGGAATGTGGTGCGCCCAGTCCATCCTCATTCTCCCTAGTCTCTGGAAGGTTAGCTGTTGGGGTTGAAAGTCGAGTGACCAGATTTAATTCTAGTATGGTGTTCTTTGAGTTCAGGAGAAACTCGTTCTCCTGGACTGGCTCCAAGTGGCAACAATAATGCAAAAAGGTGGATTATCAATAGTTTCTGTAAAAAGAAAAAAAAATCCCTCACCCAGGCGTCCCTGTAGCACCAGTGTTTTGAAATAAGCCACCCCCCTCCCTCCCTCCGGCTTGCCTCTGGGGATCCAGTAGCACACTCGGAACCGGCCCCAGCTCAGGCCTTTCTGGCAGCCATGGGGTCGGGATCCAGCTGGGTGATGTCACCACGGGCAGGGCAGATGCACTTGGAGGGAGCCCATTCTCCTGCTTTCAGCCACAAATGTCTTTTGATAACTAGTGAAATTGGCAAGCAGAATGATTAAAAACATGTGAGAGGTAACTGGATCTAAGTTCCAAGTAGTACATATTTGAGAAGTTTTCCCCAATGTAAAAGTTACTCTTTAAGAGCCTTAAACTAATAAAAACAAGGAAATTCCATGTTACGGCTGCCACTCGGCCTTTCCATTTTTATTCCAGCAGTCAAATTTGACAGGTCCGATGCTGATTGGCTCTGGGACCCATGAGCCATTAAAGCAGGAGGGAAGAGAACAAAAACTGGCAGCAGCTGGAATGGAGACTCTGGGCTGCGTTTGAGTGCCAGGTTCATAATTCTGTTTTAGTATATCCTATTTTCTCTTTTTCTGGCTGCTGCTTGTATTTACTTTTATTTGCTGAAGCTGATTCGGAATTCTTTTAGAAATGGTTATTGCTTCTTGCAGATTTTACTTAATGGCGGCCTTTTCGTCAGGAGTGGAGGCTAGACATCTTGCTTTTTGTGACCCTGTCCCTGGCCTGTGGCTTCTTTGCTGAACTGCTGGGCTGTGGTGTCCTGCTTTTAGCCCCTCCTCCCTCTAATCTAGTCTTCCCATTGCTGCCAGAATGATCTTTCTAAAGCACTGCGATGGTCCTCAGTAGCTTCTTCAACAACTGCCTGTGAAGTCCACGTTCAAGACCCCTGAGTAGCTGCCCCAGTGTGTCTTCCTCCATCTCCCTCCCCTCCCACCTTCTCAGTGATGCAACAAATGATGCATAAGTACGGCGCCGGAGCCCAGCGCCTTTTTTTTTTTTTTTTAAGCAGACCCCTTCTTCCCCCTTTGTGTCCCTGTAGCCCACTGTTCACATGTCCACCAGTCAGCTGGAGGCCTGCAGTGGAAGGAGCAGATTTAGGCACAGAGGCATTGCTTATAAACCTCACCCCACTCTAGAATGGCTGTTTGACCCTGGTCAAGCCTCTTTACCTGTCTGAGTATTGTGACCTCATTGGTGGAGTGGGCATAATTGCCATCTTTTTAAAATTATTTTTAATTTTTGTTATTATTATTTTTAATAGCCATTTTATAGGGTTGTTATGGGGATTGATAATGACAAGGATTGTCAAGCATGAGTCAGTAACTTGTCACTATGGCTGTTCTTATGGCCTCTGTTCATTCTGTGCCTTTTGGAATCTTCCCTCCTTCCCCTCTCCCTAAGAAACATCACCTGTTCTTTAAGTTCCATCCCCTGCTATCTTTCCTAGGAAATCGTCCTTCTTTCACTCAACTCCCACACAGTGTGGGCACCGTGGCTGTCATACCCGCCTTGCGGTCACCCAGTTATTTTACTACACTGTAGGCTCTTTGGACAGCGGGGCAGTTTCCTGGCCCTTTCATCCCCTCTCTTTCCCTGTCCCCCAGAGCAGGAACAATAGGTGCTCAGGAACGACGTTTGGCCAGTTGATAGTAAGTTGAGAAAGGGGCTGGGTGGGAGGAGAGCAGTTTCTTGGCGCAGTGGTGTCTAGCTGTCCTGTGCGAGTGGTGCGGTTGGCTTACTTTGGCCCTCGTGTCACGTAAGTGTGCATTTGCAGACTCTATCCAATAGTCTCTGACACGGGGCACATTCATTCTTCTGAGACTCTTTGGGATCCAGACAGATTCTTCATGATCCCATTGGACCTCCCCACTTCAGGTATACACACTGAGATTTAACTGTTGGGGAATTTGTATAGTTCTTAAATACAGTGCAGATGTGTAGAAGTCCAGTAAAACCCATTAAGCAGACCACTTAGGGATTGGGATATAACTAGCAGTAAGCCAAGGAATACTTTTTGTTTGGGCTCTTGTTAAAAACCTTGATAAAATATATTGGTGTGCTTTCCAGAATTAGTAAGTAGAGTACACTGAACATAATTTGATTGTTTTTGTTTTTGATGATTGAAGATCCTGATTATCATTTCTCCTCTATGGCGGTATTTCCTTTATATTTGCATTATCTTAGCAGAATGCAGTATTCACTGGCGTGGAAGGCAGTGCTGCATTTAGGCCCAGCATCCCAGAATCCCCCGGCTCCCTGCTGCTGCTTGTGTTTCACTCCCCATGGCGTCCGTCTGTGATGGAATGATGGTGGGCAGAGGAATCGCCCTGGAATATAACCAAGGCTGCTGTGCCCAGAGCTGTTTCCCTATGCTGCATGGGCATCCCAGAGTCCTGATAGTGGTGGGGTGGGTGGGGGAGGGGTGAGGGGGTAAGGGGGTGTGGGGGTGTCCTTTTTGTGGATCACACTGTGCTGGGAGCTGCCTTTTCCTCCCAAATCAGATCAGAATCCTCTCCTCCCTGCTGCCCCTCAAGAAGTCACGAGAGGAACAACCCACAGAGCAAAGAACATACAGTATAGCTAGATGTCATTCCTGGGCTGAAACAAGCGGCCTTCATTTTGCCAAGTTTGACAGAGAAAAATCTCCTTGATGTCTGTGTAATTAAGAACTGACATCTAGAGTTAGAGAAAAACAGGTGATGAGAACCTGAACTTGGAGCAGTCACAGACTGAGAGACTGGGGATGCTTTGTAATTGGCATGAATTTCCTGCTGCAAGGAATCTCCTCCTCCTCCCAGCCAGCCCCTGTAGTAAGGGAGTGTGGAGACCTGCAGAGACCATGGAGTAGAGGCCCAGGCCCACCTGTGCTGCATCAGAGCTTGCACGCGGAGGGAACTGCCCTGGCTGAGGGTGCTGGAGGCAAACGCGTTGTACAGTATTAGTAGTTTGTCGTAATTGTACTTGATCATTGTACGTGCCCGTCCTTCAGTGTGAGTTTAGACGTTTATCTATATTTAGCTAGCATTGTCGAGGCTGAGTCAAAGAGCCCCTCCAGTTATTTTTCAGAAAGCTCTCTGGATAGGATGGAGTCCAGCTGCCAGTTGGAGGCATTCCAGTGTCTAGAACGGGCAGACGGGCAGCAGCACTTCCGGGGCAGCTCATGGATCAGCCCTTTGCCTCCTGGGGATGTCCCTTCCATGAAGCATAGCTAGAGGTGAAGCTCTCGAGGCTGTAAATGGCACCTTTGAAACCGTATTTCTCTTCCTGGCACCAGAAGCCCTCATGCAGTGTAACCTGTTGGTGCCGAGCATCCAGATTTCCTGATAGCAGCCAGCAGTCCCGGTGCCAGCGAGAGTGAAGGAATCACAACGGCAGTCACATTCCCTGCCATATGAGTGGCATTCTGCTGGGCCATCTGGCTGGCAGGAGCTCCCAGCCAATGGCAGGATGTTGCAAACCTTGCTCGCTGAACACGGCACCAGGAATCTTGAAAATGAACTGCAGAAATCAAATCAAAGCTGGTTCAGAGATGGCATTTCTTGGCCTGACAGCAACTCTTCAAATGCACTGGCTGCGTGGTTGCTAGATGTCTGTTATTGGTTTGGTTTTCCCCAGGAGTCACTTGGCATCTTCTGACTTTTACTTATAAATTCTGGGCCAGAACATTTTGAGAGCTTTTTGGAGTTTTTATTTGCTAATTAAAATGTGAGAAGGGAACGCAGCCACAGGTAGAGTTCGAGTGCAAGCCACAGCTGTGATTTAAAAACAAAAAAAACAAAAAAAACAAAAAAACCTGACGGTTTCAAAATGCAGTTATTAGCACTTCACCTCTAACTGTGATAGCTTTTAGCTCTCATGATCTCTCTCAAGCGCCACCTCCCCACCTGTGGTATGCAAAACAGGGCACCGAGCGCTAGGAAGGTGGAGGAGGCTGGATCCTTACAGAAGATAATAATAACTACTACCACTTGTGTGGAACTTTTAAACAAATAAGAGTTATTCTTTATGTCACCAAAGAGGTGGGGTGTAAGGTAGGGGGTTATTGACAGATGAGGAAACTGAGGTGCAGGGAGCCTTGGTGACTTGGCCAAGGTGTCCTTGTAGCAAGGAAGGGTGAAGGCAGGCTTGATCCTGGTCTGACTGGAAGCCCCCTGCTGCTTCCTAGACTTTAGTCACGCCCAGGACAGGCACCTCAGCTCTGGGGAAGATGGGCGATGTGAAAAATCAAATAATTCTGGGTCACAATCTTTTACCACTTGGCAGATAGTAAAATAAAACGTAAGTAGCCAATTGCCCATAAAGCCCAGTTATATTCGGAATAACCCCCAAAGCGTTATCTGTTCTAGCGCACGCACACTCTGGGTGGTTTGTTTTGATTCACAGCCCGTGTCTGTACTGGCAGATGTTTGTGGCTGGGATAGCCCAAACAGAGAGCGAGCGCTGCAGGGTGGTAGATGGTTTTACCAGCCAGGGTTTTCCCAAAGAAGTGGAAGGGAACCTTTGCCAGAGTGGCTGGTGCCCTAACAAATTGATTCCTGCCAAACAATAGAAATAAATATTTTCAACAGACAGAAATTTTGGCTCCTAAAGTATTCAAATTAAAGGCTGATTTCTGAAACAAATACTTTAGGAGGAAAATATTTACCAGTGTGGGTGAGATCAGAGTTATTCTTTTTGGCAGTAGCATAATTATTTTTGAGATGAAAACACAACTGTTTCCCTGCCCTTACCTCGTTTTCAGCTGATGACCTTGCCTCCTATTTCCTGGAGAAAAGAAAATGCACTGAGCTAGAGTGTGGGGAAGGGGGGCTGGTGTGGTTTCCTGCAAAGAGCCTCAGCTATGGACCTGCACAGAGCTGCATTCGAATCTTGGCTGCATCCCTTAACGGTGTGACTGGGGCAAAGCCGGTAATCTGATTGTCAGTTTGCTCAGTCTGTGAAATGGGTCAGCAGTGTCTACTTTGTAAGAGTTAATGGCCAGGTCAGTGTGTCCCTCAGAGCCTGGAGAGGCATTCTAGAACAGCCCTGTCCAGTAGACCTTCCTGTGTCAACGGAATGGTCAATATCTGCGCCGCCAAACACAGTAGCCACAATCCCTGGGCAGCTGTTGCACTCTTGAAGTGCAGCTGGTCTAACTGGGGAACTGAATCTTCTGTCTAATTTAAAATAGTGACTCCCATTTGGGATAGTGCAGTTCCTGTGCACCCTGCTTGTCCAGTTCATTGGTCCCTGGTCCAGTCACTTGGTCGACAGGCAGACCCCTTGATGCTCCCTCCGTTTCTCTCTCTCCCTCTCTGATCACTCTGGATGCAGTTGTGGGTTTAGATGTTCCCCCTGACATCCATCTTCTGAGTGCAGCCAGGTAGTGGATGGTTCCATAGAGTTGGGCGCAGGAATTAACATCTCAGCGAGATCAACCTTCTTTGTGAACTTTAACACGCTCCTATTTGGTTTTAGAATTTGCTTTATAGCATATGCCAAGCTTAACGAAAATAATGAAAGCCATGAAGTCAACGGACCTGCTCCCTGGACTGTTGTTGGCAAGGCTGCATCACTTATGTGCCTGAGCCTCAGTTTCCTTACTTTGAGACAGGCACGAGTAAAGCTCCTGTGGCTGCTTCTTGCCTGAGTGTGCCTTGAGGCCCCATTTGAGGGGCACTGTGAGCAGCAGGCCTGTCCCTGCTCCCCAGGAGGGCTCAGAACGGCATCCCCAGCAGCCTTCTCCCTTCCCACTCCCCAGAGCAGGTGCCATGGGTGGGATGGGGGTCACTGAGGGAGCAGGAGCAAAGAGCTCCCACCGTAGGTCAGGAACAAGCCATCAGGGGGAAGCCAGTAGGGAGCCCAGGCAGACAGGGCTACCCAGACATCAAGGACCCAACTGCAGAGTGGTGAGGATGGGGAGGAGGAAGAAGTGTTCCATGGACTCCTTGGAGAAATCAAGAGTGCAAGGGGTGAAGGACATCTTCCACCTGGGGGGTCCGAAAGGCTGCAGCCGGCAGACACAACTTAGCTTTGTACTAAGAGCAGCCTATAGAGGGATAACTACCTTATGCAAATGAACATTTTCATAGTTCAGGAATGGTCAAATAGCAATTTCATGGGGCCTGACAATATATTTTTTAACAAATCAATTTTATTGATACATATTGATAAAGCATACGATTAATCCAAAGTGTACAGTCAATGGTATTTGGTATAATCACATAGTTGTACATTCATCACCTCAGTCATCATTTGAACATTTTCATTATTTCAATAATAATAAAAAACAAACTAACAAGAAAATTCTTCAGCCCTCGATCTCTCTATGCATCCCCTGCTGTACATAGCTGCTATCTCTGGCTGCTCTTGCACAATTCCTTACTTATTTATTAAGCAGTTTTATTGAGATATATTCATATACCATACAGTCTTTCCAAAGTGTATAATCACTGACTTAATATTGAAAGTAGTATGAGAGGCATCTTCCCTCTCCTGACTGCTCGGGCCCCCTGTGCTTACTCTTAGCGTCTTTCGTTGTCGGATGCGCCTTACTCTTCATTATGCTTCACTGAGACAGTCTCTCACGTCTCCCTGTTTAAATGGGAGTCTAGCAAGTATTATATGTAGTGCAATGCTGGTTGGATACATCTGGCATTTTTGTCTTTGCAGCGTGGATTTTCAACGAGGTGAAAAACAACAAAAAAACAAAATCTTGGTTCTCTATTGAAATTTCTCAATCCTGAAGAATTCACAAGAAGGCTTGTGTGAAAACCTGGTCCTCATAGCTTTTGTTAGGCTAATTTATTTACTTTTATTCAATTAATTTTTTTTGAGTAGATAAACAAAATTTTGGGTCCAAAAGTCAAAATTCTATAAAAAAGAATGTACACCAAGAAATGTTGCTTCCACCCTGTCCCTTTCCACCACCCACTTCCGTCACTCTAGTGAAGTACTTCTATTAACTCCTTGTGGATGTGGCAGACATTCAGTGGTGTGGCCTTTAGAGGAAGAGGCCACAGAAGAAAGCGTGTGTTGAATTAAATTGTTTCACTTGAATTTCCTAGACTGGGAATGAATATCAAGTCATCTCCCTGAATCAAGAAATATTGAGTGTATCTTACATGTATCAGACCATCTTAAGAGTTAAAGGAGCACGAGAAAATAATCTTTATGCAAGGTGGGGTCAGGTTGGACAGTAAGAGGGACAGAGAAAGTAGCATTTACTGTTGTCACTCATTGAACTGGGCATTTCAGTGAGTTTCGTTGAACCCTGATACTAGAGTATCAGTGGCTTCATTTCACAGTTAAGAAAAAAAGATAAAGGAGCTCACCTAGAGTCATGGAGCTGGGAAGCGGACTGCCGAGGGACCTACCCACATCTGCCTCTCTGGGTTGGGGCTTCACATGCTCTCCATCGTTCCCCAAGTTCTTGAATTGGAGAACAAAAAGCAGACATGGTGTAGTAAACACATATTAACTGGAAGTGAACCAAGTTTTTTTCCTGCCCTCTATTTTTGGGAGAAAGAGGGAAAGCACCTAGGAAAGTAAGATGATAGTAGGAGTTTATCCTTAAAGGGCTCTTTTTGAACTGCTGTACCAATTAGAAGTCGCGGCCTCCAAATGTGTATGGGGCCCTTGTCTCCAGTCCTCGTAAGAAAGCTGTGGGGGTGGTGGTGTACCCCATTTTACAGATTGAGACAGACGTGGCAGCTCGCCCGTTGATGGCCATCCGCCTCATAGGCGGTGGGAGTCCACATCCAAACTGTATCCTGCCAGGTCAGAAACGCGGTGCTGCTGGCTCTCTACCTCCCAGCTGCTGGTCCCTGGCAGTTTCTCTTCTCTCGCTAAGGTGCCAGGGGACAGGACCTGCTTTTGCGGTGGGAAAACCATGCAGTAAAATATAGCTCCTGTGCCCCGTGAGATCTGGACAGGAGAATTCCTTCTCTTTATTCCGCCTGAATCCCCAAGATGGCAAAAGCTACAAAAAAGCCTGGCTGACTACTACACGCAAAGATTTTCAACAAGGGTTGAAACACAACGTTTCTGATTAACCCCCAGATAACTAACTAGAAAATTGAATTAGTTGCTTGTCCACAGGCCCACTTTTTTTGTTCCCTGGCTATCAGAACTGCAGGGAGTGATTGATCTAGAGAGCTCCTTTCTCTTCCACCCGCCCCCGCCAGCATTCACTGATCACTTTCGATGGGCTGGGCCCTGTGCTGGCCTTTCCCTGCCCTGGGAAGGGCAGTTGGCGCTCTCTACTGTGGATGTCCCCCCTAGGGGCTTCCCTCAGTGCGTGCTGGGATGCCATCCCAGGTGGAGACCCAGGGAGGAGGAGGTCTTAACCCTGTGGGAAGTAGAGTCGGAATAGAGCTTCTGGCCCATGTGTCTGCTTTCACAAAGCCAGAGACGAGCCGTAGTTCAGATTTTTTGCATTACACAGTGTTGAGTGAAGGATTTTGAGTGGGAAAGTGAATGGGTAAGAATTAAGTGTCTAAAAAAGCATTTGGGAAATAATGGGATCAAACCTGGTTATCTATTTAAACTTATAAAATAAATGGAAATATTAACATTTGCATTGGGAATTGTGCAAGGTTTTCCTTTAAAATAGAAACCATTGTCAGCCCACATACACATGAACAGAACAAAATGAATTTCCTGGAATACCTATGTAGGGGGACCTTTCTGGAAATAAGGTATTCATAGGTCTTATCAGTACTTCAAAACCTAGGTCTCACTGTAGGGCAAATGAGATTTAAAAAAAAAAAAAATGTTTACTTTTTAGGAGTAGATAGTACATATTTATTACATGCTCAAAATCCAAAAGGAACAAAAAATAGACAGTGAAAGGATCCAGTCCCTTCATTTTCCTCCCCAGGATAGAGATGTTGCCAGTATCTCGTGTAGCTTTCTAGAAATGTCATGTATGCACAAGCAAATTATGTATGCATATGTGTATCTGTATTATGTATTTGTAATGGATATTTTGATCTCTGATCGTGGACACATTTTTCAGAGGTGGCTTTAAAATTTCTAATTGAACACAGTTATTTCCAAATTGCCCCAGCCTACCTGTCATGCTGAAAAGCCAGGCTGGCTGCTGATAACGCGCTCTGGCAAGGCTCCTGGTTCTCTGGGTCCCAGTTTCTTAGTCTGTGACAGCACCTACCTCATGGGTTGTTGTGAGGTGCTTAGTGCCCTGTGCTCGGTGAATACCCAGTGGGTGGGGGAAAAAGAGGGTAATGGGATTGAACCCATCCTGCCCACCAGCCCCAGCTAACATGGGTGTCTTTGGCAAAAACTTGGAGCCCTTTCTTGCTGGAAGTACCTTCTCCCTTTTTAAACCTCTGACCCCACTTGGTATCTTGATTATCTCGAGAGGAGTGAAGTCGTCTGACCTAAGCCACACAGGCCACCATGGGCCTGGAGCCTGGAGTCCCATCTTCTGGTGTCTTTGTAGGGGTCTGAAGGAGGTGGTGGGTGGGCTCAGGCCCTTGACCCCTTTCCTGGCCAGAACAGCTGCATTAGTCAGAATCACTGTGTTGCCAGAATGAAATAAAAAACGTTCTGAGGGCTTGGTCTTTTCTAAGAATAAAACCAGTTTCATTTCTTCTGCAGGATTTTCTGTTTGATTAGTTTGGCATATCTCTAAAGAAACATCCAATGATCTAACTCTTTGGATTAAAGTTAGAGATAATAAAAAGAGAATAATTTACTTGCATTGCTCCCGCTCTTGGCCTCGGGCTTTGAGAGTCTCAGATAGAATGGAGGCAGCACTGCAGGCCCCCCCCCGCCCTCCCCCCTGGTTTAAAACAAGAACCCTCCCCCCCACACACACACCCAGTGTCCCCACAGTTTCTTTTAAGTAGGCAGCTGCACGGTGGTTTTTAAATTTATTTTTATTTTCATTATTAATATTTATCTCTGAAGCTAGAGTTCAGGCACAGAAAAACTTAAAATGTGAGGTGCTTTGTCCTTTGAAGAGCTGTCAGGAATGAAGAGAAGGCACCTCAGAACTTATATTCAGTGAGGAAAACAGGATTCTCGTCAGGCACAGCTTTTTGGAAGTACACCAGTTTCATAAAACGAGGTGTGCCTGTGTGCACGTAGCCCTTCCGTTTCCCAGCTGAGGGAAAAACGTCAGCACGTGAGCAGGACTCGCGGATAGGCTGAGTTTCTGGGACTCCGTCTGCCCCCACTGCGGGCGACTCCGACGGCCTCCACCACGGGAGGCTTCTGAGGAAAGGCCCAACCTCTCTCTCAGGCCGCAGTGCCCCGGGCCTCTCGTGTCACTGAGTCCACGCCGTGGGCTCAACGCCGGGTAGCCCTCAGGCAGTGTGGCTGAGCAAGTTGTCCTCACCTTCCAGATGAGGGGATAGATGTGGCCCGGCCAGTTCTAGGTGTGGTCACTTGCCCCCCTGTGAGGTGGACCAGCCTCTCTGTGTCTTGGGGCCGCAACGGGGCTGGGGCCCAGGCCCATGTGGTTCAAAGGCGCAGAGGCCTTTCTACCGGACCTGATTGCCTGTGAACATCAGCCACCTCACGAGGACTTTGAAAAAAAAACACACTTTCTGCATTTAAGGCATGTAAGGCATTTTCTCAGTAACATCTCCAGCTCTTTTGGGCTAGTTGCAAGTGCCAGGTTCGGAGCTTGTAGGTTTGCTGCCAGCCTTGGCCACTTCCAGTTACCTTGGACCTGCACCCTAAGGTGTTTGCAAAGGGAGAATAATTCTGATTATTCTGAGCAGACCCCACTGCTGCCTTTCCCTTCCTTGGTAGATTTCTGGCTGGGCCGAGTGATGTTTTCTGTGACCGGCCATCGCCTCCTCGTTCATCAGCTCTGAGACTGGCCATTCGGCAGCACGTTGTGCAAGAAACAGCTGTTGTTTTGACAAAGGATGTGCTTGTTTCACTTTTTGAATCACCAGAAGTGATTCCAGAGTCATCCATTCCAGGCCCCTGCCCTTGGGGCCGATGAGCATGCAGGCTGGGAAAGCCGGGGTCTGAATGTCACACAGACGAAGGGTCAACATGTGATGTGAAATACACTTACATATAATAAGTATATGTATTTTTTCACATTAGCAGGCTTTTAAAATCAATATGGGGAAGCAGGTGTAGCTCAGTGGTCGAGCGCCTGCTTCCCGTACATGAGGTCCCAGGTTCAATCCTCGTTTCCTCCTAAAAACAAAAACAAAAACAAAAAAAAAAACCCACAATATGTATTACAGTTTTCCAAATAGATATTCCATGCCATGTTAAAATATTCAAAAGATGTGTACTAAAGAGTAAGCCCCGCTCCTCACGTGTTCCCTCCTCTGAGCCAAACAGTTACCAGTATCTCCTATATCTTTCTAGGGAGCGACAGCAAAGCATGTACCATCGTTATGTATGGATGCTCTTCGAAACAGTGCTAGCACTTTGTTCTGCTAGCTTATTCGATTTTTATGCTTAGATAGATCTTGAATATCATTTTGTTAACCATTGCAGGGTGATCCCTGAGCGGATGTGCCCGTCGCTGTTGCTGGACATTTAGACTGGTTCCAGATTTTTTTTTTGCTATTTGCGAGCTTTGATGGCTTTCAGATGTGGGGGCCCTACCTGCTCTTTCCGCACATGACCGATGGTGACTCGACCGTGGGTCCCATGTGTCAGGCCCCTGCCTTCCTCTCCCCAGAACACATTAAAGCTGCTTGTTAATGTGTCATTAGATTTGACACTCGGAGTATAGGCAGACTCGGTAGATAATAAAACAGTATTTGGCTTATGTTTAATAGCCGTCTCCTCCCTTGGAGTTGTCTCCACAGCCTTAGAACTCCTTAGTGTCTAAACAGATTTGGGGGAAATTTTTTTTTTTTTTTTTAAATCTTCTTTTTGGTTTTCTGGTGGCTTTTTTTTTTTTAAGGGACTTGGTCAAAGACCGTGAGCCTTAAATTTGACCAGCCGAGAGCTTGGGGCTGTGGCCATGGCTGCTCGGTCCCTCCCCTCACCGTGCCATCTGTTTCTGTTCTGGGCATGGCGGTGCAGCAGTGCGTTTGGAGACCCCTGTTGTGTCTTGTGTCGACCTACATATGTCTGTGAGAATGTGGGCACAGGAGTGGGGGGGGCTCCTGGAGAGTCCCCTGCTGCCAGCAGCAAGCCCTGTGATAGGGCGGGTCTGCCCTCCACTGGAGGCCTGGTGGAGGCGCGGCCCTCCGCGGAGCACGTTGGCGCCCGCCTCAGCGCAAGGGGCAGGTGAGGAACCGAGGTGCAGAGATGGTCCTGCGGGCCATGTACTCCTCTCCACCTCCTCAGTGTTTCCCCCCTCCCCACACGGGGGTTGGGGCCGGGACCCCACAGTCACCTGGGTTCCCCCAGCATCCGGCACCTCACCCGGCTTCAAACCAGCCTTCTGCTCGGTAAAGGAAACAGGGTCCCAGACAGCAGCATTGCTGCTCTCTTTTTGTTTTTCTCTAAGTTTTCTGTGTCTGTGTGTGATTGGAATGAAACACCAACTTTTTTTGTTGTCATATTTCAATATTGGCCTTTTTCCCCCCTTCTTGAAGTCTCCTTTTATAACTTCTGCTGCTGCTTAAATATAGACGTCTAAGTCCTCCTCCTTACCAGATTGTTGATATTTTTGAAAGCCTTCTGCTTCTCTGTGATTGCTCTCTCTCCTCTCTCTATCCCCACTTCACCGCCTTGGTTTCGGTTGCTCTTTTTTCCCTTCCTTCACTTCACTGGGATGTGTTTCAAATGTGGTCTATCAAAATGTTCAGTGTTTCCCTCTTTGCTGCAATAGCTTTGACATCTGTTCTTGAATTCTAGCCCACGTTATTCTTCTGGACTTGTTTGCCCAGAATTTGTTTTAATGCCAGAAATAACAAAGGGGAGAGAGTGGGGTGGTAGGTATCTCTCCCATCCCCCGTTTTTAAACCGTTTGTGATTCCAAGTTGGTGACTCCGTGGCTACCTGTACCTGCACTCTGTCATCTTGTCCGGCTTTTTCTAGAATGCAGTGGCCCATCCCTAGGGTGCAAATGATGCTCAGCTAGGGGCTTGCAGACTAGTTTGGTGACTTCCACTGGAAAGGAGGTGGAAGCTCATGGGATGGGAGGAGAAGGATAGACATGCTTCTGTGATGCCTGTGGAAGGATCTTGATCTTTGCAATGCTCTGCGTGGCCACGGGGTGATGGTCTGTGCCACTGAGAACCACTTGATGAAGCTCCCTGTAACCCTGAGCAGAATGCGCCAGAATGTGCCACTAACAACTGAAGCCACTCAGCACGAGAGCAGGCCTTTAGGTGGCTGCAGAAACGTGTCTTGCTGTCTGCCTGGAGCACCCTTCCGAGCCCATCTGCTCCATGCTTGTTTGAAACAGATCCTCTTGGCAAGTCCTTCCAGAGTTTGCGAGGCCAGGACATGGGTTTCCTGATGCTTCTGAGTGTCTGTCTGAGGGTGAAGGAGCACCCTCAGCCCCTGACATGTCCTCTTACCTGGAATCCACTCCTAGTGGTGCTTTAGGATTTCAGTCCAAGTGCAGTGGTTTGAGGGTAACTGCTCTTGCTGGGTGCCTCCTTTCTGAAGTTTATAAGATACTGGAAATAATGAATTATTCTTCGAATTTACCTTTTAAAAGTCCTTCTTGAAAATAAATGATAGGTTAGTTTTAATGATACCTAACATGGTGCCTGGCCTATTATAGTAAGCTCACAATAAATATTGGTTGAATGGAAGCAAATCAAGTATTACTGCCCAAAATTCCAGGCCCACACTGTTGAAGGGCAGTCAAGCTGGATGCCCCACCAGAGGCCTAGAGTTCAAAAGAAACATGGCAAAAAGAGACACCTGTTGAGAGCAAAAACGGAGCAACTCCAGGGAGGGATGTCATTTGGGCAATGGCCTGACTCTGGTTTTAACAAAGAAAAATGTCACTGCATGTTTCATTGCAGAGACCTGGTCATTGTGGTGGGCATGTTGGTGCAGAGCACGCCAAGGTGAGCAAGTACGGCTTCCTGGAACCAGGCTGTGGGGGATGGATGGGAACCAAGGGGTTTTGTTAACTCTGCCCTCCTCTGCCAATGAGGGGACTGTCTCGGCAGCCCCTGGGGTGTGTCCCCAGTGTTCTGGTCAAGGGATCATCTCAGTGCAATTGCAATCTCATTTATCTCATTATTGTCATTGTTTCTCATGACAGAGAGAACTTGATGCCACCGCAACAGTATTGGCGAACAGACAAGATGAAAGTGAGCAGTCCAGAAAGCGGCTTATCGAGCAAAGCCGGGAGTTCAAGAAGAACACTCCAGAGGTGAGACGGGCTGCTGCCAGCGTCTGGCGGAGGGGGTTGTCATTCTAGCACATGGTCAGGAGGGATTTCGTAAGCATTTCATTTTATTGGACGGTTGTGTGGCAAATGATCTGATTCTGTCCTTCATTTGTCCCCAGTCCCCAGTCTAGCTGCTGCATGTCACCACGTGGGCTGTGGTAATGTCTGAATTCATAGGTTGCTTGGAAAATTAAAGCTTGAGCTTATTCCAGATGCAGGTGTTGAGCAAGCTGGGTACATAAGAGTACGTATGTGGCCAGGTGTACGGAGATGGGAGGTCTTGGAGTCTGTCCCAACCTCTGACCCCCGACACCACAGATGGCCATAAAGGGGGCCATGAGTCTAAGGACATCACCAGGCGGAGGGGCCTTGGGGGACCTGCTTCCCTGCCAGTAGGCGGGCAAAGTGCCTGAATGTCACAGGCATCTGAGGCTAGCTGGATGCCGAAACTTCCCATAAAACAGACATTTATCCTGGTCGTGTCTTTTCAACAGCCTGTGTGTTTCTCGAAATACGCTTTAAAGGGCATTGGCAATGTGCTCTTTATTTGTTCCTATTTTTTTCTTGTAAGAACGTGTTGGAAGGACAGTGTTTAGAGTTGCTGGGGCAACATTTTCCTGGTCTGTTTTCTAGGTCCCACATTCCCTTCAGTCCCTATCAAAGGCTTAGTAAGAAAGAAAAAGAAACCAGAGCTTTACAGATGCCTGAGCAGATCTGGGAACTTCTTTCAGGGCCACTTCTGCCAGTTTGGCTTACAGTGGTTTTCATGCCATGGTGCTTCGTTCCCATCCAAGCTTCCTGGACCCTTCCCCTGGGCGTGAGTGCCTTGCAGCAACCCTGGCTCCCAGGCCTTAGGATTCTTCCTTGGCTCCCAGCACTTCCATGTCGGACTGAGGAACAGGCTGGAAAGAAAAGCTGCTTTCTAGAAGGGATGCCCTTGGCTCTACAGTTCCTCAGAAATTATGTGTGAATTGAATTGCTTAAAGTGGGTTCATTTTTGTGTGTGTTTTTAAAAAATTTTTGGAGGTACCAGGGCCGAACCCAGGACCTCATACATGGGAAGTAGGCGCCCAACCACTGAGCTACATCTGCTCCCCAATAAAGTGGGTTCATTTTAAATGTTTCAGGGGAGCTTGCTGTTTAAGGGAGGGCTAGTGTAAACCATTTTGTAAAACAAATTATTAACCCTCTATTTTCAGAGTAAATATTGTGGAAGAACACATGGGAGCACAGTGGAAAGAAAGGGGTCACTCCAGGCAGACTAACCCCTAGAGGTTTTCAAATCTTAGACTTAGCTTCTCCACCCCACCCTGGCCATAAATGTGGATCTGACATGTTTTCCCAGACTGAAAATGCAGGTCAGAGTGATGGGTGGCTGGGGCTCGCTGCCTTCCGTGCAGTGTGGGGCGGGCGCTGTTTTCCACGTTCATCCTTATGAATGAGGAGGGAGAGGAACTGAGAGACAGGGCTTCTCTCATGCTGCTTTGGAGCAGACCTGCATGGAGAGGCTAACTGTGGGGTTCTCCAAGCTCTCGTCCTTGACTCCGTTTCCTCAGGCCAGTCCCCTAGCGTCCACCTCGTGAGCCGCTCTCAGCAGTAAGTGGCTGTCATCTGCTGGCCTCGGCTCTTACCAGTTTCCCCTCTGCAGAGAAAACCTTGGTCACCATAGGTCCAGGGATTTCCATAGAAAATCTGAAAAAGAAGGGCAAGGCCATCCATCCAGGCAGTGAAACGACACAACAAATAAACAAGTAAATGTAGTAGGCCAGGCAGTAAGTATTGTGGAGATGATTAAGCAGAGAACTGGATTCCTAGATGTTCTGCTGCAGTCCCTCGTCAGCTGCTGTAAAAGCAAGTGCCAGCCAAGGAGGTGATGTGATTCCCTTTGGCTACCTGGGGCCCAGCCCTCTGTTGATAAACGTTGATTGAACTGGACTATGTGCCCCATCAACATCCCAACAGGCTTTATTCTGCAGCTCACACAGCTTGTGTTGAATCCCAAGGTCAGTTTCTTAAAGGAATCCAGCCTTAAACTGTGTATTAATCCCAATAAATAGAAGACACCTGGGGAGGAGGCAGCCTCTTTGGTATATGGTATTTGGGGCATTTCTTTGCAGGGCACATTGTGAAGACATTGCCTTGTGTCGAGAAGGAGCACCTGGGAGCTATGAAGGCTGTCTCTAGGTGGCCGAGGCTGGCGTGCACTTAGGTTTCTTCCCTGCAGGGGAGTCTTAGTGCAGTGTGAATTTCCAGGGAAGCGTGAATGGGTGAACCCGCCTGTAGTCTGCTGCCCTGGACAGCTCCCATTTCATTTTTCTGTCCGGGGATTGTCCTTGAGATCTATGGGGGGCTCCTGTGGGAACCCTGAGGCCAAGACCCAAAAGAGAACTTGGTGAGGCTCACTCACACCCCCAACCAGAATCTTCTGTTTGAAAATTTGAAGCCAGTTAAGGCCAGAGAGGAGGTAGGGGCAGGAAGCTGCAGCCCAGGCCCCGGGGATGCACGGAGGGCTTGGCAGCACGTGGGGGCGAGTGCTGGGCCTGGCCGCAGGGCGCAGAGGGGCACGTGGGGCTGTTGTTGTTTGAAGTCTCAGTCCAGAGGAGCCACTCTGACATTGGTCGTTTTATCTAGCTCCACCACTGCACAAATCATTAAGCAACTAAAGAAATGGATGAACCCTTCTGTGGAGGGCAGATTTGTGGAAACTGGATGTGTAAGAACAAAGGCTGCCCAGAGCTTGGTTGTGAGGAGTAAAAAGTGTGGCTTGTCGGAGGAGAGCTCCTCCTTCCCAGACACAGACGCCTCAAGCTGCGGGCCTGGTGCCGTGGGGCCCTCGTTCAAGGGCAGCCAGCGTGGCGGCCCCAAACCAGCGGGTTTCTTACTGCTATGGTGTCAAGGGCATTGACTGCTGACGAAAATGCTGAACTGCCTCTTTGTTCTGATCAAGGAGAACGTTTTCTCCCAGGGTCTCCTGAACGCCTAAGATATCTAACATTCAGTACCAGGCACCAGGGGAAACACAGAGGTGGCTGCGATGTGGCCTTCCCCGGCAAGGGGCCTGTCTTTCACAGGACAGGCGCTAGTGGGGAGCCTGGAAGGCTGGTGGAGCCTGTGCTGGGAGGGGCCGTCTCAGACCTGGGAGAGCACCTCTCTGAGCTGAGAAGGACAGAGCCTTGACCATCTGCCTGGAATAAATTTTTTTTTTTAAGTTTCAGTTTTATGTCATTAGATTAATATATTATAGTCATTTGATATTATTACTTGTCTTTATTTTTTAACTGTGGGTAAAATACATGTGACGTACAATTTGCCTTTTTTAACCAGTTCAAGTAGTACAATTCTGTGGACCTTCGCAGTGTTGTGCAGTCATCACCAGAACGTTTTCGTCACCCCATGCGGGAGCCTCATACCCCATTGAGCAGCTACTCCCACGCCCCTGCTTGTGCCTTTTTAATAAGAAAATGCAACTTAATTTGAAGGGGATTGCAATTGTTCTGTGAAGAAAGTTTTATGCATTTCTTGGAATCAAAAAAGATCCTTTCAAAGAAGTATATTGTTTCTTTTTTCTTTTTTAACTAAACATCAGTTCCCTTTTGAATTAATTGGTAGTGGAAGTTGAACCGTTTAGACTGGCATTTGTTTGTATTGCTTTCCATGTTCAATGTTGCAAGTGGCTTACTGGCCTGGCTATCTCTGGGCGATCTAGGTAACCTCCCTAAACCCGAGTTCTGTCACCTGTGAAAGCGTGTGAGGATGAGGCCGACCTCGCGGGCTTGCTGTGGAGTGGGGTGTGCGGTATGCGCCACGCCAGGTGATGTGCTAGGTGCGCCTCAGAACTAGCTCAGGGGCCCTCAGAACAAAACAGTTATAGGTAGTTTCACCTTCAAGCTTCCCGAGAGTTAGTTTGTAATAACACTTATTCTTTTTGGAAATATGGGAAGAACTGCCATCCTTTATGGAAGGGAGAGAAAAGGAGAGCCACAGACCACAAGGATTTGATCACAAAGCCGTTCTTAGGACTTGTTTTCTGTCATGCCGGCGTCGCCAGCCCCTACCCAAGAATGCTTTTTGGGAGTCTGTTTAAGACTTTGTTAGTTTAACTTATGTTTCCTATAAAATGGGCCACGTCTCTTCTGTAAGGAAAACTGATCTGTAGTTCAGGAACTCGTTGGCAATTTTTTCCCCCTGATGTCCTTCTCCCTAAACTTGCCGTGGGCTCTGAAGCCTTCATCTTTAGTCTGGAGCACTGATGACAGCTCGTCTGTATCTGTGCTTTTTGCATCTCTCTGCCCAAGTGCGTGCAGCTCCTTTCTCAGGCCACCGTCTCTTGTTCCTGGCCTCAGCCCTCTGGTGACCGGGACCCGGGGTTGAGTGCTGTGGCTCAACCAGCTGCCTCCAGCTGGGGATGGTGGCCCTGGGCATGACGCCAGCCGCAGCCCCCGCAGCCTGACTCCGGAGCCAGCAGGCCCGTTTGTGACAGGGAATGTTCTCTCCTGCTATCATCACTGTTTTTCCTGAACCAGAATCTTGGTTTTCCCTTTCTCTCACAAGACTGGAGTATTTTTCTGATTCTTGGGGAACAGTTGTAAAATACCAGTTCTGGGGAGTTGTCCTGAGAAGTTGTGTGCCATCCTTGAAATGAGCTAGACTGCTTGATTCCTTCCTGATGCAGGGGTGGGGGGGGGATCCCCACTTCAGGGAAGCCCACAGTTATCTTTGCACAATCAGGATGAACAGTTTCTAAGGAAGACAGGACATGATGTGGCGGTCTCGTTTATGTGTCAGCTGCTCGCTTTCTGCCATGGTAAGGGAGACTAGGGCGTACTCACTGGGAAGGCGTTATGATTCCTCTTCCACTCCCTGTGAGAGAAGAGTTGGAAGAGTGGTCAGGGAGTGGAGAGTAGTAATATATAGCTGAGGCCTGGTCCAGATGCCTTTAGTCACTGCCTCAACGGCCTTTATATAGGCACTGCAGCTCATGACTCAGCTTGGAAAAAGAGAGTCACTTAAAAATAAAGCTGCAACTCAGGGGCCACATCGGGCCCAGGCAGCCCTGGGATAGCGTGGCTGGGGCTCCTGGAGCAGCCTGATGGGGTGTCCTCAGCCCGCCAGGCCTGCAGGGGTCCTGGGCGAGTCGGGAAACTTGCTGGAGCTACTTGCCTTTTTAAAGACCTCTCTAAGAGGAGGATGATAATTACAGTGCCGTTGTGAAATTGTCGTGAGGGCCACATGAATTCACAGAGGAGTCAACATGCTCTTTAACCTGAAAAACCAGGTACAGGTGTTATTGCCTCTGACCTGAGATGTCAGAGCTAGAGGCTGAACTCCCATCTCTTTTGTTTTGCACAAATTAATCGAGTCTGCTGACAAACCATTCAGATTTTGCTGTCGTCCTCGTTGGGGCATAAGATCAATGCCAGCCGAAGAACAAAACCACCAGGATGACTTTTCTCGTCAGTTTGGTCATGGAAGGAGCTTCATTGGAGACCCACAGCCCTGATGGGGCAAACAGACCATTACTTTCAAAGAGGAGGGGCAGCCCGGATGTGCCACTTGAGACGGGGCCTTTCCTGTGAGGGCAGTGCTGGTGAGGAGCCCTGCAAGCTCGGAAGCCGGGGGCTGGCTGTGAGCTAGAGCATGAACCCCGCGCCCACAGCAGGTGCCCACTGGGGACGGCCAACCCGGGCGGCAGCAGCTCCAGCACCGCGGCTGGCAGCACCTTCCCCCACCTGGGAGGTGCCAGGGCCTCCATGTTCTCATTTAGCACCGCTCTCTGAATACTGTGGACACTTAGTGATGAGCAGTGTGAAAGGGCCTTTTTCTCTCCAAACGAGAAGACATTGAGAACAAATGTTAGTTTCATCACTGTGCAAGATTCACTTCTCAAAATAAGTAGAGAATAAATAATATTTTATTTGACTCTTCAATTTTGTTTCAATTTTTTACACACTGTTAAAAAATGAATTCAAGAAATGCTTTTCTTTGGCAGTTCCTCAAAAAGGTAAATATCGAGTTACCATATGACCCAGCAATTCCACTCCTAGGTGTGTACCCAAGAGAACTGAAAGCTTATGTCCACACAAAAAGCTGTACACGGTGCTCATTACAGTAGTAGCCCAAAGTAGAAACAACCCAAATGTCCATCGCTTGATGCTGGATAAACAAAATGTGGTCTATCCATTCAATGGAGCATTATTCAGTAATACAAAGGAATAATACCTGATATGTGCTATATCATGGATGAACCTTGACGATATCAGGCTATGTGAAAGAAGCCAGATGCCCAAAACGTACATGTCGTATGATTCCATTTGTATGAAGTAGCCAGAGAAGCAAATCCATAAAGGCAGAAAGTAGATTAGAGGCTGCCAGCAGCTGGGGATGAGGACGATGGGGAGTGAGTGCTGATGGGTACAGGATTTCTTTTGGGGATGATGAAAGTGTTCTGGAATTAGGGGGAAATGTTGCCCAATCTCATGAATATGCTCAAAAACCACTGAATTATACACTTTAAAAGGGTGAGTTGCATGGTGTGTGAATTATATCACAATAAAGTTGCTGTTTATTTTTTAAATTCCTGTCTTCGTGGGGGTGGAGAAAATCCCTGCAGAGGTTTTTAATTTAGTTCTCTCTTATCCTCTGAAGGAACTCCTCACATAAAAATATCTTGTATATTTTCCTTTTTGCATTAGCAACTTTTTTTTTTTTTTTTTAAAGTCACTGTAGTATTTGGCAAAATTATAAAGCCCAAATAATCTACTTTGTTGTTTAATCATTCTAGAATCAAACCTGCCGTTAAGTTCTAATAAGACTTTAACCAGAAAAAGCTTAAAAATTAAAAGTGAATGCCTAATTGTTAACAATTAAACTCTTTAAGGCAGTTCGTCAACCCCATGTTTCTTCTGGATCCCTAGATGAGAAAACTTGCCTCGAGAGTGTGAATGGAGTAATGAACACAATTAAAACTTCATTCGACCCAAGTTAGGGAAGTCTGGTGGCCACATTACCACCCCCCCACACACACACATTCCAGAAAGGCCCCAGAACAGGCTCTGGGGCCCTGCAGAGTAGAGGAAGGAACTTGGGCATGGCAGATTGCACTCTGGTCAAGTGGCTCTGGTCAAGTGCTGGTGTCATTGCCCAAAAGCTTTATGGCTTCAGTAGCGTTGGGACACAATCTTAACCTGTGTTCCTTCATCTGCAAAAAGACCTTTTGCCCCCTTGCTGGGCTCACAGTGAGGAGAATGGGAGATTCCTGGGAGGGAAAGTGTCCAGTCCCGGGCTGGAGTGGCATGGATAGCTGTCGAGTGGTGGCGTGGCTGTTCAGGCTGAGTGACCTTGAGCTAGGTCACTAACCATTCTGAGACTGTCCCATTATCTCTAGCATAGAACTGATACATCACAGCCGCTGTGAGGGTGAAATGCATTCAAGGGTAGGCAGCATATAGTAGGTGCACAGTAAATGCCTTTCTTCCTCTGTTCTGCCCTCCCTTTTACAAGTAGCCCCTTGCAGGGGGCCAGCAATAGTCTGAGGTGCTGAGATACAGCAGTGCCTGGGAGAGAAGGTTCCAGCTTCCGTAGAGCTTTCATCTGTCAGGGGGTAGGCAAGCAGTGACCAAGTAAATGGATGAACATATAAAATAATGTCAGGTGATGAGAAGACTCAAACCAGGACAGGACTTCAGGGACTAAGAGTGGAGACAACCCCTTAACGCTTCCCTTCTCAAAACAAAGCTTGAATGGAGATTTTGAAAGGAGCATCAATGAACCTAGGCATGTTGTTTAGGGGCAGTGGGCTTCCTAAAATTTCTTTTCAAGCAAAGGACTGATGGTCTTTGCTTGCTCTAGTCACTCCATCCATTTCAGGCCTAAGATATCAGTCCTTCGACCTTCTAAGACCAGTGATGCTATTTAATTTGGACCTTAGCAAATTCAGTTCAATAAACATCTGAGTTTGCAGGAAACCTTACTTTGCTCAATTGCCTTTGGTCCAAAAAAGTGAATTCTTAAGTAACCAGTGAAGAGTCCACCTCTCAGCTTCTGACAACAGGAAATGGGTTGAAGCTTTGCGACAAGTCCTAGCCCAGGGGCTGTGTGGGCAGGGCCTCCAGGACAAGCTTTCTTCCAGTGTCTTCCCGAATGTGGGCACAGAGGACGCCCGCCCGGTCTCACTCCCTGAAACGGCGACAGGGCTGGCATTCCCTTTCCTTCCGGAGCCAGCGAGCGTGCTTCCTTCAAGTGTCTAGCAGTTTTCAAAGGGCTATTTTAAGTATAACAGACAAATTATCTTTGAGTTTAATAACTGTCAAAAAGGAAAAGGCAGGGAAGCGGCTGTGGCTCAATCAGTAGGGCTCCCGTTTGCCATATGGGAGGCCCCGGGTTCGGTTCCCGGGGCCTCCTGGTGAAGGCAGGCCCGCCCGCACGGCGTGGTTGGCTGACCTAGCGAGCACAAGCAGCAAGGGGGGGATAGATGAATGAATAAATAAAATCTTAAAAAAAAAAAAAAAAAGGAAAAGGCTGTAATTAGATCCATGCAGAATGGAATGCTAGTCTGCTGCCCATAAGCATGAAGCTGTGCTGTTACACAGACTCTCTGAACCTCTGTTTTCTCAACCCAAAATCGGGAGTGATGACAGTGAGCTCAGAGATACTCTGAGTTAGGCACCATGTTGTAGAATATCCAAAATAGCCTTGGCAAATAGGGGAAGCTCAATAAATGGCAAGCCATGCACACGTTCCTAGAATCTCCTCTTTTTAAAGGAGAAATTGTGTTCATGGGTGAATTTTAAAGTTACAAATGAACACTAATAAAATAAAAAAACCCAAAAACAAAACCAACTCTTAAAGCATAGGGTGGGCCCTCATTTCTACTGCAGATTTGCGGTCTATTTTTTTTTTTTTTTCTTTAGGAGGTATGGGAGATTGAACCCAGGACCTCAAACATGGGAAGCAGGCGCTCAGCCACTGAGCTATACCTGCTCCCCTTTACTGCAGATTTGAATAGATTCATTAAATAAAAATCTCTTCCTCCCATACATGTCTCGATAGTCATTTCCCTCCCTTTGCATTAGATTTCCTGTTCATAGAATGGCAATATTTGTTGTTGAACTCTCTCCTTGGATGCTGCTCTTGAGAGTAGCCCTTAACTTGCTCTCGGCTTCTTCGCATTAAACGTGCTTGTTATGTACAATCTTTAAGGTATAGTGGGTAAATGTGGGAGCCATAAGATTTGGTTGAACTTGTGGCAAACTAATATTTATCCAGGACTTACTAAGATCCAAGCATTATGCTAAGTGCATCACAAGCATTTCATTAGTCCTCGCAGTCACTCTAGGGGGCGGGTGCTATGAGTGCAATTTACAGAGTGACCAACCAGCCTGGGAGGATTTGAACCCAGGGCAAGCAGACTCCATAGAGCAGGCCACAGGACTGTTCTCCTATCACTAAAAATATAAAACTGTTTTTGAGTACTGCTTTGAACTACCCATTTAAAGAGTTTTGTGTGAGTCTGTGAGGGTGTTTTGTGTATGTATCCCCAGAGAGGAGCTGCTGTGGCCTCAGAGCTGACATTAGCCTGAGAGCGCTGTTAATGTATAGGCTTTACTAGAAACCAAAGCATAGGAAGAGACAAGCGGATGAGAAGTTCCACTGACACTGAGATTTGTCTTCTGTTTTTCTTGCTCTGGCCAGGGTGGGGTGGATGAGGCCAGTTGCTGAACGCTGATTATTGTCTAATATCAGCTCGGTTTTAACTCGCAAGTGTGAGTTGCATAAAACATTACGTTTACAAGGAACATTACGAGCCTATTATGCTAGAGTATAATGATTGTGTTTGTGGCCCTTTATTTTAATAGGAAGACCTTGTAGCATAGTAGGTAGAGTTAAGGGAGATTTTAACTGGGAACCAGGACACTTAGTCCCTAATTCTGGCTCTGTCCCTGGCTGTCCTTGAGATTTGAGCAGCACAGGCCACCTCTGGTTTTGAGTTAAGCAGTGTGGTGTTGGCATGACACCCGCTGGTGCCTGGAGTTTGCGCCTTCTGCTCTCTGCAGGTTCCCGAGTTCCCTTCTCTCTGCCTGTGGGCCCAAGATGGGTGCTGCCCTTTCTTCCTAGTAGCCATCACCTGCTTTTAGCTCTTGGGGCTTTTCTATTCAGACGTTCATCCGGGCTTGCGGCACACAGGTACGGTGATCCCGCTGTGTGTAAGATGGGGTACACCGGGGCGACTTTGTTTAGGGGCACTCGTAGCTTCAGGTGATGCTAGTAAGGGCAGCTTGTCTTGAGTGAGCAGCTACTATATGCCAACACGGCTCTAACCCCTCCTAAGTCATCAGCTCATTTAACACTGACTGGGACCCTATGCAATAGGTACAGTGCTTATCTCCATTTCAAAGGCGGGGAGACTGAGGCCGGGAGAGGAGGAGTAACTTGCCTAGGGTGTTGGAGCTAGAAGTGGCAAAGCTGGAGTTTTGGGGTCCAGGGGTTGATGGCAGGTCTGTGCCAGAGCGGGTCCTTGGGGAGCATTTGCTGAGCTCCCACAACCGCTGCCTGGCACACAGCACGCAGAACCCGGTGGCCTTGTGCAGTGGATCCCAAGGGTCTTCTGTTCTGCCCCAGAGGACCCGGCCGCACACGGCTGCCCACCCCCATTCAGGCTGACTTTCCAGTACAGTTGGGAAAAGGGGAGTCTGAGCTGCTTCTCAAGTGGGCACTTCAGCTGCAGGACACCTAACTTCACATTTGCAGGGTCACCCTTTTAGCTCCAAAGGCCTCTTGGGGCCCAATTGAGCACCATGTTTATTCATCCATTTACCGACTCAGAATTTGGGGAGCTTTCAAGAGGTCTGTGATGGAGCATCCCAAGACTTGACAGTTCAGCTCTTGCTGGGGGTGCCCAACCTGGGGTGGGGTGGGGTCAGCCTCAGCCCTGTCATTTCCCATACCACCTCAACGTCGGGGTCTGAGAACATTGCATAGGTAAGGTGCGGGTGATGCTTCTGCTCACCAAAAGTGTTGTGCCGGTTAGACCTTGGCACACATTTCTTCGAAGAACTACTTTATACTCGAGTAGAAAGACCCAGAAGGCACAGCCACCTCTGCTCTCCCTGACCTATACAAGGATTTTACCTGCGGTGCATAGTTAATTTATACATGAAACTGCGCAACCAGGTTTATATATTAAAAAAAAAAAAAAAAGTATACTTTAAAGTGTAGAAAACAAAACCAGCGCTTCTGTACGCTTTGTGAAACTTGGATAGATGTTAACATTTTGCTCCATTTGCTTTTGATGCCTTTTTTCAAATAGAAAGAATACAATTGAAATCCCCCTTGCATCACTTCCACCTCCCTTTTTCCTCAGATGTAAACACCATCCTAAAATTGACGTTTCATTTCCATGGTTTTGCAGTCCTAGCAACACTCATGCATTCTTTTTTTTTTTTTTTTTTTTTAAAGATTTATTTATTTACTTTATCCATTTTAAACCCCCCTTCCCCATTTGCTGTTTTGTGTCCATTCGCTGGGCAATTCTCTGTGTCTATTTCCTGCCATCTCTTCTCATCCTCCACCTTCAGTCTTCACCAGGATTCAATCCTGGAGACCTCTGATGTAGGAGAGAGGTGTTTTGCCACCTGCGCCACCTTGGTTCCTGGTTTTCGGAGCTTTCGGAGCATTTCCTCTTGTCTCTCCCCTGCGTCTCTCTCCTGTTATGTCATCATCTTTCTGCATGGCTCCCAGGGCCTGGCGGCTCACCAGCACACACAGCCTGGCAGCCCATGTGCCTTCTATATATATATTTTTTATTTTACCGGGAGGTCCCGGGGATCGAACCCAGGTCCCTCCATATGGCAGACGGATGCCCAACCATTCGAGCCACATCCGCCTCCCACTCATGCATTCTTAAACTAAATATTGTTTTGGTTAATTTTTGGATATAGTTAAACTGTTTCTACAAATGGTATCTTATGATATATAACCCTTTACAACTTTCCTTTTTCACGCAGCGTTTCCCTTTGGAGATTTAGCCACGTGGCCTTGTCCATCTAGCTCACTCATTTCCGTGGTGCAGTATTCCATGTGAATAAACCACAGCTGATGGACCCCACTGAGAATGGCAAGTGGGGTTTTGGTTGTTTTCACTTTTTCCTTGTTGTTTTCAGCGTCCTCAGATGTGAGTTCAGGAGTCGCTTGGGGTAGGGACCCATAAGTGCAGTGGCTGGGTCCTGGGATTCACATGTCCTGGGCTTGGCGGGGTGGCGCCAGTGGTCCTCCAGGATGGCCGGGGGCTAGCTGTGCCCCCACCGGTGACCTGAGGGCCTGTTCCCACCACATCCTCATGACCCTCATGTCACTCGTGCTTGCCGACAAACTGATTTCTGCTAATGTGATGAGTGTGAAGTGGCCTCTTGTTTACTTTGCATTTCCTATTTCTGATGCGGGTGAGCACCTTTTTGTACAATGGCTGGCCCGAACAGTTTCCTCTTTTGTGACTTTCCTGTTTATATCCTTCACCCATTTTTCTATTGGGCTGTTTGCTACCTTCTCACTGCTTTGTTGGGTGTTTTTATATTCTGAGTCTGAATCCTCTGGATGTGTACGTTGCCTCTCCCAGGCCATGGTTTGTCTTTTCACTGTCCATGGTGTCATTTGTTATATGTGAGGTTTTAATTTTAATGCAGGTAAGCCTTTTCCAATTTGTAAGGTTTATGCTTGTTTATGTCTTATTTCAAAATCCTCCCATACTGATGTCATAAAGACAGTCTCCAGGATTTTCTTCCAATAGGATTTCGGTTTTGCTTTTGCCATTGGGCCTGTAATGCATTCGTGTGGACAGTGATTGGGGTGGGGACCTAATTTTATCTTTTTCCATTGAGAGCTGGCTGCCCTGGAACCATTAACCAGAGTCCACCTTTCCCAGTGAGCCACCTTTGGTGCCTCTGCCAGGGACCAGTCCCCCTTGTCTGTCCGCTTTGCCTGCTCCAGTGTCCCTGCAGCCCACTGTGCTGCTTTGATTGTTGCCGTAGTCCTGCCATAGCCGTCCCTGGATGATGGCGGAGCCTTGATGGTGCTCAGGAAAAGCCTCCCCTGCTTGCTCTTCAAAATTATCTGGACTATTCCTGGTGTTTTATTCTTCCATATGAATTTGAGAATCATGTAGTTCCATTAACATTAAAAAAAATTTCCTTGGGATTTTCATCGAATTTGTAGGTTAATTTGGGGAGACTTTTTTTTAAGTGTTTAGGGTTTTGATGAAGTTATTTTAGGTCTTATTCTTTGGTGACTTGCATTCCATGTATGGCTCATGGGGTACGTAAAATCTACATAGACTTAATTTACTCTAGTTCATTGTGTGGGTACAAAATAGTCAACAGTGAGAATAGATCCTCATAGTCTGAAGCCAGGCATAAAAATAAACCCCCCCTCTGTTGCCATAGGTGGCTGTGATTAAGACCAGGGGAAAGGTCGGCTGTGGGCCCCCTACCATTGACAGCTTCCTTCAGAAGATTAAGTGGTTCTTCATTTTTGGCCCAGGTCATCAGTAGCTTAAAGCCATTACTGTCTATTGGCTGTTTGGTTTGTCTGAAATATGGGGCTGGTCTCAGCCTCTTTCCCTGGGGTTAGGTGTGTTCACATAATCAAAGTGTCAGGAACCCATCCTGTGTGTGTGCGCGCGCGCAGATGCACCTCCTGGGGGGGGCAATGCTGGGGATGCAGAGGCATTCTTTTGCACCTTTGCATTTTACAACGAGCCTTCTTTATTAAGCTCGGTCAGCCACAGTTACATGTGATTTTGAAAACGACCGCTCGGGACACTGTCACCATTGGCAAACGGAAGACAAGTGAAGATTCCCTTTCTCGTGGTGCGTGTTCTGGGGCTTTCATCAGCCCAGTGCGGTTCCCACGACCTGCTCAGAGGAGGGGGATAGCTTCTGTTTCCTTTAATTAAAAGTTGAAGATAAGTGTATTTTTATTTATTTTGGTCAGATATAAACCCATGAAAAGTATTTCATATATGTTTAAATGATTACTTTGTCTACCACAGTAAACGGAAAAATACTGGTTCCACCAGTGATAGGAGACAAGAAAAACGTAATCTGTGAATATATGAATAGGGTGAGATAAATTAAAGAAATATGGTCGGGCTAGGCTGGGCTAATAAGAATAGAACTTGTGGTTTTACTGTTTTCACTGTTACAAACAAGGGGAATGCTATATTTATATATTTCCTTTCTCTTTAATGAATACGATTTTGAGGTACATTTTTGTTTGAACAAATTCATTTGTACTAGAAGCTAGATAAAATGTTTGACCCTATATTAATTTTCTTGATTGTAAGTGTGGGAAATCCTTTCCTTGGTAACCCACTTTAAGTAAATGAACTGATTTGTTAGAGCCAGAAGAGTTAAGAGTAATTTTTATTTTAAAATTCTTTCTGCATTAACACATCTGCAGTGTTGAGGAATATATGGAAAACTGAAATAGTGCTTCTATCCTGCCGTGTCTCCAGCAAGTCAATAAATCACCTTTTTTTTTTTTCCTTTTAAAATGTCTGGCCTTGTAATTTATGTTTGTATAACCCATTACTAAATTCATAGTAGGTGTTTTAGTTGGCAGGCATTATTCCAGGGATTCTGAAGATCTTTTTAAAAAAAAAATACAGAGCCTTTGTTAGTATTTATACTTATAAGGTGGACATTTCTTTCTTTCTTTCTCTCTCTCTCTCTCTCTCTCTCTCTCTCTCTAATGAATTGGATTTTTAAAAAAGAATTTGGAACTGTTCACCTTTTCCTTAAGCAAACAATTCAGGCTGTGTTCCTGCCTTATCAATTGTCATGGGTTTCTTAATGGACTCTAGAGTCCTTTCTTTTCTTTTCTTTCTAGAAAAAGATTCTGATATTAAGATAGTACTAATTTCTATATGGTTTTCAGTTTGCATAGAAAATAGAAATTTCTGTTTCATTAATGTTTGAAATTCTTAAATGCAGTTGAGCTGTTTCAGTTATAAGTGAAGATAAATATATTCATTCATGTACTACACTACTTGGTACTTGAACAGAAATAGAAATGTTCAGGGTTAGTTCAAATGCTTGTGGCTTACCTTTGAGACTTTCTACTTTTTAACCAGACATTTAAAAATAATCATTATGCCTTCTAGGCCTTAAGTCAGAAAAGCTTTCAGAGCTTGACTTTGAAATGATGAAAAAAAGTCATTTCTATTTTCTGTTGTTCGAGTTTCTCAGAGTGATTTTATTTTAGTTAAAAGGCCAGAAGGGCCATTTTATGGCTTTCTGAAGAAGTTTGCTTTATTTGATCATTTTCCCCCTCTCTTCTCCTCACCCTTGATCAGCACGTTAACAATATTCTCAATATAAAATATGTTTCTCAGGCCATCAAAACCATTGTGGCTCATCAGAAGAGAACTCGTCTCCCCCCTGGGAAACTTAATATAGTTTTCAGGAAGTCTGCAGCCTCTTTGGCCCCTTTGTGAAATAGAACATGTGTTATTGTCCAAAGGATAGTGGTGTACTTAAAAAATCAGAATTTAACATGCTCCGACTATGTTCTAAAAGGCAGGCTGTGCTTTATGAGTTTGAAAATCTCTTCTAACTCCCTCCTACCTAAGGTAGGGATTAAAAGTAATGAGAATTCTGTTTCATTTTTGTTTATTTTAAAGACATAGCTGATATTTTAAAAAGTGCCTTATTTTCATTGTAATATTTCTTTATCATCAGAGATGCTTTTTCTGCTTAGGTTACTCTGATGACCTTCCACAATTACAAAACAATGAACTTCATCTGGATTCACAAGGTGCCTCCTCTATTTCTGCATTTATTTCTAGAAACTGGGGAATGTTATCCATTCTTTCTGACAAGGTTTCAAGAATCTATCCCACTTTTAAAACTCAGCTCTCAGACCAGAGCCTCTGATGATTATTACAAGAACACTGGTCATAGATGAAAGAAACAGCCTTCCCTGTAGCCTGCCTTAGGTGAGAAGCACGTCTTACGGTTTTTGAAAAGGTTTCTTCTCCACTCCGTCCACCACTTTCTCTCCCTCTCTCCCTCTCTCCCTGTCTCTGGACTCAGAGGCCCTGTTGTTATGAGACTTGCGGTTGTGTCCCAGAAAGCGTTTCCACCAAGGGGAAGGTGCAGTGCCAGAAGCTGGGAGAAAGGAAAAGGGAGGTGTTTATCACCCCAAAGACGCCTTCCAACTTTTATTATTAACTCCTTTTCCAAAGTAAACTCTCAGTAAGTTCTGGCCAAAGTATAGTTGGGTTTGCTGTGTTCTCCAGGAGCAGAGGCAGACACAGCTCACTCCTGGGCGAGGAGGAGGCGTTTACTCAGTTAGGTGGAGATCTTCTGAATCTGAAGGACAGCTGCTGCTGGGACTTGGGGACTGTGGGGGCATGAGCGAGGACCTGTGTTAGCCCTGTCACGATTCTGTGCAGTGCTGCCAACGCGTTGGCACCCGCCGTGGGCGAGGCACTCCTGGCCCAGCCCAGGAGACTGGAGCTGCAATCCCGTTTCAGTAGAGAGTGGTAGACGAGCACATGGAGGGAGGGGTGTCCTGTGGACATTTGGAGCAAAAAGAAAGGGTTCTGGGGGGTGTGCAGGAGCCCTGACCCGGTCGGGCACCGTAGTGAGGCTCCTGCCCCTGTGCGTAGGGCCATGAGAGTTGCTGAAGAACAAGGACTTTATTCTGTCTGAGGCCCTGCCGAGGGTTTGGAGGGTTCAGGGCTGGGAGTGACACAACTGGGTGGGTGCTGGAGGCTGTGGTGTGGAGCAGGCAACACGGGCAGAGCCACATCAGCGTGAAGGCTGTTAGAATGGACTCAGTGAGAAATGGCATGTTCTGGAAATTGGGGTGCGGCGGTCAGTATTCATTCCACAAATGTTTATTGTGCCAGGTACCAATCTGGTCCCTGAGGATGCAGCAGTGAACAGAACATCAAAACTCCCTGCCCTCGTGGGCTTACATTCTAGTGGGGCAGGCAGCCAGCAAGCCAGAAGATAAGGAGAGCCTTGCTGGCTTTGTGAGGATTTCCTGCGGCCCTAGCCTGGGTGCCTTTGAAATGATAGAGAACCAATTATTTAGCGCCATTAAATTGGGGTCACGCCTCTCAGAATTTAATGGTTAAGAAATCAACATTGTTTCCAGTCATGAGAGAGCCACTTTACCTCAGGATTTTCCCAACTTAGCCAATCATAAAAATCTCCTGGGTGGATGCTTGTTAAAAATGTTCTTCTGGGCCCCGCCCTAGATGGATTGAGACAGTCTCCCAGGGAGGGCCTGGGGACCTGCATGTGGAACAAGCAAAGGGGGCCGTCTGGGGAGCCGCAGAGCCTACTGTGTCTCCTCCCAGCCACCTTGCCCGCTCTCCCTCTTGCTCACCGGTCAGGTTGTGACTTTTTGTTTCTCCATATGTTGATTTAGGATGTCTCCCCCTGTGGGGCAGGAGAAAACCAGGGCTGTGGTTTGCATTTCTCTCCCTCCCCCACGGGGTTGAGCTTGGGGAGGGGTGGGGTGAGGCAGTGAGTTTGCACGGAAAAGCACTTTATGAAAGAAGTGAGTGCCATTGTTCCTGGAGGCTGGCTGGGAGAGATCAGTGGGTTTAGGAAGGCCTAGTGAGAACTAACATGGTCATGAATGTGTAGACCTACAGCCTCAGGGTTATCTAGCCCAGTCTCCTATACTTGAGGAAACTGAGGTCCGAGGTCCGGGACGCGTCTGAGGCCTCACAGCAAGCAGTACAGAGCAGAGCTGAGCTTTGGCTCAGGCTAGGGTTTTCAGAGTTTCTCAGATGCCCGAGCCCCTGGCAGTGGGGTGCTGAGAGGGCTGTGGGGTGCCCTGGCAGGAGTGGGAGCCACAGTCTGGGACCCTTCCCGCCTCATCTCTCGGCCTGAGGGACTGTAGGCAAGCTGCGATGTAGAGACAACGTCTGCCACCAGCGGTGTGACGCAGCTTAAAATCCTGTCTATGAGGCCCACACCCCACAGGAGAATTTAGTGCTAGTGGTTTCTCTCGTGCTCTTTGTGCAGTACCTTGAGGGGTGTGTGTGTATGTTGCATGAATTAAAAGCAATTTTACAAGCAGGAAGTGTGCCTATAATAATAATCGAAGCTGACACTTGGAGCTGACAACAGCCTGCCAAGCATGGGCTTCCCATGTGGGTTTTCCACCCTTTTCACAACAACCTCCGAGTTGTTCGATGTTACAGAGGAAGAGATGGAGGCTTAATGTCCCTGTGGCTGCCCATGGGCAGAGCAGATGGAGGCCTGAAGTCCCTGCAGCTGCCCAGCTGGGAGGTGGCAGAGCCTGGTTGAGCGCAGGCAGCCTGGCCCCAAGCCCTGCGCTTACCTCTCCACTCTGCTGCCCTCAAAGCTGCCAAGCTAAGCAAGGGCCCAGTTTTTCCCATTCATGATATTAGTGATTTCCTACTTATTCACTTCGGCATCACCACCACTACCTAGCAGGTTCAGGGGTGTGGGCACCTTTTTTTTTAATATATATATATAAAATGGGAGAAAATCTTAAAATGAGAAAATCCTGTTCACTGGTCTCTTACTCTTATTGCCACTCCCCCCCACCCCCACCGCCACCCCCCGCAAGGGTGTATAATTGACTTATACTGGTGCTCACCTTGGCCTAGCTACTCAGGGACCTTTAAGATGTCCATCAGTGAGAAAGGTTGAGATCCGTGTTTTTCTAGCACTGGAATAAAGGATACCGGTATAAAATCAGTTCCTCCTTTGGGGAGAGACTTTTTAAAAGCCATATTTAGACGGTATAATTCACTCTTTTCTGGTCTGCTTCTATGAATTTTGACTAACTCAATCCAGGGTAGTTGCCACCACAACTCCCTAAAATTCTTCTGTGCTTCTTGCAGCCAGCCCCTTGCCCCACCCCCGCATGGCAATCGCTAACCTGTTTACTGCTCCTGTAATTTTGCTTTTCCAGCTTTGGAGTCTGGCTTCTTTCATTTAGCAGAATGCATCTGAAATTCAGCCATGTTGTTGCATGTATCCGTGGTTCCTTCCCTTTTTTTTTTTTTTCTGAGAGCATTCTATTGTGTGGTTATACCACAGAGGGGAGAGAGGGGTAAAAACTGGTCAGGCTGTGTGTCTCTCAGGAGCCCCTGTAGCTGGTCTCCTGGGACGTTTAAAGCTGTCCGCAGCCTCACACCCACTCCTACCTGACTGGTTTAGTAGGGAGCTGGGTAAATGGACGCTCCATCCTCACCAAGCATGCTTTTGTGCGCTGCCATTTCTCCTCTGTCTGCAGAGGAGTTTCTGAACCAGTGGTCTTTGTTGGAGAAGGAGAATTTGGAATTGGTAAAGCCACCCAATTTGTGGTCTTCTGTCACAAGGGAGAAAAAAATTGGACCGCTGTTGGAAATAGAAGCAGACCCACAGAGACGCTCCCCCAAGGCTGTAGGTGCCGCTGGTGACTGAGGTGACGGCCAAGGCCAGGCTGGGGCCTGCCTTGGGCACACAGGTGTGGCGAGGCCGGGCCCCATCTCACCCCCTCCATTCTCTGAATTGCAGATTCTCTTCTCAAAGTCTTGATTTGTTATTTAATTCCTCGAGCCTTTAACTCTCCATGTGAATGTGATTTTGTAAGCTCTGAGAAGGTAAGAGCAACGCCTTGGGTCCTTCTAAAATACTTGGTTGAGCACATGATTATTTAGTACCTGTTTGTGGCTTGGCTGAACGATCACATGCTGTCATGCAGATGGCCTGTGAAGGATCCATGCCCAGCCTGGTGCAGGGATGCCCCTAAATCGTAGTGCAGTCATGGCTGGGTGGGGCTCAGCTGTCAGTTGCCCACCCTGTCACATTGTGATTTTAAGTAAACCATTTCTAATCAAAGAAGGAGAAAACCAAGGCCCAGAGAGGGACAATGACTTTCCCAGAGTCACACAGGTCCAGTAGAAGGACTGAGGCTCAGGCAGTTCTTTGGGGTGCTTCCCCAGGGACCCCTCGCTGTCCTGGGAGAACGGGCCAAGGTGACCCATGGGAATGGTCTGCTCTCTGCCCTATAATAAACAGCTGTTCACATCTCACTTTCATACTGTAATTCTGCCTGTCAGGAGGAAAAGGGCAGTGTGCCATGCTTCCTCGAGGCAGGTGGCTCTTTTTAAAGCTGGGGCTTGTTGTTGCCGATCTGACCTCGTTTCCATGGAGGCAGCTGCTGGGCAGCTTGTTCCTATTGCCCTGGGCTTTGGTGGAGCCTCAACCCTCCATGGGAGAGGGTACCTGACCAGCCCTGCCAGAGTCTCCCTCCCGCTTAGCTTTCTGTTATAGGAGTTTAATTTGAAGGCAAAGCCAGGTAATTGCTGGTCCCAACCTGCCCTTTCCCAGGAACTTGCATAGTGGTGGCCTTTCTCGTTGCTGGGGGACACCTCTTTTGTGGCTCTGCTCAGTGGCGTGGGTGGAAGGGGACTTCACGTAGAGGTAGAGAGTGAGTATCGACTTTCCTCATTGTTCATGGAAAATCGCAAATGTGAAGATAGGACAGGTATTTATTTATCTATCTATCTATCTATCTATCTATCTATCTAATCTATCTAATCTATCTAATCTATCTATCTAATCTATCTAGTCGACTCTGAACCTCTTGAGCCACATCCATTTCCCAGGACAGGTATTTAGCATCTTTGTTTTGACCTGGGAAGGGAACTCTTCAAAAAAAACCAAAATATATCAATGGAATCTATTTCTTGAAATTAATTCCATCAAGCTCCTGAATTTCTTTCTTGCTGAGACTGCAGTTTGGCAGTTGCAGTTTGATAACCCGATTGTGAGAGTAGGTTGGTCTCCTCTCTTGTGCAGTAGTTTTCAATGTCCTGGCATTCCTGAGCTCAATCTGTTTCATTTCATGCTGGGATCGCAGCTCGGTAATGAAGTCTTTATTATATTAACTAGTCAACAGATACATCCTTTGAAGAATTCTGAGTTTTAATTACCCCACTTAAGCCTTTGGACACAGTGGTTCTGAGGAGGCATTTTGCTTTGCTAAATTCCAGATCCTTCGGCAAACCTCGGAAGACTAGAAAATGGTACTAACAACTTGTTAGATCACAGGAGCGGGAAGAGTCGTCGATACCCCACCCCCACCCCATTTTAAGTCCTTTCAGGCTGCAGTGTAACTGCAGTCTTGTCGAACATGCCAGTGCACTTTTTTCCCCGGGTCTGTTTTTGCATTCGTTTGGGTAGAAACGTACCGACCTTCTGTTTCAGTAGGTGGAGAAAGATGTTTAAATCCTAGAAGCACCACTTACCTACCTTTTTAGGGTATTGCAGGTTTAGCTTAGAGGACTGGAGGACTTCCAAAAAAGTATGACTCAGGGAGAAAAAGACTACTCCCACAGCTAAAAGGGCGGAGGCTCACGGCCGGACAGGAAAATTCCCAGCCGGGAAAGTGCCTGTCTGCAACACAGACACATTGGGTCATGGGTTTGCTTTCACAGAATAAGTGAAACGGAACAAAAGTTCTTTGAATTCTCATTCCAAGAGGCCCAGTTTCTGCAGGTGTGTCTTTCAATCTTAACCTTGTATTCAGTATTATTTCAAATGATTTTCATTTTAGGCGGTGTCGACTCCAAACTGAATAGTTGGCTAAAAAAGGGAGACATTCTGTCACCCATCCCTCTACCAACTGCTTGTCTTAGGGCCGCAAGCGAGAGATGTCATTCCCTACGAGACCCTCTCGCTGCCCAGTTTTTTCACCCCTGCCGTTATGTCTCCTATACCTATTAGCAGCTGCCCGTGCACCCTGGCCCTCTGAGGGAGGGCAGCTCCCCTCCCCACCCCCCTACTGCCCCGAGTGTGTCCTCTGGCTCTCGGTGCCTGGGAAATCTCTCAGCTTCTGAGCCTCAGTTAACTTGGATGGGAATCACTCCTCCTTAGGATGACTGTGATTCAGCCCCGGAGGCCATGTGTCCTCCCATGTAGCTTAGTGAGCTGCACACTGGTGCCTGGTAAATAGTGCTCCCCTCCCCAGCCTGGTGAGTGCTCAGAAGAGTAAGTAGAGTAACAAGGGGGTAGTAAGTTCTTAACGAGCAATTCTTTCCTGCACGGTTGAGGCTGGCCTCAGCCCTTTTCTGGGCCCTGTCTTAGGGCTGTTCTTTCAGTGTTAGGTGTCTGTGCAGGCTGCAGAGAGAGGAGCCTAGCACACAGGTGTCAGCAAAAAAGGTGAAGCTGGGGCCAGAGGTAGGGTGGGAGCAGTGCCCCTTAACAGTAGGAATTGTTGGTTAAAAAAAAACAACACAAAAACCAGTCATTAAATTTGTGGGTATCTTTTGGACTTCAGAGGTTCAGAATATAATTTTCTTCTGGACCATACACACAGCTTAACTCCTGCAGCATAGGCCCTCAAGAAATGTGGTTAAATCAATGAAAAATAGCTGGCGCTCCTCTTGTTGATGCTTGTGCAGTTGCACAGAGCTAGACCTAATGGCAGCTTCTGGTTGGTTCTATTTCTGTTGTACTTAGATATGCGTGTCTTGTCCTGCAGTGATGTGTGGACTGTGTCTACCTTTAAAAGCTCATCTTTGCTTTTTAAAATAGGAAAAAAAAAAAAAAACACATCTTTTTTCCCCCATTACTAAGATAATATGGGCTAATTGAAAAACACTCAATTAATGAAGGGGAAAAAAGTCACTCCAAATTCTGCCATCCCGCGGTAAACCATGGTTAACATTTGCAAACTCCCAGGATCAGTTCTGGTCAATAAATCTTGAGAGGCACTTCCTGTGCGCCGGGGCTCTGGGAGCACATGGAGCCTGCTCCTTCGTAAGCACCCATCTTTGCCTGTGTGTGTGGACATCCGCCCTGGTCAGCATGGTGGCCTAGCTGGTGTTCTCACAGCTGCATGGTGTGGCAAGTGCTTGGCTCGCCCTGACTGAGCTGGCCACTTCCTGATGAATGGAAACAGAGATTGCTTGTGATTTTAAGTAAACCATTTCTAATCAAAGAATGTGACAGCTCGAGTGACGTACCAGTTCTTGCCAAACTCCATTTGTGCAGTGACTCAGGAAACAAAGCTGCTGCTTCCTTCAGTTGACTGGACTCAGCCATTCCCAGGGTTGGGTGGCCCAGGCCTGGCGAGCAGGTCCTTGATGGAGCAGGTACCAGGTCGTCAGAAGCATGGGTGGGGGCTCCGTCCCTGCAGAGAGGGACTGCCCAGCCTCCCCCACGCCACCCTCCTGGCTCCTCCCAGGCACACGCCGCAGAGGAGGGGTCTGTGAAGGAGGAGGGCCCTGGGGGAGAGGCCGGCAGAGTTAGAGGGGGAGGCCTCGGCCTGCCCGGCTGCAGCACCCGGCTCTTCACCTGTGCCACTGTTCCTGCTTTTCCCGAGGAGGATCTATTTCAAGTTTGTGAATTTCAAGTTTATGGCGTTAAAAAAAAAGCAATGTGCCCCTGGCAGCCGGCAGTCTCCATGCTGTTCCATAAACACTCCTGCTGGAGGTGGGCAGTGACCGGCATGATAGGTTTGTCCCCACAGGCTGGGGACCCCAGGAAGACGGGCCAGGTGGGCAGGTGGACAGCAGAGGTGAGAGTGACAGCCCTCTGCTCTCCACCGGCCGAGACTGTTGACCCCCCCACCCCTCCCACTCTCATGGGAGGGAAACGGACCAAAGAGGTGAAACGACCAAGTCGGGCCTGGAATCTGGGTCCCTGAGTCTTTCTGCCGAGCACCTGCTGGGGACGCAGTCTCCGGACAATCCCCCAGCAGTCTTTGTAGGTGGCACCCTGTCTGCTTCTCAGCGATTCTGGCTTTGGTCTTTCCCCAAATCCCATGCCTGTTGGCTGATGTGCTTCCTCCCTGGGGGTCCACTGGCCCACAGCAGTGCCCTCGGCCTGCCTGGAGAGCAATTGGGAATGTCCAGGTGGCACCTGGGAGAGCCGGAGCCCCCCTGATGGCCATGCTCCTGTCTGCCAGCTCCGTACCTTTTGGTGTTAGGTCCTTGGGCCTCTCTTCTGAAGGCAGGAGCTCCTGTTTGGCCTGGAGAGGAGTGCAAGGGTGGGGACCAGCCCTGCCTCTTCAGATACCCCGACTTCAGACCTAGGGCCACAAAAAGGAGGGAGCCTGGAAGCATTACACGATGACTGTTTCCGGACTTCCCTTTCAGCACACAGTGGCCTGTGGGGCAGGGTGCGGGGTGTGTGCTGGGCAGCGGGAGGCCAGTCTGGGATCCCCTGCCACCAGGGGAGAGCTGTGGACTTGATGCAGCCTGCTCTGCCCAGGCACACGTGGTTCTGTGCGTTTAGCCTCGGGATACGTTTGCTTTCGACATGCCCACCAGCACTTAGATACCAAGTCTAACCCACCGAAATCATTCAGGGCAACAGAGACTTTATTGCCAGCAAAGTAAAATAAATTAAAATGGTCATTAATAATTTTCAAAAATTGTGAATAAATTCCCTCTCTGTTGCCTTTTGCAAATTATATCTACTGTTATTATTTGAAATGGCACAGGCACTTAAGGAGACCCCTCGCTGATGGGTGTCCTGTGCATCATGCGCTGTGCTGGGGACGCAGGTGACATGCTGGTGTTGGGGATGGCAGTGGGGCACCCCAGGTGGTCCAGGTGTGCGTCAGGAGAGCCCGATTCAGCCAGGGCTGTGGGTGCTGACGGGAGGGGGCACCTGGGTGAATGCAAGGAGTGAGGGCGGCACCTACAGGATTCTGAACATGGGGCTGCTGGCTGAGAAGGAGGAGTCGGAGGCCCCGTGTCCACCATCCTGAACTGTCCTCGCAGAGGGGCATGGTCTGGCACCAGGAAGTTGCGCCTGGGCTGGTGCCTTCACTCCACCTCTGAGTCCGGGGAACTGGAAAGGATTGTGGCTCTGTCAACTGAGACTGGAAACAGCTGAGGTGAAAGGCTTGGTTTGGGAGTCAAGAGGGAAGTGTTTGCTAGTTTAAATAATGGGTTCTAGATGTTTCCCTGTGGGTCTGTGGCCAGGAGGGTGGCACTTAGGAGGGGGGGGTCAAAGGAGAGTCGTGGGATGGAAGTCATGGTTGAAGCCAGTGGTTGGGGACGAGGAAGCCATGGCATTGTCTAGCATAAAGGTGTAGACAGGACTGACCTTTGACCTCCCCTCCAGAAGTGCCTGGTTAGTCAGGCTGAAGATCTCTGAGGGACTTGGGGAGGGGAGGCTCGCAAAAGGGAGGGGCAAGGCCAAGGGCCCAGGACCCAGGCTGGAGGCGGTGAGTGCTGGGCGGGCACTTGGAGAGATGGGCGGCCTGTGAGGAAACTCTACACATGCCCCTCTGGTTGTCTGAGGAGGCCTTGGCTCCCTTTCTACCGAGAAGAGGGAAGTGAAACCAAGAGAGGTTAAGCAACTTGCCCGGGGTCGCTCAGCTGAGTCCCAGCAGTTGCTGCTCACCCCACACTGCCTCTTGGGCGGGCTGAGGGCAAGGGTCAAGTGAGAAAGAAGAGGCTGCACGGCACCAGGGCCAGTCTCTGCACAGGGAACCTCAGGCCTCGTTTTCCCGTGTTCAGCCAGGGAGGCCAGTGCTGGTGGGGGAGGAGCAGGAGAGCTGGTCTGAAGAGGGGAAAGCATTGACCAGCCCTTTTTTAGTGTTTTAGTGGCAGATTTAAAACGTGACTAACTTCACTCTGAAATAATCTCACCCTCCCAGGAATGACCCCAAGCTGGAAGTTTTAAAATTTATTTTTTATTTTTTTTTAATAAATCCCAACTTACCGCTGTGCACATCTCTGCTAGTTTCATATAGAAATGAACTTTGCAGTGTGGGACATGCTCACACTTCAGACATTAGACGTGGCGATGACAAGTGTTCAATCTTCAAAGTGTATAATAAAATCTTAAAAGTTTTTTTTTAAAAAAAGCGACTTTTAAAAAAATCCACAGTGAAATATATATCCTAGTCTGTGGGTTGAGTTAATTTGAGTAGCATCATATATTTTGATTTCTGGAATTGTTTTAAAGGAGACTTTGTAAGCAGTAAATGAAATGTTTTCGGTTAGCGGGGACACCTTCCCAAAGTTTGACTTCTGCGGAATTGTCGACCCTTAGCAGTAAGATGTCTGTATTTTTTTTTTTTTTTAGGACCTTTGCTTAAGAGATTTAATTGGGAATAATTTCTGTTGCACCCAATCTCTAGCCAAACATCCACATTTTGCCTCCTCTGCAGAGACCTGAGCTGAGTTTTATCTCTGCTTCGCTGCTAAGTGTTCCTGCTCTATTCACAGAGCTATAATTAGCTCGCAGGACGCCAGGCAGCCAGATTGGGCCAGGCGCCAAGAAATCAGCCCCAATTACTACATTCGCATTGTCAGTAAAGCCCACTTCACAGCTTCTGCTAATTTGAAATGGCAAGTTCCAACTTTCCATCGTCAAATGACCATTTTTGTACTATTCTATTACATGGTGATATTTATACATTATTTTGGCTATGTAAACTTGTATTTAATGACAATTAGTTGTTGAGCACTTTCTAAAATGATTTGCAATTACATCTCTTAGATGGAAAAATCATGTCTGCTCGGATGGAGTGGGGAATACATTCTGTGTACCCTAGAAACACTTGGGAATCAACTTTTCATAAGGGGACCTAATGCTTTGAGATGACCAACCAACCCACCCAGGGCTCCAGAGTCCCTTCTCTGAGAACTGCTGACCTTTCCTCTATCGGGATGGCCATCCTTGTCTTTCCTGCTGGCAGCACAAGGAGGTTCCAGGTTTCCAGAGTCGTCTTCGTGCTCAGTTTGGGTCTTGTCAGCCTGATCAGGGTGTTTTCAGCAGAAAAACATCAGAAGGCCTCATCTAGGCCAGTATACTAATCAAAGGGTATCAAAGTGTTGTCTGAGGACCAGTGTGCAAGAGAAGTACACAGCTCGAGCAGTAGGCATTCAGGAACTTTTATAGCAATTTGACATTGCAGAGACATCCAAGAGGCATTTTTATCAGGTTTTATTAAAACATCAAGTCCTCACTAGATTGGAAATTTGAAAATCTGTGGTATGTGCTTTGCTACGGATTGTTTGAGAAGCATTGACCCTCACTTTATTACCTCCTAATCTCCAGTTGAATTCCATAGTAACAATTTAATTTGGATAAGACAAAGGATATATATTTTTCTGGGCAGTGTCTGTAGGTCACAGTCAATGGGGGTGATGGGGGATCTGAAGGGAGAGGAGGAGAGATGCAGCAGGGTGCGGCATCTCAGAAGGCAGCAGGCTCCCTTGCCTGGGCTCGTGACTCAGTGGCTGAGTGTGTAGTGTGGGCACCTCGGAAGGGCTGGTGTCTGTGAGCACGTCCTTCAGCTGCTCCCTTGAGCCCCAACCTTTCCTTTTCTTTGCTGCCTGGGCCTGTGTACCTGCCTCCTAGGATTCCTTCCACCATTCCTAGGTCCTGGTGGGGAGCGCAGCGCCTGGTCTGTCCTCTTCCTCAGCCAGCCGCCTCCAGTTCCTGACTTTGCCTTCCTGACCAGCTCTCTCATCCCCCCCCTCCCCTTTACTCCCCATGGCTCTAGCTCGGGGCCTGGCAAACTGCAGCCTGCAAGCCACCTCTTGGCTCCCTGCTCTGTAGGGCCCATGAGCCAAGAATGCTTTTTACATTTTTAAATGGTTAAAAAATATGACACGTGCACATTATATGAAATTTAAATTTCACTATCTATAAATAAAGTTTTATTGGCACACAGCCATGCTCATCTGTTGACTGTTGTCTATAGCTGCTTTTGAGCTACAATGGCAGTTAGGTAGTTACAACAGAGACCATGTGGCCCACAAAGACTAAAACATTTACTCTTTGACCCTTTACAGAAACAGTTTGCTGGCTCCTGTTCTCGTGTGTACTTTTGCCATGCCTTGTGCGTTTACCATGGCAACCATCAAACCGGTCTCCTTGGTTAAAATCCTCTTGTGGTATCCCATGGCCTAATGCAGTGTTCCTTAATATGTTCCTGGGAAAACCAGTCTCAAACTAACAACACTACTTATTAAAGGCTCTGAAAAGCCGTGCAGAAAAGAAAGCTGCTGCACATTGCTTAATCTAGTATTTTCCAAACTATTGACTACAAAAGCCATTTTTTTTCTTATTATCTATTACCATCCTATAGCAGAGGTCTGCCAACTTGTACTAAAAGGGGCCACCTAGTAAATACTATATAGGCTTTGCAGGCCATACTACTTCTGTGGTAACTATTAGCTCTGCTCTGAAGCAGCCCTAGGCAATATGTAAATGGTCAGTGTGGCTGTGTTCCAGGAAAACTTTATTTTACAAAACAGACAGTGGACCAGATTTGGCCCGTGGGCTGTAGTTTTCAAGCCCTGTCCTACAGACAAAAGTGTGGTCCCCGGACTAGCAGCATCAAAGCACCTTGGAACTTGTTAGAAATGTACATTCTCAGGCCCTGCCCTAGCCCCTCTGAACCAGAAAGTATGGGGGTGGGCCCAGTAGCCTGTGGCTGGTGACTCTGATGCCTTTCAGGTTTGGGAAACACTGCCGCCAAACCACAGAATACACTTTAGGGAATGTGGACCTCAAGAATAAAGGCCCTCCGTGGTCTGGTATCTGACCAGTACTAAACAGCGTACTCAAGCTAAACTGCTTGTAGGTTCTGGAACATGCCATCCTTTCTCTGACCCATACAAGTTCCTTCTGTGCAGAATGGCTGCCTCTCCCTAACTTCTACTGGTCATTTCTGACTCAGCTCAGGTGCTGTGCTGCCTTGTCTTTGAAAGTGTGTTTGGAGCCGCTGCCTCTCCCCCCCCCCCCCCACCTCTAACCCCAGACTGTTAGGTTTCCCCCTCGGCCTGCACTTGCCTTCTTTGTGTTAGATGGCCATCGTTGACTTTCTTGCCTGCCTTTTCCACTTGGCTATGGCTTTGTGGGTGCCTTGAGCCAGGGGTCGTTTTACCCATCTCTGTATTGCTAGCACAAATTGGGCACCCAAATCAGGTCTGTTTATTGAGTAGTTAAATGAATGAGCAAAGGAACAATATCCCTGGAGTGCTGGCTCAGGAGCCACAAGACCTGCTTTCTTCTGGGGCGAATCACTTCCCTCTTGTGCCTCAGTTTCTCCATTTTTCAACCAAGTTTAAATCAGATAATTGCTTTGATAACTTGCTTCACAATTTATTGAGCAGTGGCTGGATTTTCAGTGTGAAGAGAACTGGGGAAGTCGAGTCAGCACCGCAGGGATTCCTGGTGTTCTGGGGTTCCGGGAGGCACTGTGGTGTAAAGCTCCTCAGTCATTTCCTCCCCCACTCCCCTTCTGACTCACTGATTGATTGATGTTTGGAAATTGTGACTCATCTTGTTAGAGAAGGAAAAGGAAATTCTGTTCTCCTCTTTCTCCCTCCCTTTCAAATAAGTAATAAATAAAAGTGGCTGACGCTCTACTTGGTGCAATAAGAGGCGTTTAAATACATTTCTGGTTTTCGTAATTGGCAGCTTCCGAAAGAAAGGTGCTTATTAGAGGAAAAAATCTTCCTTGTGTATTTGTTTTCAGCTTTCTCGTCTGTAAAATTATAAAGTAAGTTGGCATGTGAATTTGCCCTCCCTATTTTTGAAAGTTTTGGTGCCGGCTCATGTTTTACCGTTGGAGAGTTAAACTACTTCTCTTTTAGTAAGAAATGTGAGGTATAGCCTCTCCACCGTCAGAGTTTCAAAATGAGTTCATTAGTGTGGTGAGTAATGATGTCTTAAGCCCGGTTTATTAATTGTGAAAGAATAAGATGTTCTGGGTTGACATCACGTACCAAATATAGATAAGGCCTGAGTTAGCTGGCCTCAAGGCCTGGGGCTCTGGCTGGTGCCATAACACAGCTGAATCTCGTGGTGTCCGTTCTGTTTCTTGACACTGAAGATTGAAGACCCTAAATGATCCGCCTCTGCTTTTAAGGGCCTTCTCCTGGCAAATCCAAGGAAAGGACATTAGTTCGCTTATCACTACTATTAGAATTATGGCTTGGAATTTTACATTTGCCTTTTACTATCTTCTGGTTCCAGCATGTCCTGAATCTTTTAGGCCCTTGTTTCTTCTGGAAAACTTAGCAGTGATGTCAACGTCTTTTCGAATTTCACCTCAAGGTGAAGGTTCACTAGATGCTAGCCGCTGTAATTATTTTATTATTGTTCTCCTTTTCATTATTATCTGCCAGGCACAATACCAAATACTATTTGTACCTGGCATTCATGATCTAATTTAATCTGCACAACAGCCTGATGGGGCAGGTACCATAATATCCGGTTGTGGAGGCGAGGAAGCTGCGGCTACGAGGGGCTTCTGGAACGCCTCGCCTCAGGTCACAGCCAATCCCTGGTGAAGACAGACACACATGTCCATCCTTCACTCTGCAGCGACAAATTCCCCTCCACTTTTGGTTTCCCTGGTGCTTGATGACTGAAAACACATGAAGTAAGAAATGTATTATGTAAAAGTTTTGACAGGGAAGCTGTTTAGCAGCAGGTTTCAGGGACGGGAGAAGACAACTGGGCACCTGGATGATGTGTGCACTGAAGGAAGAAGAGCTGCTTGCTGCTCGGTGATAACATCAGCAGACATGCCGCGTGCCCTTGCCGAGCTAAGCACTTGATGTTCATTCTCTTCGTTAATCTTTACAGCTTTCCAAATGAGCATAATGTGCCTATTTTACAGACGAGGAAACTGAGGCTTAAAGCAGTTCAGGAACTTGCCTCCAGCCATTGAGCTAGTGAGCGACCGACAGCGCTGGGGTTCTGCCCACACCCCATGGCCTGGACTGTCTCGGGGGATGCCTGGCTGGGCTTCCCTCCTACTTCGGGCACTCCTGGGCCAGTTCATACTTCCAAGGTGCGTTCTACCCTCTGGCCCTGCCACCGGGCCCCACTGGCCGATGGACCTGTGGGTGGTACCACGGGGCCAACAGCTTCAACACTGAGCTGGAGAAGAGGCCCAGGAGCTGTTTCCCACCTGGGGGCAGTCACATCATGGGAACTGGCCAGAGAGTGCCAGGGCCAGGGGTGTGGGCTTGGGGGCCTGTAGCTGCCTTCCCTAGGGGTGAACGTGGGCCAGAGCTAGAGCCATGACTCTTACCCTCCACCGTAACGCAGGCCACTGGGCAGTGCCTTGCTTGTAAGGTCAGAGAGAAAAGAGGGCAGTTCAGGGGAGAGAAAACCAGCCCTATTGTCTCCCCCCATCTTGATGAAAGGGATGGGACGCACACAGCCCACGTTTGAAATGAGAATTGGAAGGCTCCTGTCAAAACGTCGCCCTGCATGGATGACGCCAGTTTCAGACCGTTTCCATTTCTGGGTTAGGAGCGGCCTTTTCCTTAGGGGCTGGTTATAGTTATCCCCAGCTAACTTATTAGCATATGACGCCAGGCATGCAGAATTGTAATGTGACTCATGAAAGAAGAATATATAGTTAGTTCATGACTTGATTGTAGAGCAGACCAGTTTTTAAATAAGCAAATGGATTCTTGAATCTTTTCCTTTTGAAAACGTTTTAAAGGGCGTAATAGAAATGTCAGTTCAGACTTTTCTGAAAATAGTTATGTAACTGGAGCCTTAAAAATGTTTATGCTCCATCGAACTAGCAACCTAACTTTAAGAAGTCATCCTAAGGAAAAAAAAGTAGATATGTGGTCAAAGCTCTACAAATAAGAATGTTCATTATGGTGTTATTTCTAGAAAGAGAAAAGTGGAAACTACCTAATGCCCAATATGGGGAGTGGTTAAATTATGTAAAATTCATTCTTTGAAATTACTTTGTAACTGATTGTTTTCCAGAGTATCTAATAACATGGAAAATGATTGATATAAAGTAAAAATTGTAGATGCTCTATCATCCTCATTTTATGAAAGAAAACTATAAACACTTAGACACTATGAATCCCTGCCCCTTTAGGACACACGGGCACACAGCTGTCACGTATACGCAAGTATACATAAGGGCTGCTGGAGCATGCACACACAGAGAAACCTTGGGAGAATATGAGTCAATGCCCTGGCAGCAATTGTTTCTGGAAGGTGTGAGATCGTTTGATTTTATTTCTTAATTTCTGTTATTTTTCTATATTTTCCAAATTTCTGATAGGATGTTACTTTTTCATTTGAAAACGAAGAAAATCTTCAATTTTGCAAAAAGAGGAAAGAGTACTTTCAAAAAGACTCTGGTATTTATGAATTCACTCACCAGGCCTCTTTAAGGGGGAAGCAGTGGTTTTAGCACCAGGGCTCTGAAGTCCAGCCGGCCAGTCTGAGCACAGCCACCTGCTGGCCGCGGGCCCTGGTCAAGTCACCCAAGCTCTCCAAACCTCGGGGTCCCTGAGTGTGAAATGGGGGCGGTCCTAGGCCCTGCTTCTCGGAGTCCTTGACATGATCAAGTGAGATGAAGCCCTTAGCTGGAGCACGTGTGGGCCACTTGCTCTTCCTAGGGTTATCGCCATGGTTACTAAAGTCCCAGTGTGTGCCAGACACCTGGCAAGGTGCGAGGAATGTTGAAGTCGGTAAAAACAGCCCCTACTCCTGGAGATTACGGTGCACAAGTTAAAACAAAAATAGCGGCATCGAAGCCCGGGGGCGCTGTCGGGGGTAGTGGGAGCGGGCCCCGGCACAGGGGTGGGCGATTGCCTGAGAGCACGTGGGGGCCAGCAGCTGCAGCCAGATGTGAGAATATCTGTGAGACAGAAGGATCCAGAGCCCTTGATTCGGTGGGAGGAGTGCTTAGAAGGAGTCTAGGGTGGCACTGAGGCTTTAGCTCCGGTATCTGGCCAAAGAGTGCTCCCTTGTCAGTTGTTGAGGGAGTAGATACTTTTATTTCAAGGGAACAGGTCTGAGCTGTGTGTGTGTGTGTGTGTGTGTGTGTGTGTCGGGGGGTACTGGCCTGGCATCGTCATCTCTGAGTTGCCGGTACTCTAGCCCCTCCTTTCGAAAAACCCACCACCCAGAACTGGTTGATGTTGCTATTCACCCCGTCTCGTATCAGAAGAATTTTATTCTGTTCTCCTAAGTGGCTTTTTTTCTAGTCACTGCGACAGACCAGAGAGTGTCCCCACCCTCCTGTGGGCCTCCGATTAGCTTGGGGTGTGGATGGGGGTGTCCTGCCCCGCAGGTGCTTTTTAGAGCCTGTGAAGAAACCATGGAAGGCCACGGAAGATCTCTAATTATTTCTCTGGAAACCAATTATATTGAGGGTGGAGTGCTTTGTCTTTAATTTCTTTGTGTGCTTGTGTTTTTTCTCTTCCTCACAAGAGGTATATTCTTTTCTTTCCTGTTTGCTCCTGCTCTATTTGAGGAGGCTGCTGTTGCCATTGCTTAATTAATGGGGAAGTGTTCTGTTCAGGATTTCACTGTGTATGTGTTCTCTGTTGGAACATGGTACAGCCTGTGGACCCTTTTAAACAGTTACGTGCCTGACTCTTTATAGGGCAATAACTGTATTAATTTTGCAATGCTTTTCAGGTTACCACTGTTCTACTTGAGAGACTAGGTTTGCTGTTTTAATAAGACTTCAGTCCATCCAGGCATCTTAAGTTGGCACAGCTGTGCTGTAATAGATGGTCCTTTAAAACGAATCAAAGAGAACATTCTGCGCCTGCCTGGTTGTTCAAGATGCCCTCAGTCAGAGGCAGCTTCTACCCTAGACCTTAGCTGTTTCCCTTAATGTTCTTTCCTAGTGCATCGTTCCGAACTTTCTAAGTATCTGTCTTTTAGCGAGGTTCATTGTGTTTGTCTTGCCCTATTCCACGTTTCACTAATGAGATTCATTTGTAAAGGAGATTTGAAAATTAATTGGATGATTAATTGCAAGATTCTTTTTCTTATCAATGGAAGCTATAGAAGTCATGGCTTCAGATAAAATTCACAAGGGGCCCTTAATATACATTTTTCATATGTAATTTTTGAAAGCCTGGTCCCTTAATGAGAATTTAGTGAGATGGAGGTTTTTTTGTTTGTTTGTTTTTGTTTTTTCCTGTGTGTTTGTCACAGATTTAATTCCCTCGTAAGGCAGTGTGTGGCCATAAAAAGCCCTCAGTGTATGGAGTCAGAAGACCCCCCCCCCAGCTCTTCTTTAAAGTCTGTTCTTGGCCAGTTGCTGTGCCTGGGACAGGAGCATGAGTTGTAACAAGGCTTCCTACTGCAGCGGGACCCTGCCTCGGGGAGCGGGTGGATGTGGGGGATCAGGAAAGAGGAGGAGGTGGCTTTCTGGTTTGGGTTTTTGTGGGTGTTGCCATTAGCGAGAATCCAAAAGTGATGAGGTTTGGGGGAGAAGGTGAAGATTGAGGTTGGTGTTTGGAGAGTTGGAGACACTCGCAGAACCGCTGACCCTCAGGTGCTGCTCGGGGGGTAGGTTTGGGAGCCCCTGACCTGCACGCGGGTCCCCTCCATGGGTCCCGTGTTGCTTCTGGCAGTGCAATCGCGGGAATGTCATTTAACTTCTAGTCCTTGGTTGGCTTTGTCTGTAAAGTCGAGATAATAAGAACTACAGTTGCTGTGAGGACTGAATGAGCTTAATGCACATGAAGATGCTTTATAAGCTCTAAACTATCTACAAATACTAGTTTGTATTGTTACTATCACTCTTAAGTTAAAATATAACTTGCCAAAACCATTTGGGAAGCACTACACTCTGTAGCCCCCACATGCAGATCGCACTGCGTGTTTTTCTCTGTCCGTTCACTTTGTTGACTCGGCCACAATATTGGTTAGTATTAGAGCAACTGTGCCCGGGAGTAGTCGTTCTATGAAATGGTGAAAATTATGTTTGTGGAGAGTTTGCTGAACATGGGGCAAGTGGGAGAAAGCAACAACAACAACAAAAAAAAACAAATTAGGAAGTATAGGAAGAGTGTTATTTACCATTATTAAAGAAATATGCAGAAAAAATGTTGGCAGGAACTATGCTATATATTATGTGGGTACCTTGGGGGTGGGGCTTGCAGTAATTGCTCCTTTTCTATACTTTAAATATACTCTACCATGGAATATGCTACTTCTGTAATCAGGGAAAAAAAACATTAACAACAGCAACCAAAAGAAAACAACAACAAAAAGACAGGTGGGAATTAGATCTGTGTGAAAAACTGAAAAGACAAATGTATTGGTTTCATCTTTTTAATATTTTCCTGCCATCTATCTTTTCTTAAATACCATTTTCCATCTGGCAGTGGAAATGTGAATCAGATTGCTCAAAAACTGTGTGAATGAAACCCAAATGTCCCTAAGCAGGGCCTGGAATTGCTCTGCTCTTTTGGGATCTCCTACTTAAATTCTGAGATAATGAAATTTGATCTTCATTTCAACTAAAGCTATTATATATTAATCTAACATTTCTATTCAGTGAAACTTTGAAAGAAGTCCATAGAGCTCAGAGATAACCAATTGTTATTTATCTTCTATTTTGCCCATTTATGCCATGGATTCTGGTTAGTGGCATATGTAAATAGGTATATTTCCTTATCCCTATTTCATGTATAAGAGGGTGATAGAAGTGTGCTGAATATTCTTTTCTGGGAGAAATAGATTTCTCTAGTGCTTTTATAATTCTTGCCTCCTCTTCTCCTTAATCTCAGATTCCTAATTTGGCCCCCAGGACTTGCTGCTAAGTGTGGCTGTGACTCGTACCTCTTTTCTGCTCTGGCTCTCCTCTTGTTCTCCCTGTTCTAGGGCTCTCCCTGATGTGTGTGTTGCCACCTACCTCTTCTGGTCTTCCCTGCCCATGCATGCTCTGCCTGCCACCTCCTCTGGCCCCTGCCACCCTCTGACCCCTTAGCCACCTGCTGCCTTTCTCCATCTTGCAGGAAAAGTCTCTGTACAACATTTGCCCCCGCCACCCATTTCAGTGCCAGAAGACGTGCTGTCGTCACTGTACCTGGACAGGCTGCCTCCTTTTAACCAATACTTTACTGCTGGTTGGTTGGGGAGGAATTCTGTTGGTCTGTGGCTTAGCCACGCATTGAGTGCGCAGACATGTAAGTTCCTCCCGTGCCAGAGCTCCTATCTTGGGTGCTGGGGTGGAGATGGTGAGCACAGCCCTTGCACTCTGTGTGGGACCCAGTCATTGTCACCAGGCCCAGGGCTTTTCGGTGAGCTTTTGCTTCTGGTTGGTGGGGTGGAAAGCAGAGGTGGGCAGGCAGTGCATGGAGGAAAGGAAGGAGACTCGAAGGGTCAGTGGGCAGAGTGGCCGACGCGAGTCCTAGTCTTGGCTTGGTCACTAACTAGCCAGTTTCCCCATCGGAAAAATAACCTTGGTAAGGCTGCTAGTTATTTGCTACCTGTTACCATGAGCCAGTATCATAACAAGCCCTTTTAAGAAATTTCATTTCACTTTCTCAGCAACCTTTTCACCATTTCATGTAGGAAGAAGCTCAAAGATGTAACAAGGAATAGCAGAGTAGGGATTTGAACCCTTATTTGGCAACCAAGGCCTGTATTCCTTTTATTACACTAAACAGCAGACTGGCTTGAGTTTGAATCGCTCGTTCCTTAAAGAGCACAAGTTGCAAAAGGTATTCCTCAAAAAAAAAAAAAAAAAGGTTTGGTGACCAGCTGAATTTAGGAAACCCTGCCCACTGAGTTTCCAGCACACTTCATTTGGTGCTTTGTTTATCCATTCAGCACCTACTTCCCCTGCCCTCAGGAAACAGGGCATATCATGGCTAAAGGATGCAGGTGGGGGAGCCAGACGGCCTGGGTTTGAATTCTGGCTCTGCCACTTACTGTGTAGCCTAAGGCAAGCCACCCAACGTCTCTGTGTGGCAGCCTTCTCCACTGTCAAGTGGGAAGACAGAAGAACCTCCCTCATGGGCTTGTTATGGGAATTAGGTGATGTCATGCAAATACAGGGACCTGCCTGGCCGGGAAGTGCTTGGTATGTGTCAGCTATTATTGCTCTTAACAGTTGTTGCAGTTATTGGCTCAGGGGAGATAATCGGCTGCAAAACATATCCAGGCTCTAAGAAGTCAAAACAAAAGAACTTGGTTTTACTCTGCATTTTCTATTCTTTGTGGCTGTCATACTCTTTGGATCATGAAGCACCCACCTGCATCCCAGAAACCACAGCTCCATGGGACACACTTTGGAAATGCTGCTTTAGAAAAATTTTGGTGCCTTTGGGTGAATTGGTCATAGCTGTAGATTCAGAATCCCACAAGCAAACCCAAATGTCTTTGAAATGATCGCCAGAAATTGGAATGTTGTCATGTCAGAGTTGGAAAAGGCTGTGGCAGGCAGTCCTGGTTCCTGGCCAGAGGATAGAGCAGAGGCGGGAACCTCTTTCCTGCAAGCCTGGTAGTGAAAAAGAAGGACTTGTGGAACGGGCTTCTTGGTCTAGTGTCCTCCAAATCTCAGGAGCAACGTTCATTTCCAGGAAGGGGAGGGTCTTTCCCTTCCCATCACCTATTGGTGGGGAGGGGTGGTTTGGCTGTCAGTGGTGATGCTGGATTTCTGCAGAGCCCTCCCTGCCTTTGCCTTTAAGACTCTTTTGTACTTATTTATAACCAAATAGAATCTACAAACCTATTGCTATCCTGTCCCCATGCATCCTCAGAAATGTCAGGTTTGTACCTAAGGAATTGGATCTTCCTCCGACAACGGCGCTGTGATTAGGTTTGCTTTCCTCACTCAACTTTGTGGGTCTTACCAAAAAATATCCTAAGGAGAGGAGTTGTGGCATTTACCAAACTCCCACAGCAGCCTGAAAAGATCAAATCGTGTTCCAAGTTCATGGAAATGGGCACAGGTGTCCTGACCATGGTGCGGTGGCCCTGGCGAGCTGTCGGTCACAGAGAGCCCGTAAAGGATGCGGCTTGAACATACAGTGTAGGTGTGATCTGCTCAAAGCGACCGATCTGTTGGGCCTAATAAAAACTTAACACTGAATCATGTACGCTTTTGTAGAGTTCTGAGGGTTGGTGGTCTCCTGTCTCTGAAAAAAGAATGACTTCTGTACCCTACCCAACAGTTAAGACACAGGGCCGTTCTACTGGTTTTTAGTGGAATCATCCTTTCCACAAGTGTGTCTTTCTGAGGATATGAGTGAGGGCCTGTCTGGACCAATGTTGTGTGCTCAGAGGAAGCGTTTCTGGCACCTGGTTCCTGGGATGTCCTGAGCGTTCCTTGAGCATCTAGTGACCGCTCTGTTGGGCAGTGGGTCACCAGTGTGAGGCACCAGCTCGCCAGGCTTTGAATCTCGCCCCTGCACTTCTCCTAGCATTGTGCCTCAGTGTCCTCTTCTGAAAAAATGGGGGTGGCACCAGCCCCTGCCTCATCAGGTTGTCGATGAGTCAGTGCGGCAGAAGCATCTAGAACAGAGCCTGACACAGAGGCAGGACAAGCGTTGGTCACTGATATAATGGAGGCCTGGCATTACATGCACAGTAAGTCTCTGGAAGAGAGAAAAATCTTTTCTGAATAAAAAGGTGAGGTGTGACCAAGAGGAAGCTGCGGAGACACAACTTGGGCGTGGCAAACCTGGAGATCCTGACCTAAAAGCACCGATTTCTTCCCCCGACTTAGAGCTAGCTGCTCTCTCGGTCTTTTGGGCGTCCGAAACCCAGAAGCGCGCTTACGCTCGCCACCAGTCGTCTTTCCCCAGTGGCCACCACGCTGCTTGTTCTCTACACATGAGGAAAATTGGCTCAGACCAGTCTGCCTGGCGAGCCAGGGAAAAGCGCAGGGTGGGGGTCTGGTGGCCTTCATGGCTGGGGGGACATGGGAAGCACCCAGCACCTCCCTGCCAGCGCCCCCAAAGCCTGGCCAGGACCTACTGCGCCTTCCTGCCGCTGGCGTTTGCTCCGCCCCGAGCTCAGTGGGCTCGCCTTGCATGCAGTCATGTCTCTGAGGCTGTGCCCCATCTACCTCAGCGGGGTCTGGGGGATCCTTGTGAAATTTCTCATTCTCCCATTCTCCCGTGAGAGCCCAGGCAGAGTCAGTGCAGGGGGTGGCAAGTCCCACTCACTTTGCTCCATAGAGCAGGCGTTCTTAAACAAGGGGTCAATGAACTTGAATTGAAATTCAAAACAGCATTATTCTTGTGGGGATATGTTGATGCTGGTGTGATATATTTATTAAGTAATACACAGTAGAGTGTGGACTTAGTAAGGGGTCTGTGGTTTTCACCTGACTGGCAAAGGGGTCCGTGGAACAAAGAAAGTTAAGAAGCCCTGCCTTCCAGGGTGTGCTTACCTCCTGTGCCTTGGCACAGTCCTGCCCTCGTTCCCTTGGTATCGTTTGCTAGTAGGGTTTAAAATGGGGAACACTCTAGAGAAAGGGAACTGGTCCTCAGGGTATGATGAGCCACGCTGTATTTGCTGGGTCACACGGGGAATGCTTGAAGTGACGCCCCTTAGAACCCTTTACTGTTTACGGGGAGGGAGGGAGGGAGGAGGAGAGAGAAGGAGAGACAGTTGGCAGGGGTGAGTAAATGTGGGGGTGACGAGGGAAGGGAAGGATTCAAGGCTGCACCCTGCCCTTCCCTGTACCCGTCTGCCAGAGCCCCTGTGTAGGGCTCGTGTCGTCAGGCAGAGTTTGCGTCCTTGGTAGAAATGGAACAGGAGAGTGAAATGACCCAATGGGGACGGCCCCCTGTACCTGGTCCATGCTTATCTCCTAAGCACCGTCTGTATGGTTGTCGTCTTCATCGTCAGGCCACCTGGGAGGGCCCGAGCTTGTCCTGTGCACAGCGGTGCGGGAGACCGTGGAGGTGCTAAGGGGCCACCGATGGTGGCGCCACGATCAGATTTGCGTGGCAGGAAGGCTGCCCCGGTTGCAGTGGGGTGCGGAGCTGAGTGGGGCAGGTTACAGCTGGTGACGGGCCCGAGCCTGGCTGGCCCTCCACACCCTGCCATTGCTCAGGGACCCCTCAGCATCACCGAGTATCCCCCACCGTGCAGGACTCCAGGACCTGCTCACCGCGTGGCAGCCCCTCCTGGCCAGCCTCTCCTGGTGGCGGCTCTTGCCCTCCTCCTGCCCCAGGGAGGGCAGAGCCTCCAAGTTGGTCTTCAGTGACTGTTTGGAAGAGGCCGTGTCTTCATTTCCTGAAAGGCAGTCCTAGCAGTATTGCTCTCTGCTGTCTAGTCCCTGTGCCTCGGGCGTTCACTGTATTTTTCACATTTCCCACGTTGCAGATACTGTCACCCATACAAAGGCCTCGGAGACACCAAGAAGGCCATGTGGGTCATAAATGCTTTTGTGGGTACGGACTACAATTTTACGGCTTGGCTAATGCTTATTGGGCATTTACTGTGTCTGAGGCACTGGGCGAGGTGCTTCCTTCCTTCCCAGGGGGCCCATGAGGTGAGCAGCGCCCAGCTGGGTAGGTCGCAGTGCAGGGCCAGCATCACTGCCCCCAGTCCCCAGGCAGCTCCCCTGCCACCGTCCTGGAGGGCCCAGGCCAGGGAAGGCTCCTGGGACTTGGCACCTGGCTTTCCAGCCCGGTGGAGGTTGGGGGTGCGCAGGCCATCGGGGTGTGCGGCCTCGCCAGCTGCACACGCAGCTGGGTTGAGTACCACAGTGTTTCCAAGAAAATGGCATGACTTACCAACATTTGAAAAATCAGGATTTATAGCTCGAAAGAGACTTCAGAGATGGAAGGGTCAAGTGCAATGTGTGGGCCTTGCTAGGATCTCGATTTAAACAGAGAGTAAACATACTTTCCTGAAACAGTGGGGGAAATTTGCAGACTGGGTATCTGATGACATTAAGGAATTATTGTTCATTGCAGGAGTGGCAATGGTATTGTGATTCTCTTTTTTTAAAACAGTTCTTATCTTTTAGAGGTTCATCTTGAAATATTGCAGATGAAATGATTTGATGTCTAAGCCTTTGCTACCAAACAAAGCAGTGAGGTGGTGAGAAGGGTTGTCGGTGAGATGGGCTCGGCTGGGAACTGATGATGGTAGAAGTGGGTGCCAGGCAGCTGGGGGCTGAGTCTTCTATTTGGTGCACTTCGGTTTGTGTTGGGCATTTCCGTGATAAAGTTGTATTTTACACAAAAATCCAACTTTCGGATTTCTTTAGGACGATGGAAATGGTTCCAGACCTACATTCCTCATGCCTTTGGGGGGGCTGAGACTCCCATAGGGCCATAGGGAAGGACTCCGACCAAGGTTGGCTGAAGGGCGTGTTGTGGGGGCACAGTACATGCAGCATTTTCATCTGGAACACCTACCGAGTGCCCCTCTAAACCGGGCAGCCCAGCCCTCCCCTACTACACACATCCCCATCCGTTTGGCCTAGCCCTGACACCCAGCCCTGTGACTTGGGTCCCAGCGACCTTTAGAAGCGAATTGTTTGGAATCTTTTTTCCATTTAACACATTTGTGACTTAGCTAAGTGTCTTTTTCAAAGACTAATAAAGCCTTAACAGCTTCTGAAACACCACACAAGACCTGACAATTTGGATTCAGTCTCCAGAGGGAAAGATTCAAAACTGCAGGTTTTAGAAGCTTTTAAAAGCTTCCTGTTTGTGGAATGTTCATTGGATGCAAATTTTTGCAAATAATGGTCTGCAAGTGCTTTGAAGAAATAAACTCAACTGGCCTAGCCTGGTCTTTTATCTGTCAATGGTAAAAGCCACAAACACACATTCTATTAAGGGAATTGTTTAATTAAACCACATCCTTGAAATGATCGGCAATACTAGGAAGGGATCCATATGTGTTCCACACTTTTTGAAAAGATATGCAAAGGGTCCCCAGAAATGAATAATCAGAATTTATCCTAGGCGAGGCATTTCCTCCTCGGATCTATTTCCTCATCCGTTAAATGAAGGCGTAGGGCCAGGGCATCCGCAGAATCCTTAAAGTGATGAAGGCTTCAGATTCTTTTTTACTTGGAGAAATTGTAATGGGTTTTAAACAGTGTCTTTTTCTCTATCTTCACCTGCAAATTAAATGGTCATCGTCTAGGGATTCCAATAGCAAGCCACATACTCAGATATGGTCCAGTCTGGTCTCCTGGTCAACCCTGGTCAGATCTGTCCTTGCTTTTAAAGTGACTCAGGACAACCTAGAAAAGGCAGAAGAATTCTAGACTCTGAATCCTGCTTGCCATGTGGTGAGGGCACAGGAAGAACCTAGAATTTGTCCGCCCTTTCCAGGGTATCCCTGCCTGGTGAATGGGAGGCAGTGGGGAGCTGGATGAGAACAGCTGTGAGCTGTGGCCGCCCCTGGTCCACCTGTGTCCTTGGGCTGGGTGCCCAGCACTGGAGCCCCTCTCCTAGATACAGATGGCTGGTAAGCCCCCCTCCCCCCCGCCCCCCGTCATGGGCTTGGGGTGAAAATTCAGAGACAGAGCCTGGTCTTGTTACCGTGAGCGCTCAAAACTGCGGGCTGCTACTACGCAGAAGGAAGTTCAGCCCCCTGATTAAGGATGAAGCAAATAGGCACCAGATACACCTTGAGTAGGAAGGCCAAACTCTTATCAGAAAAAGTGATCAAGGCATGCTTTTTGAAATTCATCTCCTTTTTACAAAACTGGAATCTTCATAATAAAACTGATGTCGTTAGTCCTGAATGTTCAGCATTTCCAATGTGCAGATTTATAGAATCACATGCTTTCAGTGGTTGAAAGGAACTTAAGATGTACCAGTTATTTCAAAATTGTGAAGCATAGACTAGAATAGTTTGAAGCTGAATTTTAAGCCTCTTTTGGCCAGATCAAAGAAACCCAGACTTCTAAAAATACCAAATTAGCTTTTTAAGCATAGTTTCTATCTTTAGCTGAAAATGTATGCAGGGTGTGCTACTGGAGCCCATGTAAATGTGTCCATTGAAATTAGCATTTACTTTTTTAAATGGGGCATTTGGCCTGCACTAATATTAGGTAACTTTGTCTGCCTTTGACACACCCTGTCCTCGCCCGTTAGGATCCCACATGTAGACATGGCCTCTCCTTTCCTTTCCATTTCTTAGTTCATTCCTGACTGCTCATGAAGTCGTTGGGGTTCTTCAGAAGTCCTGGTACTTTTGAAAACCAAGATAAGCGGGCATGGGGTAGAACTTTCAGCCCACATGTCATAAATTAAAATGGATAGTGCATAATCTGGAATATTTGTGTTTGGTTTGGAACATGGTGATCTTTGCATGTTTGCTACTTGCCCTGTTTGCTAAAATTCAAATTAGGCTTTACTGTCTTAGCAAACATTGACACTGACAGTTAAGGAAAGGCCCAGAATCATGTTGAATGATTCCGGGGGCGGGGGTGGGAGGGGGGGGAGGGTGGGTTGCACCTAGGATAGAAAACTGATGACAAATCATTTATAGAGAAGTAGTTTGCAGTATTTCCACCAACCGATATTCTTAAAACAAACCATCTTCCACACAGTTACCCAACCGTGGCTGGGGGGTAAAACTGTCTCAGATTCAGGGTCCCCGTGGGCAGCCCAGCCCCTGGACCGTCAGAGCATGGCAGCAGACTGTAGAAGTCCTCTCCAAGAATAGGGACGGTCTCCCCAGGCCTCTGCCGGGCATCTCGGCCTGCCACACTCCTGGTCAGGGCATTGACCCTGGGGTCAGCCGGCTGACCTCCTTGGATGTGCAGAGGTGCCCGGGAGCTGCCTGGGGACTGTGGATGGGATCAGGGAAGCTGTGCAATGGAAAGACAGGGCAGTGACTTTTAGTAAGCGCCTGCTTTGTGCCAGCCACTGGGCCAAGGATGCTCACATGCATTAGCTAATTTAATCCTCACAATGAGCCCTGAAAAGATAGCCCCATTTTGCATCCAAAGAGACTGAGGCTTAAGTTGCTCAATGGTCTGCATACAGTTGTGCTGCCAGTGAGGGGCGGGCCTCTGTTCACTCCAGGTTTGTCTCATCCCAAAACCTGTCCTTGCCACTAGGCCACACCTGCCTTGTTTGGTGGGTAGTATTCCATCTGCTGCCAGAAAAAGACTTCAGATGGCTTGCGGAGGAATATATAGCATGGTATGATGAGCAAGGCAGTCAGGCTGGGAGCTAGTGGGAAGGGAGAAGAAATAAAGAGAGGAAAGAAGGTGATTAGGCCCAGAGTTGGGCAACTCTCCAAAGTATGTCCCACAAAGCCCTTGTAGCTTCATAGAGATGTGATATAGACTTGATCTTGAGCTTCCCAGCTTCCAGTGCAAAGAGGGCACCTTGGTGGATCAGGTCATTCGCATCTATAAGCTAAACACAAAGCCCTTGTTTAGGAGAAGCACAGCTCCTCTGGTGTTAGTGAAAATTTCTCCCCAGGGTCCTCCTAAAGAGGATTCAGTTTTATTGCTGGTTATATGTTTTTGACAACAAGTACCATTGGCATATATCTTCTAGGTTAGCAGAGGTAACATTACATTTATCTGAAAAAAGAAGGAAAGAGAATGCTGGCGCTTTCTTTGGAGTATATACCTCTTTCTAAAAGCAGAGGAACTTCCACCGGGATTTATGAAATGTGGGTGACACATTTTGAAGGTACAGAGCAAACATGGCATGTGAAATACTGATCAGTAGAAGCAGAGAAGAACTGTCTTTTTAAAAAGGTCTGCTTGGTTCTCTCTCTCTCTTTTCTTTTTTAGCGAGGAGGGCAGTCTAAGAAGGTATAAGAATTTTCTCGGCTACATGGCACAGCATCTGATGCTGGCTGCGTTAAGCAAACCAATGGATTTTGTTGCAGGGAGGCAGGTATCTCATGGAGTACACTGCACCACGAGCCCAAAAGCGGGCCTGGGATACCGAGGAACCCAGGGAGGCCCCCGCCGCTGGGTGTGCCTGCTCCCTCTGGGTCCCCTCCTGCCCGCCACTCTGCCCACAGCCTGCCTGCTTCATTTGTACATGGAAGAGGCCCTCATCCTCTCTGTGTTCGTGTCCTTGGCTTCCGCCACAAGGAAGAGAGACCAGTACTCCTCTTTCTTATTTCCATTCCCAAAATTTTAGGAAGGACCCCTGCCCAGCCTGCGGTGACCAGTGGGGGGCGCGTTGTGCTGGTGTGATGGGCTGGCGCAGGGGTCAGTAGCAGGGGAGGCGACAGTGCATCCCCCGGGGAGAAGAGACTGCCGTGACCTGGGGGCCTCCTTGGCACCGTCTGCTGGAGGCGTCAGTGGGGGGGGGGTGAGGGGCCAGGGAACGCATCAGTGTGCGACCCGCCGATACCTTCCCTTCCCCACACTGGGGATACGGGCGGGACAGGCCGATTCGAGATGCGGCCTGCTGCCTGCCAAGGAGTAATGACTTTCTGTCACCACGACACGGACAGGGCTTTAATCAGTGACCTCAAGGTGAAAAGCTGTGGAGCTTGTTACTGACCAGTCCAGCCAGCTACTGCCTTCTTTTATTTGCATCTAAAAATGATGCTTGGGTTTTAAAGGATTGCTTTTCAGGCAGCTGAAATCAGTGCCTGCACATCCTGGTACATTGCAAGCGAGAAGAATCAGGTCGTTTCATGTTATGCTGGTGCAGGCACTGGAGTCCGTCAGAGTGCGTTTCGCAGCTCAGCAAAGCCAGGCCTGGCTTCTTCAGCAGTGCCTGGGCAGCTTGGGATTCGTGGCCAAGGAGCCATTTACCTGCCCAGGTTCTGTGACCTCAGCCGACGCACTGCACACGCCTGCCTGTTGCAGCCCCCAGAGGGCTCATCTCAGCCACTCCCAGTCAGACTCGCACCAGGGCCTAGTCTGATGAGGGGGTTGGGGCCTGGAGGGAGTTTTTTTTGTTTTACTTTATTGCTTTGACCATTTATATTGAGGTTGATATGCATAGAGAGAAGTGCACGGCCCATGATGTATGCGCTCAGTTGACTTCACAAATGAAATGTGCCCATGTCACACCAGCACCTGGGTCAGGAAACGACATCACCAGCCAACTCAGAACTCCCGTGCATGGCTCGCTGAATTGGAAACATTTTAAAGGAAGGGAGAAAGGAAAAGAACGTTGACGGATTAGCTCTTATGATGCGGTACTTTGCATAATTTTCATTTTGCCCCAAATCCTAATTTGAGAATTTAAGAAGTTTAAGAATCATGCAAAAAGGATCAGTGAGTGACTTGTCCAAGGCCACAGAGCCAGGTCTCCTCAATTCTCAATTCAGTATATTTCACCCAAACCACTCAGTTTCATCCTCTCCCTATCGTTAAATTGTTAGGAAATGAAACGTTCTGTTAATATTTTCAAACTTCTTATGAAATCCAAAGTGTTGTATAATGATTCAGAGAGAAACTAGGAATTGAGAGTTTTCAGTCCTCACTTACAGGAAACTCTAACTAGTAGGAAATCTAATTCAGGCAGTCCTGGGAAACATCACACGCTATGAGATGAAAGTCAGCTAAATTGGGATCTAATTCTATAAGCTAAATATAGAAGTAGACACATTACAGGTTGGCCTTTTCAGCTTGGGAGAGGACCATTCACTCTAAAAGTGCCTTTTGTATCACAGAGAGGACGACAGCCAACTGAGGAAGGGCGCGAGTGTGAGCACAAGAGGCCTTCTTATTCCTTAGTCGTCTTTAGTTTCCTAAATCGTATGATAAGAATGTGTTTGTGTATTAGATGTGTAATAAATTGAAAAGAAAGAGGGAAGGTGCTCTCAGAGGAGTGTTTTTGGTGAGAAGGTGCCACTATATGTAGAGACAGACTTACAGGTGGTGTTTGCTTTTCCTGGAGCTTTCCTTCTGACAGCAATGGTGGCCACGGAGGGTGAAGGAAGGCAGTCTGCTTCTGCCATCCGCCCTCCATCTGTGGGCCAGGACCCAGAATTGACTAGCTCACTGACAAGGGCTCTTCTATTTTTCTATTAAAAAAAAAAAAAAAAAAAAAAAAAAAAAAGTAATATATGCCCATAAAAATCAAACCACTACAGACATGCATAATGTTAAAAACATTAGAAGTCCCTTCCCTCCCACACTCCAGAGGTCCACTGTTAATAGCTTGGTGTGTCCTCACTCATCTTTTCCATTGCACGTGAAAACTTCCATATTTATTGTTGGCTTTTTAAAGCAAATATTAGCGCGCTCTGCATATTCTCCCACATCTTGCCTTTCCCACTTAATGGTGTATCCTGCGCAGCCTTCTCTGTTAGTAGGAGCTAGGAGCAGCTCCGCCTCATCTTTTCACTGACCGAATACTCTTCCTCTGCAGGCTGTGATGCAGTTTGCTCTCTGTTCCTCTACTCATCCATCTTTGCCTCGTCCCCAGCGTCTCACCATCACAGTGTTTTGACTTCCGATGACTTCCATTAGGCCAGTGCCTTGGCTGTGCCCTCGGCTCCTCTCCCTCTCTCACATCCACTTTTAGACAGTCAGGAAAATCCTGCTGGCTCAGCTTCCAGCATGGATTCAGAAGCCAGCCACTGCTCACCACATCCCTGGCCACCTTCCTGGTCTCAGCCACCAGGGCCTCCATCCTGGATTATTGGCCCTGCTGCCCGTCTTGCCCTCCCCTCAGCCTGTTTCAACACAGCAGCCAGAGAGATGCTTCTGAAGAGTAAGCCAGATCCTGTCACTCCCCAAAACCCTGCAGTGACCCCCTCCTTCCTTTCAGATCAAAAGCCCAGATCCTTACAGAAGCTTCCAAGGCCTGTCTCCATCCACACTGGCTCCCTTGCTGGGCCTTGCGTACCTCAGGGCCTTTGCACTGGCTATTCCCGCTGTCTGGTCTGCCCTCCTCACAGGTGTCTGTAAGGCTTAAGTCTTTGCTCAACTCTCACCTTCCCAATGAAGTACCCTGATCACTTATCACTGACATAGTATATAATTATTGATTATGGGTATTGTTGCCTATTTTTCCTATTAGAATCAAAGTCAGGGATCTTAGTCTGTTTTATCAACTGATGTATCTCAAACACCTGGAACACTATTTCGCATGCAGTAGGTGGAAATGTCAGTGGGGTGAGTGTATGCTGAGCAGACATCTTTATACATGCAGCCTTGGTTACTTGTGCAAATTTAGTGTAGGATGGAGTTAGGTATGAAATTTCGTTTTTCTATTACTGCTGATTTGGAATAAAAAAACGGCTGCCTCAATTGTCAGTCCTCACTGTCAGTATGTGAGACTATTCTTTTCCTCAGAACCTCACTAACACTGGGTAATGTCAATTGTTAAGCTTTTGCTAGTTAACAAATAGATTATTTTTAATTCACATTTCCTCCATGAACAGTGAGGGCAGCCATCTTGTAGTATGTTTATTAGCCATTAGTATCTCTTGTATAAATTAAATTTCCTTTTGATATCCTTTGCCCATTTATCTGATAGGATGCTTGTCTTTTTTAATTGGTTTATAGGAGGCTTTTTATAGGATATGCTATTAATTATTGCTCATATTTTCTCCAAATCTATCATGTATCTTAGAAATATAAACACATTTTTCCACACTCTTATGGTACTTGTATAGTTCTGGTTTTTCATTCAGTTCCTTCATCTGACAGCAGCTTTGTGTGTATGTGGTGTAAAGTGTCAGGAGCTATTTTGTATCAAAGTGGATAGCTAATTATCCCAGTGCAGAATTTTTTTTTAAAACACTGGATAAAAGAGAATAAAACTTTGTCTTTGAGGGATGGAGAATGTGAACCAAAAATATGCAGAAGCAATTTTTATTTAAAAAACCCAGATGGAGAGCAGGGGTTGAAATGAATTTCCCCTAAAAGCTAAAACTTGTCAAAGTGGTAGCCTAGAGGACTCTCTAGAGAGGTGGAATTGATTGTTTCTATCTCCAACCTTTCCTCTCCTTTCCGTTATTTTTTTGAGCATCCATTAATGATTTGATGATGAGTGTGAAAGTTGCAGCATTTTGGCATTTAGGATGGTGGCATAATTGCACATATTGAAAAACTCTAAATTTATATCTGTCAGTCTCCTGTGTCTCATTATACTGGAGGTGTGAAAATTCCACGTGCCTACTTGTCCAGTTGTCCAGTTACATCACCGTTCAGGGGAAACAAAATTATCTGTAACTTAGGTTACGTAGAATTATTTGACTTTCTTCCATTTAGTTGATACTGAAACTAGAATTTGAATATCCTTTTCTTTCTTTGCTTTTTATTTCCCCCTTTCTTTCTCTGCTCCCAAAGATATAAACCCACTGGTACCTCCTTCCCAGCCCTTAGGAAAGCATCACTGTTTAGGCAGCCTGTGGCTGTTCTAGAACTCTTGTGGCTCAATACCTGCCACCGGGATTTCTCCCTTTGTTGAGACTGCAACAATGGTTTGGTCCAGACTGAAGCTGTTCTTTGAAGAAGTACCATTACAGTAAAGTAGAGAAAAATTTCTTCCTCCAGGAGGCGAGGACTGAAGAATTTCATGCTGAAGTCTTGCCTTTTCAGCATGGTTGTGCACAAGGGAATGAGTGGGGAAGGAAAAACCATGAAGTAAATGATGAGACTGTACTTAGCTCTCTCTAAGGCGACCACTCTCTCCCTCTTTAAAGACTTTTCTTTTCCCAACTTCTGGACCCCTGGCCCCTCCAGGTTTGCCCCAGCTCGCTGGTCGCCCTTGTGAGACCCCCACCCCACCCATTCCCTCAGGTTGGGGTTCCCTGTTGTATCTTCACTCTCTGTCCCTATGAGGCTTTAAATACCCTCAGCAGAATGATGACATCTGCGTTTACATCAACCCAAGGATTCAGTTGCCTGCTCTGCTCAACGTCTCCATTCAAAGGGATGTTGCAGACATAAGGTGGCTTAAAAAGACAGCTGTGGATCCCCCAAACCCTGACTTCCTTCTTTCTAGGAAGCGCAGCCGCTCAGGCTGAAGCTGCCATGTGGCCCCTGATTTACCTCCTGCCCTCGCTCTGCGCATCCCGTCCACCAGCGCGTCTGCTCCCCCTCTGGAACATCTCCCAAATCTCCACCTCTACTGCTGTCACCTTGCCCAAGCCAGCCGCCATCTTCCCTGGACCACAGCTTCGGTTCTTAGCTCCTCCTGTCTGTTCTCTTTACCCAGCAGCCCCAATTTTGTGTTTAATTGATGCGACTCGGACCACACAACTGCCCTGCTTAGCCCCTCTGAGGCTGTCCCACCTCCCTGCCTGGGCTTTCTGGGGCCCCATGTGATCTGGCTTCCGCCACCGGGCCCCCTATTCCCCCCACCCCCGGTCCTGACCCTCTCTCCCCTGCCGCCGTCACTCACTCACTGGCCATGGCCTCTGCAGCCCAGCCGTCTCCCTTAAGCTTGCGGAGCCCACTCCTCCTCAGAGTGCCGGAAATTCCCATGGCTGGCATCCCAGCCCGAGGTCATTATCCTGTTAATGTCAGACTTTATCCTGTTTATTTCTTCTCCTTTTCTGTCTGTCTCCCTTACTAGAATGTTAATTCCATGAGTTTATATCAACCCAAGGATTCAGTTGAGAGCAGAGACCCTTTTTGGTCATGCCTGGGGTACAATAGCAGCTCAGTAAATAGCTGTTGCCTGGCTGACTGGATATTTCTGTGGGCATGATAATGACCCGTGACACGGGGGCTGCCCTGTGTTCCCACCTGCTTCCTTCCTTTCCCCCTAAAGCCCGAGTGCCCTGTTTGTAGGCAGAGGGCCTTGACTTCTGGACAAGCTCTACAGATGTGAGCTCTAATGGACCGTTTTCACTGCTCAGAAAATGTTCCAGGAGATGACTTGAAAGAGACTGAGGTGTGACTGGCAGGCTGGAAGTGGAAGTGGAGAAGCTGGCTCCCTGGGGCCAGGGTATGGGACGGTGGGCAGAGGAGGGCTGTACAGCTGGGGCTCCGTGAGGCTTTCGCCGTCGGGCAGGTCTTCACCCTCGGGGGCAGCCAGGTGTGAGTTTTGGCAACAACCCGATTGAATGGGTTGTTTCTATAGCATAGAAAATTGATGCTATTAGATTTTGAATTGTGGTAAGAGAAACTGTATAGTTAATTATCAGTCTAATATTATAAAATCAAATGTTGGGTCACTTCCAGGGTCTTACTGATACAGCAGTAACTGAAAACAGCCCTAAGTAAGAGAGCCTGAGGCTGACTCCCAGCTGCTCCCAGTAGGTTTGTGAAGTTTGGGCAGGAGGGATCCTGCTCACCCCACCACCCTGGCTTAGGTTTCTTGTTTCTTCCTTCAGTTGATCGTTCAGGAAATGTGTTTTGCACATTTGTCGGTGCCAGCCTCTTGGCAGGTGCTGGGGCACAGTGAGCAGGGCTGTGTTGTCTGGCTGCTTAACGTTTGGGCTTCCATCCGGTGCTGCAGCAATGGGGCAGGGGCCAGCAGGGCCATCCCAGCCGGGGAGGGGGAGACTAATGCTGCGGTAACGGGGCAGGGGCCAGTGGGACCATCCCAGCCGGGGAGGGGGAGACTAATGCTGTGGTAACGGGGCAGGGGCCAGCGGGGCCGTCCCAGTTGGGGAGTGGGAGACTAATGCTGGGATAAAAAGAGGGCTGTGCAGGGCGTGGTGCTGCCTCTCAAAAACTACATCTTACAGTGTAGGAACTTTTATATGAACAGATCTGACCACATCTCCACCTGGTACTTGAGAGGAAAACGACAGCATGAAATAGAGTCAGGTTTTTTCCTGGGCAGTCCCTGGAAGGTTCTGGCTTCTTCCCCTGACCACACCCCAAGGCAGAGTCCCAGTGCTGTGCACAGCCCCCTCCTGCTCTGAGCTCTTTACTGCTTGCATGCCCTGCCTGCACTCCCCAGCCCAGCTCGGGGGTCCCAGGACCAGCAAACCAGCCGCCTCGGCCTAGAAGCCACCAGCAGCGCCTCTTCCCTGAGTGCCAGCCGACTGCCACCTTTCATAAGTCTCAGGGCCCAGCTTCCACGTTCAGCTTCCTGCTTACTGAATCCTAGAGGTCAGTTTTTCTTTCTGCAGCCACCAGGTTGCATGCTGTGTCTTTTGGGATTTTGAAAACAGAAGATTAACGTGTGACCAGTGTTCCAGGGAGCGCTACAGAGGCCCCTCGCTTGACACAGTCGTTTAGCCAGAGCCGCCCCCTCTGTCCTTTCATGAACTCAACCGGCACTACTCCCCACCCCCCCATACACACACACCCCCGTCCCCTCTCCCCAAGGCACTGTGCCTCGCCTGACACCTGTGTGTTTGTCTGCTGGCGTGTGGTGGGCCAGAAGTACTTGTTGAGGGAACGGACGACCACCGCGCTTGGAGCACCGTGGTGGTCTGGCCTGGGCTTTGTGGAGCAGCCCGTTAGTGACCGCGAGAGTTGTGCCGTCCCCAGGAGGACTCTTCCGCCACTCTCTTCTGCAGATCTGTGCTTATTAAAGTTACGGCGAAAGGGTTCCACATGGTGTTCACCGTGTGAATGCCCTGGAAACAAGTAGCGGTTGTCGGAGACTGAAGTTTCAAGTCTTGACTAATAAAACAAGGGGGGTTTAGCTTTGTCACATAAGCGGGAGGGAAGGTTAACGATTGTTTTCTGTACCCACCAGTTAGTTAGACCTGAAATTTTAAAAAGTAGCTAAGGAAAAGGGAAAGCACACAACACAAACCTTGCCAGGTTGTCCAAGTATTTCTTTGCCTGTTGATTGCTGGGTTTTCTCTCTACCTGCATTTCACACTAAAAGTATGCCTCAGATTTGGCCAATAATACATCCATAAAAAGTAGTTTACCCATGGAACTTTCCCTTCTGAAACCATGGGTGCTGATGCTTCCTCCACCAGGCCTGCCCCCTCTTCCTCACTGAGCTGCTGTGGGGTGGGGGTGGGCGGCTGGGCCGGCCGCTGGATGCTCTGTGCTCCTGGTGGGGGTCTGCCCTGCCGGGTCCCCCAGGAGCCCCTACTCGGCAGCCACCCGCCGTCTCCACCACCACTGTCTCTGAGCTTACTCCCATGCCCTTGAGGGAAGCAGCCCTAGACTTTGTCTCAGGAAAAGGGGGAAAAGTCGCTTCCTCACCTGCAGATCAGGGACAGTGTTAGTCTCTTCCCCAAGATGGAGTGTGTGTGTGTGTGTGTGTGTTTGTGTGACAGGAAGCTCACGCAAGTGTTCACCAAAGCGCCAGTGGTTGGAAAAGTGGCGCACCCAAGCAGGGTGCTTATCAGTTAATCGATTCACTGATTCCACGAATCGTTACTGCCCCTGCCCTCGCAGGAAGGAGTGGTGCCCAGCCGTTAACAACTGGAGTCAAAAACACTGAGGAGAACCATGGGGACGTTGATGTTAGAGTAGTAACGAGAGGCAGGAGCTGAATGCAGGAGGTCAGCCCTGCGGGGCCAAAAGGACACCGCTCGGGTAAGGATGTGGGGTTGGTGTAAGGTGTTTAGAATATCAAAATTTTTCTTTGATGCTGCTATTGTGTTTGCTCTCCTTAAAATAGTTATAGTTAGGACGGCAACGGCTGTCCTAGAAAGTCAACCCCGAAAAACAAGCCAGCCCAGGTGCTGTGGTGTCACAACCCTGCCTACCCCCAGCCAGTTAGTCCCCCCTTGTGCCCTTGGTGGCGTCCTGGGCTAATGCTTTTCCTTTGTGCCCTGCTAGTGTTCCAGGCCTGCCGCTGACGACCATACTGATTATCCACGTGCCAGCCACGGCCCTTAGCGTGTAGCGTGCTTGCGTGTGGGCCCGTGGCTTATTCCTCTTTATTTCCTTGTTGGCTAACACAGGCGTGTCTTATATGAACAGGACGAGCGGGTGGGTCGCCTTTGTAAACCTGTTTCCAGTTGTGTCTTCCGTACCAGCCTCCAGGGTTGTCGCAAGACACAACGGGCCCACAGGGAAGGCGCTCAGCACACACCCTCTTCCGTGTTTTGTGGATTCCCCTTCTGATGCTTAGAGTGTTCTCTGAAAAAAGAAAATCCTTTATCAGGCTACTTCTATGAAACTGTCTTGTGAGGGTCCCATGGGACCAGGTTTTGGAGGCCACAGACTCCCCGTGCTATGCTTTTAAAATGGCGGGCAGCCGGGAGGCGGCTTGGGTGTGAGAAACCTAGATGTCAGTGAAAAATGCGGGAGGTGGTTGGCATTCACAGTGCCTGACCATAAAACCAGCGCATTCACAGAACAAAATGAGCACTGTTTAAAAAAATAAAGAACAAGACGAAATATATTTGAATATGAGGGCACTGCAAACAGTTTTGCAAGGTATTAAGAGCGCATTAATCTTAATTTTATTATATATTAAAGTTTTAAACTTTTCTTATAATGCAGTTTTCGTTTTAAAATGTCTGAGGAATTATAAAGCTATTTGGTGTGGCTGTCAGGAAAGGGTTCTTGCCATTTATTGGGGCACTGGTTTTATTTAATAGCCAGATGAATGGAACAGTTAATAAAAGAAATATTGCTTTATTCCCTGACATTTATGTCCTTGGTTTCCAATAAAGAATTGAAATTATGAATAGTTGATGGTTTAAATTGATGTTTTATGTTGAACGCTAGCTATAATTTGCCCTCTGAGGATTGTAATACCGAGAAACAGATGGTTTTTCACAGTAACAAATTGCTATGTGTACACAGCCTATATAGTCTTGGCTTTCAGATACTTTCACCTTCGGTTCTGAGCTGCCCTGCCGCTGGCAGACCAGGGAGAGATGCGGCCTCTCCGGGAAAGGGGCTTCCTGTGCAGGGGGTACACGCCAGGCCCCAAGGGCCCAGTCATGGTCAAGGTCGGAGTGCAGCCAGTACCTGCAGCTCAGCCCCGGAGCGTGGAGCGGGGACCAGGAGAGTGTTCTGCCTTTGGAGAGGCTCGTGTGAGGTCGCCGTGTGGCAGCTCTGAGGCAGCGCCTGTGGTGTGGCATGTGGCCTGCGGCCTTCTGAGCCCGTACCGTGTGGCAGGCGCCGTACCCCTAGAGCAGGTGGCGAAATGGAGTGGAAGTGAGTGCTGCGTTTCACAGGGGCCCTCGGGAGCTTGGGCTCTGAGCCAGGCCACCCGGCTCCCTGGCCTGCCTCTCTGTGAAGCTCCCGAATCCTCCACCACGGCTTCCTTAACCGTAGAAGCTACCTTCTCGTTGTGAGGATTAAAGGAGATGGCCCTTGAGACCAATGCTGAGCATGGCTCAGGGCGCCGGGTTCAGGCCCAATGAACAACGACCGTAGTGCTCAGCACCAGAAGCAGAAATTACCCAACAGGCTGGCCTGGCGTGGTCATTGACATCACGGAAGCGCCTTGTTTTTAGGAGAACTTAACACAGCAAGACAGGAGGGTGCAGAAATTTACTCTCCAGAAAATTTTTACATGGAAGCCAGCCACATGGGCACACGCCGCAGTAGCCCTGCCAAGGGGTCTCTGCTGTTTTGGTCTTGGAGCCCCTGGGTCCTGGGTGGAGATTGGACTCCCCCAGGTCTAACAGCCGAGGCTCAGACATGAGCTTGGGGCTTGTCACCCTGTTGAGATGTGAGCCAGAGCCACTGGTGGACCACTCAGGAATGTGTTCATGTGGAAGATGGAGGGCCTGGCTTGAAGGTAGCTTGAAGGTATAGTTTTGCACACGTAATGGTGACAAAGATGGAATTGGTAATTACACACTGGGGCTCTGCCACCGAAGCTCCCGCACTCACAGCCTCAATAAAGGATGCCAAGGATGCACTCTCGTGCCCAAGCCCTCACGCACACCTTCGTCTCTGGAAGCGTGCCTTCAGCTTGCGTTCCAGCTCCAGCGCCTAACTGCGCAGGTAGAGTTAGTCTCCAAGTGCATGTTATTCAGTGGTTGTTTGGAAATGAGAAGAAGCAGCTGAGGCTGGGAATGGCATTGGGCTGCTGGAAGGAGCCCAGGGCCTGCATATTCTCTGGCAGATGCCTTTCTGGACTCCTCCCCCATCTGTAATGTTGGGTTATTGAGCTAGAATGCCCTTTCAGGGTTCTAACACTGGTCTCAGCCTATTGGGCCCCACTTCAAATCGCTCAGTGTCTCCCTGTGGCTGAAAGGACGAGTCTGGCTCTTCCTGGGGAGCCATGGTGACGTGGCCCTAGCCTTGCTCAGCCTTGCCATCCTCAGTGAAATCCCAAGGCACCGAGCAGTGGGCCCCTCTCTTTGGACTCATCCCGTGCTGCTCTCTGCCCCAAGCCCTCAGCTCAGACTTCTGCCATCCTGGGAGCTCTGGTTCCTTTACATCTGGGTGAGATGCCTCCGGAACCGGCAGCACCTGTGTGGGGTTGGGATTGCCTGCCTACCCTGGGTCAGTGCATCGTGTCTCTGTGTGCGTCGTTACTGTTGAGTAAGGAGTGCTCCCTTCATCCTTATCGGGACATTTGACAGGCACGGGGGGGGGGGTGTGCGTGTCACCCCATTTGATTATGGCTCAAGTACTTCATGAGCACAACCATTTACAGGCAATAGTTGCTGATAAATTTTCATATCACAAAAGCGGAAGATTTGAAGTCCCTTGTAGATTATAGTCATGTTTCAAAGTTTTCCAATCCCTTTATCCAAAAGAAATGTGTTTCAGGAGTTGACTGCTGTGGGCCATTAATTACCCCAGTGACCCCACGGGAGAACCCCGACCCCTCGACCCACTCCATCTCTGTAATCCCCGCTAGAAGCAGGACAGGGACAGTCTTGCTCGCGATCACTGGCTGCCCTCAGGGCCAGCTCCCCACCTGAGCCCTTGGTGATGGAAGGGCAGCCTCGGAGACTCCGCAGCGCAGGTCCGACAGCCGACAGCACTTGAGAGCATTGCCCGACACAGATGAAAACAAAGGCACACTCTCTTCTACACTGGGAATAAGTTCAAATGAACTACTGACAAAAAAAGCAAAGGTCAGGGAAGGTGAAACGGTTCATGTAAAAAGCTGTTCTCCATGAGTCAGCCACGGTGTCTAATATAAGTGTCCCTGTGAGTGTCTCCCAGCTTGTATCCACCCGGCTGGGGGGCTGGGGTGGGAGGTGAGAAATCAGACCCAATTCTGAAGTGCTCGGTGAGCTGCAAAGAAACTGTCACCTTTCCCCAGCTGTGAAGCCTGAAGCTCTATTTGTGGTCCAGGCCATGGTGCGCCATAAACTCTTCCCAAAACTCTTGGTCGGGAGTTGTGGCCGTCTCGGTGACTCAGCATCAGCTTTTCTTCCTGTTCACTTCCCACCTTGGGCCTCCTTCCCCAAAACTGCGTCTTCTCTTCCATCGCCCAGCCCACAGCCCTGCTCAGGCGCCCCGTCTTTTGCGTGACCTGGGCCCACAGCTTCTCCCGGCCTCCCTGTCTCTCCTGTGGCTGGGCCTGTCCTTTCCATTGCCATGGCCATTGTCCTGAAGAGCCCAGATGAGGGATTCTGGTGCCGTCATCCTTGGGGCATTTGGGACGAGGCCTCCACTCTCTGCCATGTTCTCCAAGCCTCTTGGTGACAGGGTCCCACGCTTCTACCCCAGATGCAGCCCCTGCCTCCCCCCCCCCCCACCTGGATACCTGCTGGCTCATCAGGTTTCTGGAGCCTTCTCATTGCTGCCTGTCCACATCCTACCTGCCCTCTTAGCTCCAGCAGGCCCCTGCTCCCCTCCCCAGCCTTCCCACAGCTCCTCGGCCTCACCACATGGCAGGTGGGATCCTTTCCCCACCAGGCTGTGAAGCCAGGGACTGCTATGATCTCTGATCCCCTATGTCATCCCCCATGACTCTTGCCGAGGACCATACATGCCCCAAGCAGGGGTGACAGTGGCCACGGTAGTAGGCTCAGTGCCCCATGCTTCCTGTCTATTGAATCTCGGGGGCAGGTGAGAGTGCCTTGATTCCACAGATGGGAAAACACAGGCTCAGGAACATTAGCAAAGTTTTCCAAGCTCACGCAGAAGTTCTTGGAGCTTCCAAGGACCGGAATCCACATTCACACCTGAATTTGAGCTTTCCACCACTGCCTGTGCTCTGTTTTCGTTTTGACTAAAGGGGTCTGTGTTTAAGAGTTTGATGGCACCTTGGAGCAGCGGAGCTCAGCTGTACTGTTTTATGGAAGCTGAGCTTGGAGGGTTACCTGGGTGAGCTGGGGGCAGGCGCAGTTTCCTCCAGCTGTTCCATGCTGCCCATTCTGGGGTGCCTGCCCTGAATCCTCTGCCGTCCTCCCTGCCCAGACTCCAGGGGCTTGGAGAGCTCGGGGCGCGTCCTCACCATCACCACCCATGCACGAGTGGCTCTCGCACATGCCTCCTGTGACTGTGGTGTGTATGTGGGAGCTTCTTACGCTCTGGGGAGCAGCTTCAAATGTAGCGATGACGCCACCACCATGGAGCCAAGACGGGTCTGGGGAGAGGCTGGGATAGAAGGCACCCAGCCGCATCAGGGATTCCTGGGGCCTGAGCCCCTCCAGAAAGGGCTGGGCATGCAAGGACCGGTTAGGTGCACATTTGCCCACAAACTTCCTGCCCCTTAGCCAAGCTCATGTGGTCACGTCTGTCTTTGGCAGACAAGGCACCCAAAGCCTCAGTGTGGCCCAGGGCCATAGGTCAGGAGAGAGAGTGCTTCTTTGGCTCCTTGGCCTTGTTCTTCTCCTTCGTGGAAGTTTCTGGTGCAGCCATGGTAGATAAATGAATAACTGGTTTTATATTAGGATGGCATCTTACACAAATAAGAATGAAAGGAGTAAATGGAGAGAATGATCTTGAAGCCAGACCAAATAATTTCAGTGCTCAATGTAGGAACCCAGGATTTCCTGAGGTCCCTCCAGTGGTCTGGGAGGAGGTTGGCTCCTTCTGTGGTAGTTATCTCCCAGCTCATAGCACTTGGCACCTAAAATGCTGCTGATGTCCCAGGGGAGGAAAGCTCTGGATACTGTAAGGCCACAGGAGGACTTTGAAATTCCCCTTCCCTTTTCACTGTTACTGAGCCTATTCGATGCTTCCTAAACCAAGCGTCCAGGTGCTCCTGAGGCTGCAGCCCCTCTCCTTGCTGTCCAGGAGGCCGAGCATTTCTACTTGCACAGTGTAAAGGGCCCAGGCTGGGGAAACACAGGCAACCTTGAAAACAAAGCAGTGTGCCCCCCACCCCCCACCCCCGCTGTGGGTAGAGCAGGTTTAAGTGTTCTCAAAGGCCTGCTAAATTCTGCACCCAAGAGAGGCCAGGGCACGGAGCAGATGTGTGTGCCTGTGGAATCCATGTGCAAATTTAGCGTTTGTTGATCGATTTTTACTAGAATTCATAGCTATGGAGCCCATCAGAGTAAAACTTTATTTCAGTAATTTCTGTGTCTTTTTAAAATGTCCATTGGCTAAAATGGACTCTTAAAACCCGTCCCCATCTGTCTTCAGCCAGAGCGTCTCTCTTTTAAAAGTATTGGGTGTTCTTGAAAAGTTTCATTTGAAAATGGTGTTCTACAACTAAAAACACAGCCAAGTTTGAAAATCCCTAACCCAGACACCAGCCTCTTTGTTTTTTAATTTGGGAAACCGAGGTCCACAGAAGGGAGGTACCCCAGCCAAAGGGGCCCCTTCGCCATGCCAGTAGGCTACTCTGGACTCCGTCACGCGGGCCCAGCGGCCTGTGCCCAGCGCCCAACAAGGGATGCGCAGAAGTTTGTAAAATGATGTTAAATGGATCCCCCCACCCTTGGCCATATTGCCTGTACACGGCATCGAGTCACATCTTATTCCAGCTTGGCCCACGAATGGGCAGAAGTCTGTGGTGCTGTCTGGGAGACGGTACACCTGACTGCACGTGGTAGTGAGATCAGCGTGGCGCTGCAGGACTTGAATCTGTTCTTGTATTACTTGAGGGTTTTTTGTTTAAGATGATCATATACTATTGAAAACAATACAATTTTCATTTTCAATAGAAAGTAGTACTTTAAAACATACGGTACCTCCAGCCTTCAGCTCTGGGGACCCTCTGATCGCCCTGTTCATTTTCAGCTCTGGGGTGGCCTCTGGGTGGGCCTTGGAGAAGGGTTTCACCTCCCTGGACTGACGCTTTTACAGCCATAAATAGAAGGGGTTGGCCCCAAGGCCTTCCTTTTTCCACCTCCAGGCTTGGTGCTAGGTAGGAAGAGGGTGGCAGGGTGGTCCAGAGGTCCAGTAGGCTGGTCCAGCAACACCTGGGGCAGCCTCCTCTCAGGGTGGGGTAGGGGGGCATGTCAGGCAGCTCCGGGGGTGGCTCAGGCCTCCCAGGGGGGCACTTTCCTTTCCCTTTCATAGCTTATCACGGAACTGCCATGTGAGAAAGAGGCAAATTGCCCTTCAGCAAGCTGGCAGGATTGTGCATTCATTTGTTCATCCCTTCCTATACCCATGGCATGGTACCCCACCACCCACTGGCTGTGTAGCCCAGACAGGTTTCTTCTTCTCTGAGCAGTTTGCACAGGGCTGCCGTTTCCCTGGGGTCTTCCTGGCCATGATCCCCTCCGCACTCCGTACTCATTTCCAGCGCCTTCCATCTGCCCCCAGCCCACTGTCCCTGAACCCACCCTGTCTCCAAGCACAGAGGATACCCTCGAGTCTTCCTCTCACTGCCCCCTTCCTCTGAAAACACACCCTCCTGTGGCTTGCCAGTATCCTTGCCTGCTTTGCCTCCCCTCTCTGCCACAGAGTTCCTCAGTTTACCCCTTTGCTCGCTCTCCAGGAGGCTGTGGCATTCCCAAAGGCTCCATTACCCTCTCTGCCCTCTCAGCTTCCAAAGTGGATCTTGGACTCTCCACTTGTTCAGGTTTCTCACCTCCCTGGTGGTAGCCCCTTTGCCCGCTGAACTGCTATGGCCTGAAGCCTGAGAGGACACAAGATGGTGCCTGTCCCGCGCCGCCCACCTCTTCCCTCCCACCTCCCCTCCGAACACATTACCAAGCCTGCCCAGCCCCCTTCCTCCCCTCTGTCCTCTCAGGACACCCCAAGTCTGCTGGGTTTATCTCCTAAGTACCTTGGCTTCCTTCATTTCTACCCTTCACACCTTAGCGGTCACTGTTACTTCCCTTCTAGCTCCCTGCCAGAATTATCTCATCAGTACTCTCCTTTGGAAGCCTTTGCCAGCCTTGCAAACCTTCATGGAGACCAAGAACGGTTGGCTTCTCTTCCCAGCTGCATACTCTGACCTGGGCTGAAGCCTCAGTCTCTGTTGTTGCCTCCGTCTCTCCTGTTTGCTACCTACCTGCCCAGAAGGCTGTAAAACATCATGATTTAATCTTGGGAGGATGTTTGAGAACTCAAGAGAGTGGCCTTGTTTGACCAGAGGAGCAACGTTAGACACGCAGGCAGCTCTGAGGCCTGGCTGTGGCGGCGTGTTGGGAACTGTTGAGGATTTGGGTCTCTGCACACGCCAGCTCCAGCCGTTTTGCCTGGACAGCCCAGGGAACCCCAGCTGACGTTCTCCTGAGAAGGGCCCAGAAAGCACTCTGGGCTTGCTTATTTTTGCCACATGGACTCACAAAAACACTCTCCACATGACCCCACAGAAACTGGGTGGGGGCCAAGTACCTCAAGTGGGCTCACCCTGCTCTTTCTGTCATGACTTTAAAGACAAATGAGTCTTGGTCCCATTTGAACCTCCTGGGCCAAAATTATTGTCTTGAGCATTTTCATTAAATGACCTTAATCAAATATCTGTGCGGTAGCAGTCATTTATAGTAGTCATCAGGACTTCAGTTTGCAGTACTCGTGAGAAGTCACTTGGGCCACCACATGGGAAAACAAATGCAAAAAACTAACTCTGCAGACTACCATAAAATACCTTTAAACAGTAGTTGTAAAAGACGACGTTTACTTATACAGAACTATCGCTGATGTTTGAAAAGCTCAGCATTCACTGGACTGGACGCGGTTCCACAGATGAGACGACACCCTGGGGAGCAAAAGGGATTCGTGTCTGTGGGGACTGAGCAGACCAGCAGGTCGTTTGCGGGGAGCTTGGCAGTGCCTATGTCTGCGCTGGCAGTTCGTGGTGTCCTGTGGAGGAGCGTGGCCCTCCCACCCTGCGGCCCAGGGCCCGGGTTGGTCTCTTGTTACCCGGATGCTTCAGGTGGAAGAGGCCTGAAAGGTGACTGTGTTCGCTTCCTGACCACCATACCTTGGCTCCAGGGCAGGAGTGGGCAGGGGGTAGGAGGGGAGGTGCCCAGGGGTCCCCCTCCCAGGCACCCCAGCCCCAGGGCCATACAGCAGGAAGTTTCTGCTTTGGCTCCGCCCAGCCCACCGTGGCCACGCCTGGAGGTGGTACCAGGGCGAAGGCAGCAAATAAAATGATAATCCCCAAATGCCAAACTCTCATTACTCCCATCCTCCCCACCTGCCCTCCTTCTTCCTTCTTTTGTGACTTGTCCTCATAGCCTGCGCCGTCTTCTCTCCCTGCTCTGCTGTGGCTGCCCAGGAACGTCCCGCTCTCTTTCAGGATCCCCGTGCACCGCATCCTCTTCAGGAAGTATCCCCAGCTTGCCCCCTGGTCAGAGTCATGTCTCCTGGGAGCCCCCTCGGGCACGCCTCTCCTAAGTTGTCCTTTTCTGTGTCTTATTTCCTGACCATGTGTCAGCACCCTGATGGCAATGTAAATTCAGGCTCTCTGCTTATGAGGTGTCATCTCTAATGTCCCACTCCCTCCTCCCTGGGCCATGTGCAGGGGACACGCACCTCGGACCCCAGCTCAGCGCTGTGGTCACCAGAGCCAGCGCCCACCATCCTCAAATCCCTGCAGACTTATCAGCAACTTCCCAACCTACAAACACTAATGACTGCTTGCACTTTCTGGGCCTCACGGCCCCTTGGTGAGGCTCACGTTACCCACGCCCATTGCCCAGATGCGAGAGAATAGACTCCAAGGTTAAGAAGCTGCTCAAAGCTGCCCGGCCCGCATGGGTGGGGGTGGCCGGAGCAGTCAGCCCAGCGCTCTGGGGCGAGGCCTTTTCCAGCAGTCCTTGGGAGTCTTCCAACCCAGGACTGTTGGCTCAGAGAGTGTCCAGTGATAAGGGCTACCCCGCCCTGCTGGGCTCTGCTGGGGCCCACGGAGCAGTTCTCTGGCCTGGCTTCCATTCTGGGACCAGGAGCCCGAGCTCCCTAAGGGTCCAGGCCCTTGGCTCAGGAACTGGGTCTTAAACCGGCACCTCTAGCAGGATTCCAACCAGGGCCCAGCACAGAGCTGGGTGCGGTACTGGCCGAGCCTCAGTGAAGCTTGCCCTGCACATCCAGGCCTGCCCTGGGCATCGGCCAGGGTGGGTCACCAGCCAAGGTTCCCTCTGGACTGCTTGAAGCACCGGCCGCCTTAGTCTCCCACCAGCAGTGGCCTCTCTTAGGCTGATAGGGTTTCAGGGAAGGATAGTGAGGGAGTATTTGGGCTTTCCCAGCTGCAGTCTTCCTGAAGGTGAACCCATCATCGTTGGGGAAAGACTGGCTTTTGGGAACCGAGAAAGCAGCCTTGGCATCTGCTCTTGCACGACGCTGGCCGGCAGAGAGCCTTTACCGGGCTGCCATGCCATGTGCTCAGGCAGAAAGCTGTTTCCTGAGCTTCAGTGTCAGCCTCCAGCTCTTTCTTCCTCACTTTCTGAAGTTGTCATGTCCATGACACGGTAGCAAAGGCCCCTGACCTCTCAAGTTGTACCTGGTTTTGAAGTGTGCTTCCTCTTGGCTCTCCACCGCGGTAGGGTGCCCTCCTGCAGTGGTTTCCTCCCAAAGAGCCTTGCACGCCCCTGGGAGAGCCCGCCAGCAGTGGAGGAAGTGCCTTGTCAAGTGCCTTACTTCACCAGCCTTCCTGTGTTTCGCTCCCCGTGCTGCAGGCAGGCAGGCAGGAAAGGACACCAGCCTCCGCCGCGGCACCGGGCCCTGCCTCACCATGCGTCACACATCGTCCGCTGTCCCTGTGCAAGCGCTGGGCAAGGTAACCTGGTCATTGGGAACTGGGGAGGGGGCCGCTCGGTGAGCGTTCATGCATTTTCACCCCTGTCTGGGTGTGCTTTGGTGGCAAGCAGCTCTTCCTGCCTGTCTTGGGAGTTTCGTCTTTTCCACTGGCCTCATCATTTGGGCTTTATTGACAGCGAGTTTTAGAAGATTGCTTTGTAACCTTAATTCTCAGGCAAATACACAGACTTAGTAGAGCTGACTTTTCTTTGATTTATGTTGGCTATGTCCAAAAAGCAGCCCCTACGTGCCCCCCCCCCCCCCGCATTAGAGTGTATGAGCACCACTGCTGCCCTGCTAAGGCTGGTGACAAATTGCCTGGGAAGACCCCCTGACAGCTGTGACGTGTTCATCCACAGCAGGGCCACTTGTGGCCCAATCACTTTGGAGATTAGACTTCCCCAAGCCAGTCTGCGCTGCCCCGTGAGTGGCCAGGCTTTGTGGTTGAAGATTCCTGACGGATGTATTGAATTGTGTCCAGTTTAAAAATATATAGGTTTTGAAGGTTTTAGGTTTGGCAAGAAAATGAAATCCTTTGTCCCAAATCAGGGCTGGCTGGTTTTGTCAGTGTCATGTGTGTGTTTTAAAGAGTCTCTATTTTGAGCTGTTTGGAAAAGCAGCTGCTCTGAATTGAGGCACATGTGTGTTAAACTTGCTTCCCGATGTTAGCACTAAAATAGAAATCGTACTCTGTCTGCAGTATCTCTTGCAGGCAACTTGTCAATGAAACTGCTTCCAAATGTTTTCCCAAGCAAGCAGGTTCGACCCAGGCTTCTTGCTCATTCGTGTTTTGTGCAAAATAACATTTTTAGTTTAAAAGATTTTAAAACAATTTCACACCCGGAAAGCAGCTTAGATTCCCTATCCACTGAAATTGAAAACATGCCCGTGTAGTCAGTCACCCCAGTCCTGCATCCCAGAAACAACCAGCTTACGGGCACGTGGAGGCCACATCATGCGCCGCTGCTTTGTCCCACCCGCCTCCCTCCTGGCAGCGGCTGTGTTTCAGCCAGCTGATGGGTGTGTGTGTGTGTGTGTGTGTGTGTGTGTAGCTCCCTGCAGTGAAGGGTTGGGTGGGCGTCACTCGGTATTTTCAGGAAGATACTTTTGAACGTTACTTGCTTCTGACCGCTGTCCTGCACCCTCCACTTGGAGAATCCCCTGGATGACTCAGTGTCCGACTCTAAAAATGCTTTGAGCCTGTCGTGGCTGGAGGGCCCTGCTCCAAGCTCCTGGCCGGGGCCCTCCTTGGCTCTGGCTCACCTGGGCTGACTAGCCACTCCCCCAGCTCGAGAACAAAATTATGTTCGACTTTTGGGTTCCTTGTCTTTTAACTGAAAAGCTCTTGCTTATTTAGCTGTCAGTGGTGGCAGGGGTGGGGATGGAAGTGTTCCTTCTCCACCTTTGGGTTCATTCACTAGACATTTATATGAAACGCCTCCTATGTGGTCTGTTCCCAGGCCTGCCCTCCTCCAGGCACTGCGCGGCTCTCAGACACGCGCCTCCTTTGCCTCTTTCAGGCACTGTTGCCGTGATCTGCAGTTTCATCCCCCTTGGCAATACGCAGCTCCGGGAGGCCAGGGCGATCTTGGCCATGTGCATGCAAGGCACTCAGCAGGCACTCAGTAGGTGTTTGCTTAGCGAAAAATCATTCCTTCCTTTAGGAGAAAGTTTAAGTAACAAGCATTTGTCCCTGCCTGGAAGAGCCTACTTACTAATTAACTATGTTTTCTGAATAGACAGAAGTTTGATCCATCACCATTCACCCTTTGGTTATGGAAAAACATGAAGGATTTACAAAAATTTGACCCAAAAGGTTGTTTTTAGAGAACTGTTCTCTAAATCAAGATAAACCTGCATGTGGTTGCAACTTCTGTCTCTTGCCCCATCACCTGGGGGGTTCGGGTCTATTCTCTGGCCCCATGGTGTGTGCCACTCCTCATTTCCTTGCAGATTTCCCCCCGCAGGGGCTGTTGGAGGTTGTAACTGCCAGCTTTCCTCTTGCTCTTCCTGGCGCGGAACAGAATTCCAGGTGGTGGTGGTTCCTGGCGGTGGGAGCAGAGCCTGCAGGCTGGGACTGGCACCTCTGCTATCGGGCCGTGCCGCCTAGAACAGTCCCTCTTTGCATGAGGCTGAAGTGATGGCTAGAGTGCACTTGGATGTTGGGTGTCGTTTTGTAAAAGGGCCTTGTATTTCTGTAGACTTCTGAGAGCAGAACTGGGCTGTTCCTGATGCCTCGGCTTGGGCCCAGGTGTAGGTAGAGTTCTTTCACTCCTTTAGCTGCTGCGGCCTCTTGAGGGACTGTCTAGAGATGGTCCTTTGATCCCACGAGGGAGGGTCTCTGTCCCCCCACCCACCATGGCCACTGCCTGCTGCCCCGTCGCCCAAAGCCACCTGCTCTTCTACACCTCCCTGTTGCTTTAGGTACTCCAGTTTCGGGTGCCTCTGGGGAAGCTGAAGGGCTGTTCTCTTGGCAGGATACTCTCATTGTTTTCTTGTAAATAAATGGTGTCCTGATAAAGGGAGGTGGCCTCTCAGCTGCCCAGAAAGTGACCGAAGGGGATCTGACCACCACGCTTCTTTTTGCGAATAACGCAGTCCGTTTGCGCTATTGAAAAGCTGCTTGGAATCAGCAATCCAGGCATCGTTTCTGTGCCCATGGAGGGAAGGGGCTCTCGTGCAGCGGACAGAGCCGGGCCTGCTCCCTAACCAGGGGCTTTGGGCTTGTTAAGCCTCAGCTTTCCCATCCTCAGCGTATTTGACTACCTCATAGGCCAATATGAAAACTGAGACCCAGCGTCTCCCGTGGCACCAGGCACGGACATGGCCGCCACCAGAGCCACCATCCTGTGGGAGCGAAACCAATGCCTGGTTCCAAGCAGCAGCAGCCATGGCTGCAGTCGTGAGGGGTTTCTCTGGCTCATGTTGATTATACCAGTCTGCGGGGAATATTCTTCAAGGGCCTTTTAGCAAAAAAGAAATGTGCATTCTCATGGTAGCCTGGATGCTGCAGGAAAGACTGTTTTGTACAGGTTGAAACTTGGTGAAATAGTAACGACGGTTCTCACCATAGGTTTCAACATGGACACTGTAGAGTACAAAAACATCAGCTTCACCCGGTGGGATGTGGGTGGCCAGGACAAGATCTGGCCGCTGTGGCACCACTACTTCCAGAACCCATGAAGTCCGATGTTTATGGTCAGCAGCAGTGACCAAGCATGTGAACGGGGCTCGCAAAGAGCTCGTGAGGATGTTGGTGGTCACGAGCCCCCAGGGAGGCCACCTCACAAGTGTTCACTAATGAGCAGGGTCTTCCCAGTGCCATGACCGCTGCCAAAATCACAGATAAACTGGGCTTGCAGGCCCCCTGTGCTACCAGCGGGGATAGGCTTTTCGAAGGACTGGACTTGTTATCCAGTCAGCTCCAAAACCAGAAGCCAGCAGAAAACCTGTCTCCTCTCTCGCCTCCTGCACTGCTGTGCTGCTCCATGGTATTGAGTGCCAGAAGCTGTTTCCTTGGGATTTTGGTAACGATATGTATTGCCCCATGCTGTAAAAGTGGCAGATCCAGCCTGCAAACAGGTTTTTTAATTTCATGTTAATAGTTTTGCTTTCCAATAAGGCAGTTTCTGGGACTTCTATGTAATATTACTCTGCTGTCTTTTTATTGTGAAAAAGAAAAATCAACTCCCTGCAGAGGATTGAGAAGGGATTTCAGGTACTCTAGTGCCTGGGTTTCCAGGGGTTACTAGGTTAGAGGAGCCGAGCACACCTCCTCCAGGCTTTAGATCTGTGTTGAGATCCATTTTGGTGGTTGGTTTTTTTACCCAAATTCAGGGCATTTTAAAAAACAGTTAAAAAGCAAAAGATGAGGAGAAGGCTTGAACGCACAGAGAGGAGACCTAGGCCTTGTGTAGGTTTTGCAGGGACAAGCTGAGTACCAGACCGCCTCCTCATCTGTGTTTCCCTTTGGGAAACGTGGGAGAAAGCCCCAAAAACCAAACCCACCATCAGTTTTGCATGGTCACAATGGAGATCACTGTAATTGCACTTTGTCTTTGGATCATCCTGTATTTCAGAGTTTGTGCTCATACTGGGGCTCACAGAGTTACCGAGGAAACAAACTCTGAGGCTGTGGTGTGGCCCAGCAGCCCCTCCATCAGGTCGCTGGGCCCACAGCTCAGCCTGCTTGGCCAGGCCACTGGTGTCAGGGCTGCTCAGGGACCCATGGGAGGGGCCTGGGCCACTGGCCATGGGCATTGGCCGTAGGCTTTGGCTCTCAGTCTAGAAGAAGGCGAGGAACCACCACTTTCTTTTGGTCAGTTGAGTGGTGCTTTTGTTTGAAACCACTTGCCAGAGCAGAGAGCCTCTGTTATTTCTAACGCTTATTTGGAACAGGTCTCTTGGGGTGCCCTACGGCCTTCCCAACAGAAACACCTGCAAGTTTGGAGAGTCACTCCATTCTGAGCACCCAGCCGGTTTCAGCACACCCCTGTCTGTGTGTGCGTGAAGTCGCTGTCACTCCCTCCTCCCGCACAGTTCAGATCTGCCATCAGAAAAAGACGACCTCTGTCCTTTTCTGTTTTGTATTTTGGTGAACACGGAAGAAGCTGGAGCTGTTACACTTTATCTGGGGAAAAACAACCTCAGAACTGGCTTAGTTGGTGTTGTGGAACTTCTTATTACTTTCAATACACAATTAGTAATAAAATCAAAGAAAAAAAAAAAACAGATGGATTCATGAGGTAATAGGATAACAAAAGATGCCACTTAAACTGAAATTGCAACTCCAGTTTTGGAATGACCTAGGTATTAAATATCAGACCTCTCCTTTGATTTCTCAGAAGTCTCAGTATTTTTCTTGTTATAAGAAGTCTACTCTAGTTTCCTTAAAAAAAAAAAAAAAAAAAAAAATCTAGCTTCGTTCTTTAACTCTGTCCACATGTATCTGGATGAAGAGTCAGGAAGAGCTTCCACATGGTAGGATGTAGACTGGGTGAGCCATATTAAAACGAACTGCTTTTTACCACTAGTCGGAGCAGCTACATCTAAGCCAGAAGGTTTAGCAGAGAACGAGGGGAACTGACCTGAAATGAGGAGGTTGCCCTGCCCTGGTGGTGAAATTAGATCCTGAGAGCGTGGAGTAGACCGCCCGGGTCATTGGTTGGCAGTTGAGCAGATTCCCCCACAACCCACCCCCACACATACCTATTTGTGGGGCCTGGGAAAGAATGTCAGGTTTCAACATTTACAAGGAAAGAAAATAAATTTAGGTGATAAATCAACTCATAATCACAAGTCACAATAGAACTCCATTCTGAAAGTGTTGTGAGCTCTCAAAAAGTACATTCATATCCCACATCTCATTCCATGTTCACAGCAACCTTTTAGCTAGAATCATTCCCAGGTGAGGAAACTGAGGCTCCAGGGTTCTGGACCTGCCCAGGTTACACAGGTAGAGAGTGACGGGATGAGACACAGACTCATCAGGACTCCTCACTCCTTCAGCTTGGCCTTATTTCTGGCTGTGAAGTTGTGCTCATCCTCTCACACATACACACCCCCAAGTAAAAAGGAGGGGAAATGGAGTACATCAGTGGTCCCCAAACTGCCTCTTAAAGGGCCAGGTATCTTCAGCTTGGCTGGTCAAAAGCCACAATTAGGGTATCATGTAGGTACTTATATAAGCATTTTAAGCATAACCATTTAAAAACATAAAACCATTCTCAGCTCGCAGGCCATAAAATACGGGCAGCTAGCCAGGTTTGGCCGCAGCCTGCTGGCCCCTGGAGTGGACCGCCTGCTGCTGGGTGTGGGCAGGTTGCCATGAGGTGGTGCACCCCATGCCTCTGCCTTTAGCCCCTGCTGGAGGCTGGTGGTTGGTGGCATTTGTCCGTGTCTCAGAGAACTTGGATCTTGACAGAGTCAGAAAGCACTCTCAGAAAAATTCTCTGAGCTGCATCACAAACTCCTGCCATTGGTGCTTTTTGCACACAGACTTGTGCCATGGTGCTCTCTCACAAAGGCCCATGCTCTGCAGGTGTCATGAACCCGGAACCCAGGTCCTCGGTAGCCCTTCCAGAGAGATCTTTTGGGCCACTTTGGGGTGCCTGCCTGCTGCTGTCTTCCTGGTTCTTTGCTCCTTTCTGAGCTGAGTGCTGTCCATCCCTGAGGTGCAGAGAGGCAGCAACTGACCCAAATCTGGCTCTAATAGCCTGTGGAACCACTTTTGCATCCAGTAGCCAAGCAAGTGAGGTCGACTCTGGGCCACTGGCTTCGCACCTCTCGAGACCAGTTTTCCTGCCCATGTGGCTTCCAGAGCTCTACCAACAGGTCCGGGGTCTGTCTTTTCCCCATACCATCCTTTGTGGGTACCCCCACCCCTGCCCACCTGGCTGAGGCTGGGGGCTCTGAAGGAGATGGGCAGCACCTGGATCATGTTGCCTTCTGGAATCTGCTCCTGGAGGAGCAGGTGGTACACCTTCTACTAGGCCTTTTCCCTGAAGAAAGTAGCTCCAGAGTCCAGAGGTGTTGACAAGGCAGAGGGTACCAAAGAGAAAAATAGTGAGGAGTGGGTGGGCATGGAGAAGAAGTTTGTTTTGGGAGGTGATGCAAGATCAGCGTGGAAAGACAAGGCCCAGGAATTTAGGGCTGTCCTTACCAGTTGCAGACCTAGTGGGAGTCTGTGACCGAGCAGCAGCCTTTCAGGAAAAAACCATATGGCCAGTTTTGTTTCATATCTTCCTGCCTTTTAGCCTAGGAATGAAGAAGGGGCAAGCTGCTTGTGGGGCTAACAGGCTTCTAATTGGGTCTTCTTGGTTTGGACTGGCCCTTGAGGCTCCAGTGGTAACCTGATTGTTAACTACCAGGCCTGCTGTCAAGTTACTGTTCAACCAGGGAAGAACTGGTAGACTTCCTCCATTACCCAAACACACTCTTCCCTGACAGGAGAACCCTGGATTGCCAGTACCCACAAGAATCCTGGTAAAATAGATATTTCTCGGGGAAAATAAAATAGTTTAGGTTCATCTTCAGAAACAACAGAGTTACTCTAGAGCAGGAATAGACTAGAACCACCTGATACTTCAAATATAACATCATTGCAATGATCATGGCAAGAAACTGCTTGTGCCAGGGGGTACAAGAGGAACGAGAAGCAGTCTTACACTTCCACAGAGTATTCCAGAATGTTGTGGAAAGCCACTTTCCCACATTTTCCATGTGGAAACCTAGTTCCTCTAGGTTTCATTGTTGTCATCATCCTCAGCATTGCCACCTTTGGGTCGACCTCTCTGTCTTTGCTCCTAATTAATTCCTTCAGGGGAGCAGACTCTTCACTGGGTCTAGTGCTCTCTTGGTCTTAACTGTTTGCCCTCTGACTCTTAAGCTCTCTGTTCTCTTTAAGGTTTTACCGCTCACCAAAGCCTTTGGCTTCTTCAAAGAAGAAGTTTTGTCCCTTTTAACATTTGAAGCTTTCCTGTCGACTCTCTCCACCTTTGCCTACTCCCTTTCCTCCTCTCTTGCTAAGTGGGACGTTTCCCTAGGATCTGGCCACAGGCCTCTCACCGCACACCTGGCTGCCCGCCCGCAGCTCCCAGGTGCTTGTTTTGCCAGGTCATGATTCCCTATCCAGACGTCCTGCCGGTTCCTCGGTATTTCCAAGAGTGGGTTTCAATGTCTTCTCAGTCCCCAGACCTGTTCCCATCCAGCATTCCTCTGTCTGTCTGCAGGGCTGTTGGATCCCCCACCCAGGCTTGAACTTTCATCATTGACTCCAGTTCCAACTCCACTCAGTTGCCAAGGTCTCTTTCTTCTCATTCTGGAGAACATTGTATTCCTTCGTCCTCTGTATTGCCACCAGCCTGTTTCTGGCTTGATTGCCTTCTATATAAACTTTTCCTTCCCAGCTGGTCCCTTCTTCTTCAGGCTCTGCCCCTCTGGCCTGGCCAATGAACTTCTCTCAGTTTCATCTTCCCAAAGCAGAACCCCTGGTCTGGTCTCCACTTGGTCAGTGGCTCTTTGTTTAGGCACGTCTGGGTTCCCTGTGTGTCCTAGAGGGCCCCGGGTCTAACCCAGCAAGCAGGCCTTGTCTCCACACAGACCCAGCAGTGTACCTTCAGCTCGCCTCTTTGTTGCCTGAGCTTATGCCGTTGTGTCTTCCCAGGAAGCCCTTCTCGCCCACTCCTCCCGCTGCATCCAGACCCTGCTCAGCTCGGCTGCCCCCTCTTCCTCGAGTCCTGCTCTGAGCCAGCAAGAAGGGGTTGGGGGCATTTTGCACTTTCTGCCTAATGGTGTTATTTGCACATATCTTTATCTCCTTGTGTAAACTGCAAGGTGGCGGAGCAGGAACTGTGTTTACCTCTGCTCCTCACAGGCGTGGGGTGTGGTGGGTGCTCAGGGCCTGGCTGGCGGAGCACACAGATGGCAAGTCTCAGTGTGACCTGCTCTGCTGTCAGCTGGTGTGCCCGGGAGCAAGGCCCGTTTCCTTACTTGAGGGCACAGGACACATGCAGGGACGTAACATTTAGCAAATGACGAGCCGAATGCTTTAAGGCGAACAAACCCTGTTTCTGAGAGGCGCGAGCAAGGCGGCGGTGTGGTAAAGCATGGCTTTCCACCAGCAGGCCCTTCCTCAGGAATGTTTTTCTGGCGGGCACGGGGAGAGGTGTAGCATGTTGAAGGTGTGCTGGGTTCTTGATCCCTCCCCACAGCTCAGGCTTGCCAGAAGCAAGGTCAGGGTTCCAGACAGCCCGGGAGATGGAGTCAGCACAGGGAACCCTGGAACACGCCTGCACCGGCAGGTCTGAGCCATCAGCCGGAACGGCAGCCTACCAAGATTTGGCTCACAGCTGTGGAGGTTTCAGATGAAATTCAGCCCAGAAGTCAGCGTGGCGTAGTAGCTTCGGCGCCAGCCAGGCCCCGAGTCTGCGTGCAGTACAGCCAAATGGCCTTGGGCGAGACACGCAACCTCCGCGAGCCCCAATTCCCATCTGTACAGCAGATAGTTCCCCACACCTGAGGCGGCAGGGCAGGGTGCCTGTTGCACTGCTGGCCACGTAAGGGGACCCTTTAAATGATGGCCTCGCCCATCCCTGGGCCCGGCACAGCCCACCGGGGTGGCACCAGCAGGGGACAGGCTGAGGGCAGCAGAGCAGCCCAGGCCTGCAAAGGCGGGAAATCGCTCAGGCCGGCTTGGGGGCCAGAGTGAAATGGTTCAAGTGATTGGGCCCAGCCAGGTCTCACGCCCTGCCTCTTGCCTCCCACCCCTGCCTCTCACCCGCCGCTCCCCGCGCCCTGCCTCTCACCTGCTGCTCCCCGCCCCCTGCCTCTTGCCCACCGCCCCCCATGCCCTGCCTCTTGCCCCCCACCCTGCCTCTCGCCCGCCGCTCCCCGCCCCCTGCCTCTTGCCTGCCACCCCCTGCCCCCCTGCCCTCCCTCCTCCCATCTCACTCGCCACTGGATCTTTCTATTTCTCCACGCCAAGAATAGGGGACAGATTGGCCAGTCGTCTTGGCTTCTTTATCTCTAGTACGTGTTTCTATAAATTTAAGCTCTTTCAGTTGGGTAAAAGCTTTAGAATTACTAAAATTCCTTTTGTGTTGCATAATGTTCTTGCCATTTAAAAGATTAACAGGCATAATTTCAGTGAGCCTTCTTGAGTGGCATGTCTCATTTAGCTTAATCTCCCTTTAGTACATGTTAAAACATATAAAGAGTGTCTCCAGTGCACATGGGGGGCTTGGAGATTAAAGGCCACTCTGAGCAGTGGACTCCCTAAAACACACGCAGATGGCGTGAGTGGCCTGACTTGCCATCGGGCGGGGTACCCTGAAAATGCCAGGTGCCCACGGCGGGGGTATATCAGGCCGTCCCAGATCTTTTGGGAGAAAACGGCAAGTTGTTTGAGTTTAGTGTAATACTGGCAGAAACCAGTGATGTTTTAATAGATTTTTCCTGGCTAAAGAATAGCAGGCACAGTGTTACCTTTGGAAATTTTTGCTTGGTAAAATCCCTCTCTGCCGAGCTCCAGGTAAGCCACCGTGTGCCATGATTGGCAGAGCTGGGATGAAGTAGGGATGGGGAAGAATTTCAGAGCTGGGGATCCGGGAAGCCAGCAGCATCTTGTGAGCCCCCAGTCAGTGCAGGGGCCCCCATGGCGTGCTCGGGAAGGTCTCAGTAAGAGAGAACCAGCAGCCGTGTCCTGGCCGAGAGGAGCTGGCGGCCGAGCAGGGTCAGACTACCTTAACACCTGCCTGTAGCAAAAGAACACCTTGCAGACCCAACAGGTGAAAGACACTGAGTAGTGCAGATGTAAGCAGGGGGTGCTTGGCCATCGTCATCACCGCTGTCACTGACACAGCTGTGTTGAGCACCTACCCACTCTGTATTTGTTCACTCAGAAATCTCCGCTGGCCACCCACTGTGTGCCGAGCACTGCACTGGCCGTCAGAGAGCGGCCCCAGAAGGCAGCGTACCTCATTCCTCCTTCACCCAAGAGAAGGCAGAGGCTCAGGAAGGGGGAGTCAGAGGGGCGGCCACAGCTCACGCAGCTGTTAAGTGGCGGGACTGGGACTCAGGTCGATTTGAACGTCCCTATCAGAATGACTTACAGACGTGCGTCCATAAGAGAACATAGCGTTTCTGGAATCAAATCTGTGTTCCTGCAGGAAGTGTATCGAGTGCCTGCTTACCTCTGTCCAGACGTGGCCCCCACAGGGAAGCTGACAGTCTGGACAGGTCGGGACGAGCAGAGACGGGGTGTTTGTTTACTTGTCTGTGTGAGTGCTTCTAGTGCGAGGCTGTGGCTGGCGTGTTTTAGTGTCACAGCGTGTCCAGAGAGGTTCAAGTTAGGCCTGGTGGGGCTCCGAGGGGGTGTCGCGGGTGTGAGCGGCTGTGGCTTGCCGACCCGAGGGCCACGCCAAGGGGTGCTGATCACACTGTGTTGGTTTTCACTGTAGCAGCCCAAAGCATGGGCTTCGTTTTCATTTATTAAAACGTATTTCTATGGCGCCTCTCAAAAGGATTTCTTGCCTGGGAAAAGCCCTCTGTGGATGTATTATTTTGTAGCAGGTCTGCACCGCCATTCCTTCTCCTGGCTTTCCTTCCAGATAGCTGGGATCAGAGAAGAGCCCGTGTTACAGAGACGAGGTCACGGAGAGGGGATGCCTCAGCTCACTGTCAAGTCCAGGCCTTGAGCTGCAGGGGACAGTTGAAGAAATCCACAAGCTCTTTGTCCACTGACCACCAAGAAATGCATTTCCGGTTTGGTTTGCTCTTAGCATGGAATTTGGGGGATCAAGATAGCCTCTCCTGCCCTTTTTTGTTAACTTTCTGTTAAGAGAACCACATAGGCTTGGTACCTAGCTGGGCATGGCATTGAAGGCCGCCCCCACCCCCACTTTAGAATTTTGATTATTTTTGTTTAAACACTTAAATATTGTTTGTTTGCTTATATTCTTGGTTTTAGATAACCGGACTCCAGAAAGGACTCTTCTAAAGAGTATTCTTTTTTTAAAAAATTCATTAAATCAAGTTTTAAGTATGGGTTACCATATTATTGATTTCACATTGTTTGATTTTACAAACAGACGTTCCCCTTGTCCTCCAAATATGTGAGCATTTCCCACCCTTTTGTTCACGTACAGTCTTGGGGAAGAACCCAGTGGCATTGCTTGTCTGAGGTTCTTGGGACTTATCTGGAGTTAAATGATCTATGTCTCAGGTAGACAGCAGAGGTTTCAAACTATGCGGTGCACAGCCATTTTTCTTCCCTTGTCTTTTGTGCACCTTCAGCATCCATTTAAAGGTTGTACCTGAGGGTTTGGGATATGTCGCATGGAGGACTGTGACAGTAAAAGCTAAAGATAGCATAGTAACTGCCTTTTGCCCTCACTCTCTCCTGGCTACTTTCAGGTCTGGTGAGTGGGAGAGTTCTCCTGAAGAGATGGGGCCTCCTCACTGCTGCGCGGAGACCCCATGTCCTCCCAGCCGCCGCCTGGGCTGCTCTGGGCTGGCCCTCCAGGCTGCTGCGGTGACCTCACCCTCCCTCGGCCCAGCCCGGGCCTCCCTCTCTCCATGCCACATTCTGCTTTTTCCCTCAAAGCCCCTAAACCTGCCGCCCCAACCTAAGCCCCCCCACCCCCAACCTAAGCAATCTCTGGAACCCTGGAGCATCCTGTCCCTTCTTGGAGTGTACTGTGTTTCAGAATCTTCCCTGGGGGGTGGGGTGGGGGGCTCCCTGAGGGCAGGCCTGGGGCTGTTCATCTTTGCATCTTTATAGGGCTTGACTCTCAGTACAAATGTGAATGGAAGATTGGATGGATGGATGGATGGATGGATGGATGGATGGATGGATGGATGGATGGATGGATGG
>JAKSZT010017954.1:1553378-1677343 GCA_026826555.1 Tolypeutes matacus
TGGATGGATGGATGGATGGATGGATGGATGGATGGATGGATGGATGGCCGCCGATACCCTGAGCGTGCTGAAGGGTATTCTTAAATTGTCTTAGCCAGTCATGGAATGCCCCAGGAGTCAGCTTTTAGAAGTCTGAAAAATATTTTTGGTATTTATCTCTTTAAGGAATATATCAAAAACAATCACCCCCCACTCCCCATCCCACACACAAAACAAACCATCACCAACCTCTTATTTTTCCTGAATGTGTGCTAAGGAACGTGATACCTTGAGGGGAGAAAACTTGTTCAGATTAAATTCTCGTGGGAGTCTTTGTAGCCCTGTGCTGCTCAGCTAAGATGACGCAGGGCCGTAAAAAGCTAGGTACTGTGACCTGCCTCAGACATTTACCCATGTCACCATTCCGTCCTTACACCAAAGGAAGAAGAAGAAAACAGCGTGGGGCTATGAATGTATGAATGTCCCTACTGTCACTGGCTGCACTGTATCTCGTGTGGCTGAGTTGTAGATCAAGGGAAATTTTTGGGAAAGGCTATAAGGTAGGAAAAATGCTAACACTAAAGTTGAGTTGATTAGAGATAACTAGATCTATATTTGCCATATATGGTAATAAAAGAAAAGTCTGTGCAAATGCTCTCGACATTTATGGACTTCTCTATGATTCATCTACCAGGGCCAACAGCTCCCGCCAAGAGATATAGAATTTGTTCAACTGTATCTCTTTCCTAAATTGTTTCACTAGGAAGAAGCCATGCTCTATATTCAAGAGGAAATTCTGCTACTGTATAAAAGTTAGTATTTGCTAACAGGCTTGAGAAAGATTGCTAGCAGAATTCCAAAAGTATTTTAAAGCCATTTGTTTCCCAAAATGCATAACAGTTGACTAAATGTTAGCAATTTTCTATAGACCTGGGTTCACATATACAATATATTTTTTGTTGGCTAGTCACTCTCCTTTCCATGTCAAAAGTAGAGGGGTCTGTGCTTTTTCGACTGATATACTCATATACAAACTCGTCCCCCCCCCACCCCCCGCCCGTTATTAAGTGTGATTCATGCCAGCATGTCCAGGGACAGGGTGAAAAAAGGAGCACCTGGCCCCTTGTTAACTTCAAGTCTTGTGGTTTTGGAGCTGCGCCTAGTTATTGCCATCCAGTTGCCTGGCATGCCTCTTGCACCAGGCCCAGAAGGGACCAACTTCTGGGGACTAGGCAGGGGTTGCAGTCAGAAGGACCCTCGAAGTTACATCTGTGGCCCTCAGAAGAGCCAGCAGCACGGACCCCTCGGCATGATGTTGGCTCCCAAAACTCAGCTGCTTTTCTCCACCCAGGACTGCTTATTAAATGTGCTAGTGGGGAGTGGATGTGGCTCAAGTGGTCGAGCCCCTGCTTCTTATATGGGAGGTCCCAGGTTCGGTTTCCGATGCCTCCTAAAATCAAAACAACAAGCAAACAGACAAAAAAACCAGCTTAGGGGAGCCGATGTGGCTCAGTGGTCGAGCACCGGCTTCTAACATATGAGGTCCTGGGTTTACTCCCCGGCCCTGGTATCTCAAAAAAAAATTTTTTTTAAGTGCTGATAGTGAAGTGGCACATGTGTCCTCCAACCTCCAAGATCACTGATGGTTGGGACCTGCTGGATAAAATTGGATGCAACTAAGGAGGTGCTTCTTTGGTTGAGTGAAGTGGGGTCCCCTTCCTAGCAGCCTGCTAGCCTGCAGATGAGATGTAGAGTGGCAGTCTTCCTTTGCCCTCAGAAGCCTTTATTTTCCTCTCAAATTTGAGGTCATTCATTGGGAAGCCCCCTTAAAACATAAAATCTCATTTTAGAGGCTTAAATTCCCTAGTTGCCCACCAAGTCACATATGTTCTTTAGACTTGCATTGCTATTTGCATAGTATAAATAATTCCATTTAGAATTAAGAAATCATGGTTTGCATTTCAGATGTCAGTGAGTGACTCTGTAATATATCCTGAAAAGGAAAATGCATGTAAAAATGACAGGGTGCATGTCTGTGGGGCCTGCTGGCTGCATGTGGGTCTCCAGGCACTTTGTCCTGCTGCCGTGGGGTAGGGGCTCTCAGTGTGAAGGACCCTGGCTCTGCATCTGCTGGGGTGTTTGAGAGAGTCTCTGTGAGCAGTGGCCATGTACTCCATCTCTGCAGGGAGGTTTTCCCTTTGCTTATTAGTAATTATCCCTCTGAACAGCTATGGGAAGCCCTGTGAATATGTGCTGATTAAGCTAAGACCAAGGTATATCTTTTCCATGCTGCTTAATTTTGGTAAGCCAATGGAATGTTTATGAATAAACTTAAAGTAAGTCACTGGAGGTGAGGGGAGGCTGGGGTAACCAAAGGAAACTGACCCTTAAGCTAGGAAGGAGGATGTTTCAGATCTGATTTTAAAGCTTCTGTCTAAAGGAAAAATGTAACCTATGATATACCAGTAAGTTTCCTCCTGACACTTAATGGACTTATAATTTCCCCTTGGAGAACTATGGATAGAATAGAGCTATGCATTAGCAGGTGCGGTACTGATTTTCTTTGTGAGCTGTTCACAGAGCGAAGTTACCCCTGACCCCTGTCTTGCTGCTCAGGTGGACACTGGGACAGTCCTGTGTCCAGAAGTTCTGTTGTTGAGAGCTCAGGGCAGTGGGCGGGAGACACAGTTGCTATGTAAACCTTAAAAAGTCATTCTAATTCTATAATATCACTTGATCTCATCCTTAAATTTAAAAAGAATGTTTCCGATGTTAAAAGGATAGAATTTACTTGAAGACCATTTGGGAGCTAGAGGCACAGAGAGTAAAATTAGCCATAATTCCACGCACTCGCAGTGTTTAACACTGTATATTCGGGGCCGTTCTTTTCCAAGCACGTGTATATGTGTCTATGTTTATGTTTGCAGCTGGGGTCGGGGGTAATGCTATACACACATTTTGTAGTGTGTGGCTCTTTTCCACTTTTCTCCAATTAACGCCTACTCGTCCTCCAGTTCTGGGCTCAGGCGCCCCTTCCCTGCAGGACCTTTGCCGCTGTCCCAGGCCAGATTTGCCCCTGAGACGCCCTCGAGACCATGCACCACCTCCTCCTGGCACTTAGCACGGTTGAGTTTTCTCCTGTGCGGGGTGACTTGATGAAGGACTGTCAGCTGCCAAGGCAAGACAGAAGCCCCACAGGGCATGGGAACCTGCTGGCCGCCCTTGAAGCCCTAGCACCCACCATAGTGCTTGACGGCCGTGATAGCTACTCTAGAAATATTTGTTGAATAAATAAAAATCATGAGCATTATGCCATAGCACTAACTTATCTTAGAAAAATAATTTTTATCAATTTTATTGATATATATTAAGCATACAATCGATCCAAGATGTACAATCAGTGGTATTTGGTATAATCATATAGTGGTACATTAATCACTTCAGTCATTATTAGAGCATTTTCATTATCCCAATAATAATAATAATAATAATAATAATAATAATAATAATAAAAGAAACCATAACATATACAAACAAAAAAAGCCCTACCCTTTAATAATCACCTCGATCTCTCTATGCTTCCCCTGACGTACATAGCTGCTATTCTGAGAAAAATTATTTTGATGACTATATGCCATTCTATTACTTTACTAAAATCTGTTTAATAAGCAATCCCCTGTTGTTGGAATCTGCCTTGTTTCTAGCTTTTCAGTATTTTAAACATATGTCTGACACTCTTGTGCATAAACCTGTGCTTACATCTCTGTTTCGATGGATAAATTCCTGGAAGTAAAGTAGTAAGTGAAGGGATTCATCTGTGCTCTATTTTAAGTAGTCTGGCTAAGAGTTAGCCAGGTCTAAGATGACCTGGACTCAATGGCACATAGGGTTTATGTGGCACAAGCGGGAGCCACGCTTCCTGGTTTGTTTCTGAGTCTGCAGGTGGAAAGGTGCTTTTGGGGCGTGGGCCCTTACAGCATCTGCAAGGGGTTAGCTGGGTGACGAGCCAGGGAAGAGCTTGTTTTGTTGGTTCATTCATTCCAGAAGCATTACTGAGTGTCGCCTTTGGACCTCATCCTGTGACTGGTTCCAGGAATAGAGCTGAGGTACACAGACCCCCCAGGAGTCTGCTGGGAGCGTAAGCCCAACTCACGGTCCTCATGAAGACATGAGCTCCATGTGGAGGACTTTGTCCCACTTGCCGCACAGGAGCTGACACATAGTAAATGCCCAAATGGATTTTGAATAAATTAAAATAGACGTATAAGACATGGTTCCTGTCTTTGACAAACTAAAAATCTATCAAAATATAGATATCCTGACAAATCACAGCAGTATTTTCAGAGTTCTAAATTAAACTGAGAAGTTTAGACATGAGCAATTATCTCGAGAGACGTGGAAAAATACTTTGAAATCAGGCCTAAAGACAGGAGTGGACAGAAGGTGGTCTCCGCTGCTGCCGCTCACTGAGCCACCGGCTACCCAGAGTCTGGCAGGAAGTGCCTCTGCTGGGATGAGCTGCCCCAGCACGCGTGTCCCTCAGGGCGGCTGTGGGAACCAGCACTCCAAGGCCTGTGAGCCCTCTCTCTCCCCACAGGCGGTCTTCTGTGTGCGCTGCCTCGTGGTATGTGCGTGGACAGACAACCTTGAGAAACCAGGTACAAGCAGTTCATGGCTCCCTGACTGGAAACCTTGGAGCAGCCATTACTCAAACGTTTTCATCTTAAAATTTCCTGAGGACCCCTGAGAGCTTTGATGTATGTGGGTTGTATTAGCACCAGAGTGATGGTGTCATCACATGTCCTATAGATTCTGGAAAACTCTACCCTACATTCGCGAGAATTAGAGTGGAAAGGCAAATAAAAGGAGGTTTGATAAGAAGCACCTTCTGTCCTTATGCAAATGTATCCACCTTCTCCCCAGTGACCTGCTGTGCCTACTAAGGAGTACTGAGAGGAGCAACCCTTCTCACAGGGGTACCTGTTCACCCCTCATTTGCATAACTGAGTCGGGCCACTCTGTTGATGCATCCCAGAGTCCAGAAGATCTGCTGCAAGTGACTTACTTTGTCTACTCCAAGATAGATGTATGGCCTAGTCACTTCTCTTTCTTAAATGCTTACCACACGAGGCAGATATGGGGGTTTTTAATGAATGGATAACTGAAGGATGTTATTAATCACACACACAAAAAGGAGGTTTGGCGTCCTGGACCCCTGAAAGGGACTGAGGGAGCCAAGAGACCCCAGTCCACACTCTGAGAACCGCTGGCGGCCTCGTGGACTCAGCCATACCTCTAAACCACCCCAGCACACAATCCCTTCTTCCCTGAAGCGATGGACTCTGTGTATCTCGAGCCTGTCCCTTGCTTTCTTCTGTCTCTTTTGGCACCCAGTCCTGCCTCTGTCACCTTATGTCCAAATGTGGACATCAGCCAGTGTGGTAAACTTCCACTTTGCTTCATCAAACACCTCTTTCTGAGAAGGAATACCACTCCCTCTTGCTCAGGACTCGGGGGCCCCCTCTGGTTTAGAGGGACTCCTCCCTCCTCCACTTCAGGGCTCCTCACGGCTGACCCTCGCCGCTCACCACCAGGAGCCCTCCACTCAACCCCTGCCTCTTCCCCAGTATTTACGCCTGCTCCCTCCAGCACCACAAAGCCAAATCCTACCCATTACACAGTTTTATTAGTGACAATGCTAAAGGCACATCCATCAGTAGTAGAGACTTGCTGCCAAGATACAGAACAAGCTTTAAATGGAGCAAAGAAATTTAAATGGGAAGAAATTATAGCATGAGTGAGTTTACCCCTTTCAAGATAATCTTACTTAATAACCAAAAAACTCACAAAGATGTGCATTTTATCCAGCTACAAAGGCAGTGCGGCAGGTTCCGTATTGTGGTAATTACATGTTTGGGGTTTCATTCCTCCTTTAAACTAGATATCTATGATTTCAGAAAATCAACCATTGTTGAAAAAGGCTATTCATTTATTTCATTGCTGGGTGGCCCATACACTGTAAAAATAGGTCAAGAACAGTAATCTAAATTGACTGCTGATAAATAATTAAAGCTAATGGAGTTTTCGCAAATCTGTGACTAAAATCTTTGCAAAAGTGCCAGGAGATAATGCCTGCTGTTGTATAGAAAGATATTGTATTTAACACTTCAGTTTAAATGCCATTTAAAATGACCTTTTCTGCCACAAAGACTGGAAGAATATGTGTTCATCTATAAAACTAACCAGAGTAGGGGCTCTACTGAAATTATCAGTATGATAGTGTGATTCTGCTTCTAGTGACGAGATGGGAAGTGCAGATTCCACAATCCTGGAATACAGAGAAATCTCGCTTTCAATTAGGCTGTATTTTAAATTGAGATCTATAGTCGGTGTTTCACACACTATCTTGTCTTGTTTTTAAAGCTTTGCACCTGTTCTGAACTATTCTGTACATGGTGGGGAGGGGGTTATAACTCATAAATGACGGACAGGAAAATTCAGGAAGTATTAAGAACAAGTTTTCTTTTAAATATAATTATGGTTCTTTCATTGGTGCTGCCACTACTCCTACCTTATAAAAACATAGTTGACACTGTTGGTGGGAATGCAGGATGGTACAACCACTATGGAGGACTGTTTGGCAGTTCCTAAAGAAGATGAATATAGACTTGCCACATGACCTGGCAATACCACTACCGGGTATATACCCAGAAGAACTGAGAGCAGTGACACGAACAGACATCTGCACACCGATGTTCATAGCCAGATTATTCATCATTGCCAAAAGTTGGAAACAACCCAGGTGTCCATCAACAGATGAATGGATAAACAAACTGTGGTCTATTCACACGATGGAATATTATGCAGCTGTAAGAAGAAATGAAGTCATAAAGCATATGGCAACATGGATGAATCTGGAGGACATTATGTTGAGTGAAGCAAGCCAGACACAAAAGGACAAATACTGTATGAATGCATTACTATGAACCAAATATATTGTGTAATATATTGTTTGATTCACACACAAAAAAAAAACAAACAAAAAAAAAAACAAAAAACAAAACAACAAAAAAAATTTACATGTATCCATTACATTTAATTGAGAAATGTATATATTTATTCATCTGTGTTTACTTTTTAGTTTTTTATTGCTTATGCTTTCAATTATTAAATGTACAAAATAAAGTTAAAAAAAGAAAAAAAAAGTAAAAAAATAATAATAATAGTAATAATCTATAGTGGAGAAATTTTCAAGAAATCATGGTTCAGATTTTCAAATATTTTTGGGTAAAGTATGAACTGAGACTAATTCTTGAGCCTGATTCAGATATTTGGACATCATGAGATGAGTAAACAGAAAATCTTATCTCCTTCCTGCCTTTTAAACATCAACAGCAAACCATATTCATGAATATAGTACACTTTGTAGTAATGCTGAAGGAAAAAGAGTTGCCTGGTATATAAGGAGGTGTGGTACTTATATTTCCTTTACATATGTTTTGTCTCAAGTTAAAAAGCCTTTAATTAATAAAATAAAGGATTCTTCATGTTAAAAAAAAATAATAAAAAAATAAATCTTTAAAAATAAAAAAACATAGTTGACAAATATACATAAAAGCTTCTTTTAGAAAAGATGGTTATGCTACAGTTAATGGCACTAGCCGTAGGTGAAGGTATACTGTGTCAGATTTTCTTTTTTAATAAGGCGACTCAATCATCTTCAAGATCCTTTAGAATAAAGAATCCATAGTTGTTAAATGCTTTTTTTTTTTTTTTTTTTTTTTTGAAGAATGATACTTTATTTAGTCATTTCAGCTTACAACTGAAACTCTGGAAATTCAAAGTTAACATCCTTGCCAGTGAGCTTCTTATACACACCAGAAAGTGTTTCAACCTTGTGTTCTACATTGTTCTGCTGTGCTTTGTCCAAATGAACCTTTATAAGCTGGCTGCCATCCAGTTTTACACGGATTCTCTTGCCCATAATTTCACTTGGGAAGACCAAGTCTTCAAGGATTGCATCGTGCACGGCTGTCAGAGTACGGCTCCTGGGACGCTTTTGCTTATTTTTCGTACGGCTTTTTCGAGTTGGTTTAGGCAGAATTCTCCTCTGAGCAATAAAGACAACATGCTTTCCACTGAATTTTTTTCTCCAATTCACGTACTAGCCGGACTTGGATTTTCTGGAAAGACTTCAGTTGAGGAACAGGAACAAAGATTATAATAGCCTTCCGACCACCACCAACTTCAATTTTCTTGGCTGCTGTTATATTCAGCTCCCTTAACTGAGCCTTTAGGTCTGAGTTCATCTCCAGCTCAAGAAGAGCCTGAGAAATGCCCGACTCGAATTCATCTAGCTTTTCGCCATCGGGCTTCATGATCTTTGCACTCGAACTGAACATGGCCTTTTTCTGGTGGAGTGCCGGCCTAGGAAGTTAAATGCTTTTTAACCAATGTGCCTTTCTGTATTTTGGCTCTAATTTGTAGAAAAAGTATTATCTCATTTCAGTTTCATTAAATATCTTTGCTGGAAAACAATCACCCATTTGCTATTGCTTTTTGAAAAAGTTGTAGTTTTGTTAAACTGCTGTCTAATGTTGCATTTACTGAGCTTTAATATATTTATAAATGATGAAATTAAACGTCTTTGTATTGTTTTTTAAAATTATACAGAAATTTCTTGAGTTTAAAAGAAAGTATGCCATTTAAATGGCATCTGTCTAGCCTCTGTATAATCCGGAATCTGAGTGTTTCTAGTACATCTTTTTAAAGATCTTTAGAACTTTTTATTTTGGAGGGGCCCAGATGGCCGTGGAGAGGCAGAGGCTCTTTCCAGTGGCTGCTCTTCCACCCCCGCTCCTGTCTTCTCTAGAACTTGGCTCCAGTGCGGCTGAGGGCTTCTTGGGAGGCTCCTTGCACATCATGAACCAGAGGAGTAGGACGGTGCTAGGGGCCTGGCAGAGCCTGCTGCGTGGACGAGGAGCGGGTGCAGGACCCTGGGCGGGGGCTTGGCAAAGTGCCTCCCACAGGAATGGAAGGGAGAGAAGATGTGGGGCTGGAGGGAGAGCCAGCGGTCTCAGACACCTGAAGGGCTCACGGGAGCATGGAGCTCCACTCACCCAGGCGGGCCAGACCAGAGAGAGAGGAGGTGCCACACAATCCCACAGGTGTGCCCAGGGAAATGGCACCTGCTCCTTATAAAGCCAGTGAGTGAGCATGACATTACTGTAGGAATCGCCTTGGACCCGAGCTGTCTTCTTTTTCTAAGTAAATAATTCCCGGCTAACTGGCCCTAGTACCTTCCTTGGATGCCTTTCCCCCCAGGTATCAGCGTGCATAGCCCAGGCTTTGATTCTCACAGCCAGGACCGTCCCTGGAGGGGCAGGGCAGCCTTGGGAGGTGACCCTGTGGCCTTGGGCAGAAACCTGAGCCGGGCGACCCTTGGATTCCAGGTTAACTGTGAAGCTGAAATCTCCAGTTAACTCCCTCTTAGGTTGTAGTTTAAGGGAGGCGGCCCCTCTCCCCTACCTCTCCCTCTCCCTGTTCTGATTGGTCACATGACCTAAATAAAGGCCTGGTGTGCTTTGGAGTGAAAGAAAGTTTTAAAAATTGATTTCCCGTTTCAGATCTCTACAAAATAGAATAGTACAATGAACCCCGTGCCCAGCCTCTCCTCCCGCTGAAATAATCACCCGCTTAGGAACATTCTTGACTCGTCGACCTGTTAGCCCTCCCAATTAGATTCTTTTGAAGCAAAAATTGTATTTCATATGTAAGGGCCCTTCTTACATCCATAACTACAGTACCTAAAATACAGGCCATTGTAATTTAAAATAATAAAAACCTGGGACCTGTTTTTAGCTCTATTTCATTTTGTAGTACATATTTTATCATTTATAATATGTATACTTTTACCTGTTTTACTGTCTTCAAAATCAGAATGAGTATTATAGTCAATGACATTACAATTTAATAAGTAGCCTTTTTTACTCAGTGTAGCAAGAAATAGTGCTATGGCTTATATTTGTTGGTATCAAATTTAATGAAATACTGCACATTACATAATGATTGTCTTCAAGCATATTCCTAAAACATTTTCAAGGCAGAGTTTTCTTGCTTTAAGGCCTGAATACAATGAGGGGGAAATCAACATGTATCCTCCTTGTGCATAACCATTTCCCAGGTTTTAAATTTGCGTCAATCTCATATTTTTGCCTGACTCTTATCACAGGTTAAACCCCTCCCAGCCCATCACTACCCAAACACAATGAAGAAAATATGAAGTACAACCCAGAAGAAAGGGCTGAGTGAGCCCTGAGATGAGGCAATTCTGAAACAGAAGGTGACAGCTGGGGACGTGTGGTCACTGCTTCGGGGTCACAGGGCCGGGTCCCTGGCAGCACCTGCGCCAGGCCAGGCTTTCTGTGGGCAGCCCTGCAAGAGTCAAAGCAGCTCCCACCCCACCTGGTGGTCGTGGAAGTCCACGTTGTCAGCGAAGGGGGCCAGGACCCCGCTCCTGGGTTGCTGCTGCCGGGGAGCAGGTGCCCCAGGAGATGTGGCCAGATGTCGCACCTTGTCAGTGCAGCCTGAATTGTACATAGAAACACGGTTTATGTTACTGTGGACTGAAGGTGAACAGACCATCCTAAAAATTAGTAAAACTGCACATCCTTCACAGGAGAGATTCAGAGAGATTCAGAGATTGTTTAATCAGAGATCGTTTGTAGTTAATCGTCTCCTTTTGTTTGTGAATAATGCCCCTGCTGCTCCCTTCACCTAATTGTCCTTCACAATGGGAAAGATGTCCTGGGAGCCTTTCTCCCCTGGACATAGCAGTGGGCTTGGGGGGTCCCCAGCTCTGTGCATGGCACTTGACTCTGGGGTGCACAGTCTGCTCCCCGCCTGGCATTGCATGTGCGGGGTTGGGGGTTGCACAGGAGAACCCATGGGGGTGGTGGATATTAAGATTTCAAGACCCCATGGAGGAGGACAGAGCCTTCCAGAGACTGACTGAGTCCCTGAAATGGGCAGAAAACCAGAAGATTCACATTGCTGAGCCCAGGGAATGTATGTTTTGTACCTCACAGGAGCAATTGAACACTGAACATTTTTTTGTTTTGTTTTGTTTTGTTTTAGTTTGTTTCTATTTTGCTTTTAAATCAGAATAGTTTTCTTCAGCAACTGTCATTACCTAGAAAATTCCTTAGTAGTATTTTACCGTTCAATTTCCTGATCTAAAAAATGAGTTGTGAATAGAGGTTTGGAGGATAATGAAAATCCTGTTCACATAGAAGCATCTGTATATAAACACTCATTACTTATTACACACTCAAGGCAGAGAAGGTTGAAATGCACTACTTTGGCTTTTGCTGACATCTGATATTAATAATCTGAAGCACATCACTTTCTGTGTTTTCAGATTTCACTTGCTTTTTGCTCAATAAAAAGGCCAGAAGCAAAGAAAATAAAGAACAACGCAAAAAAACCTGTAACTGAATTAAGTGAGCAACTCTTAAATTATTAAGTTCCTTGACCTAGTGTCACCTAATTATCGTTTGTTCTAACCCCACTTTCTTCAGTGTGTGATTGTCGAGAAACGTGAACGGAAGTGCTTGAGGCCAGAGGTGGCAGAGCAGAGGCCGCCATGCTTTAACGTAACAGTAAATCCTATCACGTCCTCGCAGCTGATGACGGGGAGTCCCAGGAGTCAGAATTGAGCGTCCTTGTCTGTTTTTTAGTTTAGTACAAAACTGGGAGAATTCTCTCTGACGTTAGGATATAGTTGCAGGCAGCAGAATTGGACAAGGACTTTCTCAAACTGCCAAGGCTGTATTTGGAAGGAATGATTGTTAGCTCGTGACGTAAAATATGCATGTGCACATGTGAATTTGTAGGGTCTTTTCCTTCCCAGCTGACTTTACATAAATATCCCCCTTCCGTCTTACAAGGGTTATTTTAGTCAGTCTGTTAGTTGTGTATATGCCCAAAGAGATGATTTGGTCAGCCAGGAGCCGCCAGAGAGGAGTTGCTCCTCTGCCTTCCTGGACCAACACCATTCGTCATCACATCCACCCCTCCGAGACCCGTGTTGGGTTGCCGGGTGAGGGTAGACTTGAGCGTGCGCACCTGGGCCTACCCTCCTCCTGCTCTGAGCATGTCCTCGCCCGTCCCCGCTCACTGCCCCACCAGCACTCTCTTGTCCTTGTCACCACGATGGTCTCAAGTCCCCAGGCCTCGCCCACTTTCTCCTTCCATGACCCGCATCCACCTTCAAGTCCCAAGTGCCAGGCAGGCTCGCTGGCTGGGCGCTCTCCGGGTGTAGTCCCTCTGCCCACGCACACTCTCACTGCGGCAGGGCCTTGGAGAGTGTTCTGGGTCTAGGTCCTAACTCTCCCAGTGGGTGACCTTGGACAAACTCCCTTGCCTGAGCCTGGGTGCCCTGACCTGTGAAATGGAGGGGTCCCTCCCTGGTGGTGGCAGGGGCATTGGGACAAGTAAAGGGCACAGTGCATCTGGAGTCTCCTGCTGTCCTCGGCCCCCAGGAGGCAAACTCCTGGGGGTGGGAACTGCTGGCTTCTACCTGGGACCCTCTTCCCCATGGCACTGCCCTCCTCATCTGCCTCCCTCTCCTTGCCCTGGATGCTGATTTCTCAGTAAGTGGCATATGCTTGCTGCCGCCCCTTCCGAACTTGCCACACTAGCCCCTCCCGGTTTCCATCTCGGCGCTTCCGGGACCCATTGCATTTTCTCAGTTCTCAAATCCGTGCAGCATCCGATAAAACCTGGCACATTTTGCCTCTTGAAACAGCCTTCTCTCTTAATCTCACACTCTCCCAGCTCTCCCCCCACTTCTCTGATTCTTGTCCTTTCATCCTCTGCCCGTCCGAGAGTGGGACTCTCTGTCCTTGCCGCCTCCAGGAGAGCCCTGGTTGATGAGTGCGTCCCCCATGCATGGCCACGTGGTGCAGGCCAGTCCCAATCAAGGCCTGCTGGGTGCACACAACACACTCCAGATTCCAAAGACTTAGAACAAAGAAAAGAAGGTAAAATATTGAGTTCCCTCTGGTTCTTTTTGCTCTAGTAGAATTTCGGGTGAGGCTGGCATTGTCTTTGTGCTGGAATGTAGAGTCCTAGGGCCCTCTCCAGGGGGAGCCCTCTCCCACGGCCCAGCTCTGGACACACTGATGGCCACTCGTTCTTGCACTTGTCCGTGCAGGTTTCCACTGAGACACGCGTTCCATGACGTTGCCGTCCCTCCTGCGCACCAGGCCCTGTTGTCAGCACGGAGAAGACGAGATGAGCGCTTCTGTAAATGCAGTCCCCTTGGCTCCAGCCGCAGTCCCACGGCGACCCCAGGGGTCCCCCCTTCCAGCGCTCATGCTGTGTACAGTGTCAAGATGGGCCCTTGGTGGGGCGAGATTGGCAGGAGAGGACGAGTGTGTGTGGTCTGTTGCCCAGTAGCTCTGCGTAATCGTTCTCCCCAATGTCCTGCCTGGGTGAAGGGAGCAGGAGAGAGGGCCCACCCCAGGGGTGCTCAGAGGGGTCTTTTGGCCAGTACCTTCCCCTTCCCTCCTGGCAGCTTGTCCAGGCCTTGCCCCCTCCCCCTGCAACATCCACTCAGTGAACGTGTTTATGCTTCTGCTGTTGTTACTTGGGGTTCCACGGTTCTGATGAAGCCTGGCTTATTCCTTGTGATTAAAATATAGACTTTACCATAGACCCTCACTGGAATAAAATAGTAATCCCTCCTCCCATCATCCCTCACCCTTGTTCAAATCCCTTTTCCCTCATTTTTCCTTTCAGTGTTATATTTTATCGTCCATCTTTTCGAAGGGTACAGTGGGCTAAATGAGGTAGTGTATTAGTTTCCTGTTGCCTGTGTAACAAATTACCATGGACTCGGCAGCTTCAAACAGCAGATATTTGTCATCTGACAGCGCCGGAGGTCAGAAGGCCAAAATGGGGTTTTGTGCGGCTGAAGTCGAGGTGTCAGCGGGATTGCATTCCTTCTGGTTTCCTTGCTTTGCCAGCTTCAGGGCCCCTCGGCTTGTGACCCCCTCCAGCCGGCAGCCATGTCACTCTGACCTCTGCTTCCATCACCACTTCTACTTCCCTGATGCTGACCCCTCCCACCCCCCTTGAGTAAGGACCCTTGTGGCGATGTCAGGCCCACCCAGATAACCCAGGGTCATCCCCCCATTTCATGGGGTTTAAGCTGAGTCACACCTGCCAAGTCCCTTTTATTGGGATTTGGGTGTGGATGTTTTTGGGGGAAGCTTATTGTGCCTACCACAAATAGCTTTATTAATTTAAGAAGCGACCAAGAAAGAGGCTGACCATTTATTGTCATTGAACTTGGCATAAAAATATCGATGGTGATCCAATGGAGGAACAAAAAGGGTTGACTTCTCCAAAGAAATAATAACATGCTTAGGAATGCACCTTTTAGAAAAACATGTAATTGACAGGGGAGTTATAATAATCCTTGATAAAATGGTTCTGCAGGGTTACAATACAGAATAGTGTAGGTTATTTAAGTTTGGCAAAAGCTAATGGTACAGCCTTGTCCAGCGGATGATGCCGCGATGGTGGAGCTGTTCTATGGCTGCACGCCCAGTAGCCACCAGCTGCGTGTCTATTGAGTGCTTGAAATGTGAACAGTGCAACTAGGGAGCAGGACCTTGTATGACATTGAATTTTACTTAATTTACATTTAAATATCAATAGCCACGTGGGGCCAATGGCTACCATATTGGAATCCTGAGCAAGAACAAGAGTTCCGAACCTGGGGACAATGGACGGGCTGCTGGAAGGCCCTGGTGAAGTGACTGGCTGAATGTTATCTCTGAGGGAGAGGTTGGGAGCTTATCTCAGGCTCTTAGAGGGTTTCATGGACCAAAAAAGGTTGAAGGCCCCTGGTCCAGAGGACTCCATGGAGAGCACCTGGCGGCCCAGAGCCCTGGAGCTGTCCTTCCCAGCACTCCACAGTGCAGGACCGCAGCTGCTGCTCCCCTGCAAGCGAGCTGGTCGGCATAGCTAAGGAGGAAGCGAGCCCTTTGGTTTAGGCGCTTGGCTGGAGGAACACGAAATGCTGTCAGTCTGCCACCAAGAGAGCAGGTGCCAAATATGCCCAGTGAACTCGCTCTTGGCACCAAGGACAGCTCACAGTGGGGGCCGCACAGGCCAGGGGCCCAGGCTACTTAGAGACCTGCAGCATCTCACAGGGGGACAGACTGAGGGTCCTTCACCTGCTTCTGATGCATGAATTCTCTCTTCAGCCACCTTCAGGTGATGCCAGGGGATACCGCCTCCGTGGACACCCAGATCCATTTAGGGGAACTTTAAATTTGCTAGAGAACTTTTCCTGAAATAATAATAGTGACGTTACTCGTGGTAATAAAAGGAGTTTACTATGTGCCAGGAACTGTGCTAACCATTTGAGTGACATCAGCTTTATTCCTTCTCCTACTGGGAAGCCACAGTTATCCTCCAGCAGGTAGAGATGGCACCCAAGGCCCAGGAGGCACAGTGACGTCCATGGGGCCAGAGCTCAGGACCAGGGCTGTCCAACTCTGCCTTCCTTGTTCTGAGCCTGGAGGCTTCCTCCCCATCCCCACTGCTCCAAGTCTGAGTGTGAGCTCTGGGGAGAAGTCTGGGTTCTCGTGTGCCCGGTAGCATTTGCATAGTCGGTGATGGCTGTTCTCAGGGGTGTCGTTCGCTTCAGGAAATTGCTCCTTCTCTCTTACTCGGAATTTATCTTCCCTCTTATGTTCCCCTATAACAATGGGCTTCCTTTTCTGAAATACTTCTTCTGTTTTCTTCCTATATTATGGTTTGATTGATTTGTGTCTGTCTTTACCAATGCTAGTGATTTTCAACAGGGAGTGTAAATCGGAATCAGCCTTGGAATTTCCAAAGACATTTGACTTCTAGGCCTGTCCTAGACTTACTGACTCTGGTCTGGCATGGAGGTCATGCTCAGTAAATACCTGCTATGCTCAGAACAGAAGGAGTCCCCTTATTCAAGTCCTTTCAAAGTGTCAGATATCATGAAGCATTTTCTCAATTGCTTTAGTTTGAAATAATATAATAATGTTGAAGAGATTATAGATAAATACCTATGGGATATCTCCGTGTTGTGAAATGAGTCCTGGCACCTAGCAGTAAAATTTCCAGTGATTATGTCATGTACATGGATTCAAAGTCAGTTGTGTCTCCCATTCACAGCATACAAAAATAACAGCAGAAACACGGGTGGCGGCCCAAATCCAGTTCAGATAGAAACAGCAGTTGAACCAATGTTAGCATGTCACATTTTATTCTAAGCAAAACTTTTGTCCATAGCATATACAAAATGAAGGGGTCTCTAACTAGGACTTAGTAGAAATAAAACTTAGATGTAGTCTTAAGTAAATCTGTTTAAATTACAACGTGCCAGTTGGCACCATTTATGTTGTGGGGATGGAGGGACACGGGCGGTACCAGCGTTGCTTTAGACAGTGATAACCAGTCCTGAATCAAAGCTGTTTTTAAGAAGCCTTAACAAAATTTCCCCTTCTCTTTCCTTTTCAAATGGCTGTTTTCTGCTCCGTCGTCCCTGCTCCAGGATTTGCGCAAGCAGGTAGCACCACTGCTGAAGAGTTTCCAAGGAGAGGTAAGCGTTTATATTTAATTCCTGTCCTGAGCCACCTTTCACAGTTACGAGGTCCTCCTTTTGGTTCACATTGGTAGAAGGTATGACCCAAGTGGAGCCTTCCCGCCTGCACCCTCCTGGGATCGTGTGGTTTTGAAGTTTCACAGTGTGGGTTGCCGCTGGGCTCTCGGTGAAAGCCCTTGCTGCAGGGGAAGCCACTCTGGGAATGTAGGAGGGCTGTGCTGGAATCAGGGAGCAGCCCCTGGAGTGTTTGGTGTTCCCTTGGCGGACTGGGCTTCAGGCAGAGCGTTTAGGAGTCTGCTACCCCTGAAGTGCACTCGGGGTGCTGCTGCTGCTGTGGCCTCAGGTGTGAAGGGGAGGGAGTGGGAGAGGCTGTTGGGAGAAAGAGGAATTTCACTTGGCCCAAGATTGGCAATAAAGAGGAACAGAGAAGCCAGGTGGAGTCAGTTTAGGCTCAGTGTCCCAGCAGGTCCTTCTAGAGAAGCACCGAGACTGACCACCGTCTTGACCACCTGTGAACAGGGATATCCCCACAAGGAGGACTGGCCGTTCTAGTGAGCGGCCCACAAGCTCCTTCTTGATCATTTGGTCACAATTCAGTGAATTGTAGAAAATCAGAAATGTTGTTTTTGTTGTGGAGTTATTCACCTCACCTCTGTAGCCTTTCCCACAGGAAAATGGAAGTGGTAACAACACCAGGCTCATAGGGAAAGGTAGAAAGAGGTTTTTAAAAGCCCTTTAAAGAGCCCATATTGGTGCGGTCTTAGGAATTGTATTTTCTTGCAGCTGCCCAATTCGTAGGGAGCAGACAGAACACTGGGAAGGGGCGGGATTAGGGGAGGGGAGGTAGGATGTGGGGTCTGGGGCAAGGTGGTGGGTGGTGGAGGGTCCTATATGATCGTGTCTGTAAGGAGCTGGGTTCCTGGGCCCAGAGCTCCAGAGTAAGTTTGTGGGCGAGCATGGGACAAATTCCTCCACATGTAGGTGAGAGCAGGGGAGAGGCACCCAGTGAGGTTAGTCAGGGCTGTCATGGAGATCAGCGAGGGGGTCCCAGGACACTGCAGAAAGCAGGTCGCGGCGATGACTGTTGGTAGTGCGGGCGACTTTAGAAGGCTGGATGGTGCTCCCCCTTTGCTTTCTAGTGCCTGCCTGATGAGGCCCCAGTGCGCTTAGCCTGGGAAGGCGCAGGTCTGTTGGGGGCTTGAGCCGTCTTTTCCTCATTTGATGAGTGAAAGTGCTGCCTTAGACCTGCTCCCACTTAATCTTGTCTCTTCTTTGACCTGTTGAGCAGCTCTGGGAGACCCATGGCTTAATGCTTTCTCATTTGTGTGGGTTTTTTCTTTTTGACAAATTTCAAATTGACATAAAAGTGGGAAGATGAGTGCAGTGAACACCTGTATGTGCTTCCCCAAGATTCGCTCCTTGTTCACATCTGCCATGTTTGTGTCCCCCACCTGCCATTTTCCTGACCCTTGGAAGGCAAGTCACAGGCCCTATGACCTGGTCTTGAACACACACGTGCCTCACCTGAGAATGAGGACAGTCACACCTGAGCGTAGCTAATTTCAGTCCACAGCCAGATTTCTCCACTTATCCCCAAAATGTGTGTTCTAGCTGCCCTCCCTGGTAACCGAGATCCAATCAGGCTCCTACCTGGAATTCCGTTATTCATGTCCTTGGTCTCTTTTAATGTAGGGCCCTCTCTCTACCCCTTCTCCCCTTTGCTTTTGTTTTTTACGGTACTGATATTTTTGAAGAATCTAGGCTAATCATCTTACAGTTTCTCTGACTGGGGTAATAGGTTTGCTTTTGGATATATTAAATTTGAGATGCCTGCAAGGATGTGAAGTCTTCCTTATTTACCTATTTTTTAGAAGTTTCTTAGAAAAGTAAATATTTTTACAGCACTATTAATGAATATTTATGAAGCCTCTGCTAATTACAGTATTTCTGGTAAATAACTTGTGCTCTCTAGTAAGCTAATTTCAGCAAGAGGCACTGCATCCCCCTTGGTCTGAGAATGAACTTGCACCACAGAGGGATTCTGGCAGGGACCACATGTGGAGAGCCAGGGTTCCGCCGTATCCTGGTGCTCAGGTGGGGCGGGGTCCGTTCAGCTTGTTTTTCTAAAAAGCAGCTCCCTCCAGCCACGAGTACCCTTGAACCCTGTATGTATCAGTCTGCTATGTGTGACTTTCACTTATCACATGCACTCTTTGAGTTTGTCCCAAGGTGTTCCCCCAGGGAAAACGTAGTATCTGAAAACCTCTTCATTGCCCTGGAAGTTGTAGGATTTCGTCCTCCCTTTCTTTGAGACCCACAAAAGAACAAACAAAACCGAACAGTAACAGCAAAGTTTTCATACAGACAGAAATTCATGTGTGCCTTTATTCTGAGGGCGTTAAAATGTTACAGAGAACAGTAGACTGGCCCGGTGGCTCTAACACCCAAGTGTTTTCCGTGGCTCTCGGCACTAAGTCCAGACTCCGACTCTGTGTGGGTTGAAGGCCCCGCGAGGTAGCCTTCACCTCTCTAGCCCCTCCCGCCTCTCCACAACCTATCACTCGATGCACCGGCCATTCCGACTTCCTGCCCAGCCCTGAGCCTGCGCGTGCTGTTCTGCTTCCGGAACATTCCTTCCCACCCCCATTTTACCTGGCTCGCTTCAGCTTATGTATCACTTCCTCAAGGAAGGCCTCCCTTGACCCCAAAACTCGAGCTTAGGCTCCCTCCGCCGTGGCCTCCCATGGCACCCGGCACCTCTTTGATGGAGTCGCCTGCCCCTGGTCTGGTTTCCTCAGTAGTCGGTGAATGCGCGACGGCGGCCACCATGTCTTTTCCCGTTCACCGCTGTGTTCCCAGCAATGGTGAACTGAATGAAAGATCCAGAAACGGTCACTGACTAGAGGTTGTACAGTGAGGTTTTCCTGGAGGCAGTTTTTAAAACATCTTGCCTTTCTTTCTTCAGGATGTGTTGCTTTTAATAGGATAAAAGATACCCGTAAGATAGTTAACTCTCTTTGTTCCTTTTGATTGAAAAGTTAGAAGTATTGTAATCATAATAGTTAACTTATAATTGTTATAGCAGAGTCATTAAGTTGAATTTACCATTAAATCAGACTTACGTATTTCTTTACCTAATTTTGTGTCTCTCACAAGCCCAGCCAACTGACTGGGGCTGCGGGTGGGGGAATAGCCTAAACGGTTAATCCAATTTAAAGCTTCTTCTAATAACAATAATTTGAACAGTCCCTTCTGTGAACTCGCAATTTCTAGCAATATAGTAAGCCTTTCGAGTGTCTTCTCTCCTTGCTTCTCTCCCTAAGAAGGGTTCTGGAATAGAAGGTAGATGTCATGAGGCGTTAACTCAGGCAACTGCTTGGCAGTAGGGCGCTTGGGGTACTTAGACCAAGTGTCCTCCGGGAGAGTTGAAAATCCTCTTAAGAAATAACTTAAGTGTTTGTATTTAAGAGGAGAAATAAAAGACTGAAAATCCAAGAGCTAATCATCCAGCTTGAAATATTATAAAAGTACAACAGGGGAGTAGATGTGGCTCAAGCGGTTGAGTACCTGTCTCCCACATGGGAGGTCCCAGGTTCAGTTCCCAGTGACTCCTGAAAAAAAACGAAAACAAACAACTAGCAAAACGGATGAAAAAACCAACTCAGGGGGAAGCGGATGTGGCTCAATCGATAGGGCTCCCGTTTACCATATGGGAGGCCCCGGGTTCGATTCCCGGGGCGTCCTGGTGAAGGCAAGCCAGCCCGCGCGCCACGGTGAGCTGACACATCAGGACGACCCAACAAAGGGAGACAAGCAGACACAGAAAAACACACATCAAATGGATACAGCGAGCACACACAGTGGGGCGGGGGGAGGGGAGTATAAATAAATGAATGAATGAATGAATGAATGAATGAATGAATAAAATCTTTAAAAAAAACCAACGCAGGGAAGCCACTGTGGCTCAGTGGTTGAGCACCAGCTTCCCACATACTACGTCCTGGGTTCAATCCCCAGCCCCCAGTACCTTAAAAAAAAAAGTACAACAGAATAAGCTCAATGGACATAGGAAAAAGGAAGTAGCAAATAATACTAATAAATACAAGAAGAGGAATGAATGAAGAGGAAAACAAAGACCCAAGAGAAACAACCCAAAAGTTGGTTCTTTGAAAAGACTACTACAGTTGACAAACCACTTTCTTCATCAAGGAAAAGTACTAATATTAGGAATGAAAACTGGGAGGATAGCACTGCAGCTACGGCCCAGGTTAAAAAAGATAAGGGAATATTATAAGCAACTTCATGCCAAAAAATTTTTACAGCTTAGACAGAATGGAGAGATTCCTAGACTACTATAACTTGTAGTTATACAGTGGTTTAAGAATAGAAAAACATGAATAGCCTTCTAAGAGTTATTATAGAAACATTCCTACACAGTCCAAACACTTCTATGTAAGAGCTCTGTCAATCCTTCATGGAACAGATAGTTCTGATCTTTTGCAAATTCCTTCAGAAAGAGAAAAAGTGAAAGCACTTCCCTATTCATTTTATGAGACTAGTAAAACCTTGATTCTAAAACCAGATGAGAATAGTACACAAAAGGAAAATTAAAAGCCAATCTTACTTACAAGTAAATGTGCAAAAGTCCTTAAAAAGGTATTAGTGACCTTAATTCATCAAGCTTGATGTGTCCCAAGTATGCTATTTGATTTACCATGACAAAAACCAATAAAAGTGAATTTATATCATTAGCAGGTTAAGAAGTAAAAAATATCATCTCAATAGTTATAGGAAAAGAATTTGATAAAATTCAATGTCGATTCATGATTAAAAACTACTAACAAACTGGGAATAGAGGGGGAACATCTTTAACCTGGTAAAAGGTATATCAAAAACCTACATCAGTTTTATCATACGCAGTGGCGTTAACATTCCCTTGAAAATCAGGAGCAAGACAAGAATGCCTTGCTATTCTTGCTACTTTTATTTAACATTGTACTATAAGTCTTAGCTAGCATAGAAGACAGAAAGAAAATAAAGTATTAAATATTGTAACAGAAGAAATAAAACTGTCGTTTTCATATGAGCTTCAATTAATTAACGAGGTACTGATATAAAGTCAATATAGCAAATTATAATTACATACCTCTACATCAACAGGAAACCAAAAAAGTAAAATGTAGAAAGGATACCATTGGAAATAGCAAGCAAAAAAAGAAAAAGGCACCTAGAAATAAATGTAAAGATATATAGGCACTCTTGCCATAGATAAGTATAACTGCTATATCAAAGGATATCAAAGAAGGTTTAAGTGGAGAGAATGTGTTCCAGGATAAAAATTCCCACTATTGTTAAAGATGTCATTTCCCTCCAGATTGATTATAGAATGAGTCATTGTAGTTCCAGTCAGAATTCCAACAGGATTTTTCATGAATCTTGAAAGGCAGATTCCAGAATTTATATGTAAAAGCAACTGGTCCAAAATAGGGAAGATAATATTGAATAAGATCAATATGGAGGATTTGTCCTACCAGGCTGTCAAAACTACAAAAGTCAGCACAGTGCTAGAAAAATAATGCAATGGAACATGATGAAAGAAGCCAAATATATCACAAAGGCGGCATTGTAGCTCAGTGAAGAAAGGGTGGACTGTGCTATAAATGGTCCTCTGGCAATTTTTTATCTATCTGGAATTAAATGAAACTGGGTCCCGACCTCACATCATATGCAAACATAAATTCCAGGTAATGACTTAAGGCAAAACTTTAAGTCTTTTAGAAGAAAATACTTTAGGGTTTTTCAAAAACAGGAAAACAAAAAGGAAGAGTTGTTACTTACAGCCACATTAAGTTTTAAAAATAAGAGCTTTTTTTATGGAAAGATACCCTAAAGAAAGTGAAAAAGATAAGCCCAGGACACTATTAGCTTAATCATACCTTTGTGTAAATTAGAAAAAGTCTCTCCAGACACTTTACATCATTGTTGGAAACTGGTCTATGATAAGGATTTGCACTCAGCCCAGTGTCTCTCACCTGAAGGGCCTGCACGATTATATGTGGAGTAGCCAAAATCCTTAGAAGATAGCTGCCACATACATAATTGACGAAGTATTAGTACTCAGAGATTTTAAAAATGTTTACAGACATCCCAATAGGAAAATGGGCAGAAGTCACGATCAGCATCTCAGAAGAGAAAATCAGAATGGTCAGTAAATATAAAAACATGCCCAACCTCAATAGTAATTAGAGAAATGCAACTTAATATAAATGCAGATTATTCATACGTAGCAGATTAGTCAAAATTGAAAAGTCAAGATAGTGTAAATTGGTGTAATCTTTTTGCAAACGAATTTAACAAATACAGGAGCATGCGTGCCTTAACACAGCAATTCCACTTCTAAGTATATACCCTGAATTAAATTAAATACGTACCCCAGGAAACAAGTTCAGGAATTTTGAAAATAATCAACAAGTGGAAACTTTCAGTAGTATAAAGAATTTAAAAAGAGTGGTATAGCCATATGATGGAATATAACATAGCAGGGAAAGGTGAATGAGTTCAAAAATAGATAAAACTGTGCATGTATTATTTAGCAATACATGCATAATAAAATCATAAGGAAGAAAAAGACAGAGGTTATTAGAGAGAGACACAGAAGTCTGGGTAACGTTCCCACCCACAGCTGCTCATTTTATTACTTTTTCTTTGTGTATCCTTTTGTATGTATGAAATATTTCTTTCAAAAAAAAAAATACTTATGCTTACAGGCTGTAGCTGCTACCTAATTATTTTTTGCATGTCAGGAGCTGACTATTATCTTCTCCTTGCCTTTAGCATTCAACTGTGATAAATTCGCTTCTGCCAGGCAAACAGGTAGGCAGGGTCCTTAGGAAGGCAGGGGGTAGGGCACATCTGTCACACAGCTCAGAGCGGCACCCTAGGAAATGACCACGTGCAGGACGCATAGCAAGTCTAAACGTTGTACTAGTGCTTTTCAAGCATATTCTCGTCCAGTCTTCACAGTTCAGAAAAGTAGCTACTTCTTTTCTTTCCCCATCCCCAGATTCCAAAGCTGTGTCCATCTGTACTTTTGCCCTCTTCTTTCTCCATAGGAGGAAGTGCCCCTTCCTCAAACCCTTGACACGCACTCCAGAGCCCGCAGTCCCTCAGTCATCTCCTGTCCTGGGTCTTCATCCTCTGATGTTTACTGGATTGTTCTCAGCAGCATGCATGCAGGCTTCGGTGTGCAGAGAGAGGGAGAGAGAGGGGTGCCTTGCCCCACAACCCTCTTAGCCAAGCTTCCCCATCAGGTCATCTCCGTTTTTCTTCAGCCCACTCCAGGTTGACGTCTGCCCCGCTCTCCACTGACCCTCTCCGTCCCCAGCCCCGGCCACTACTCCTGTCTTGATCTGTTCTCCTCTTTGCATCACATGATATGCCTTTTGGGTGTTCCTTTTGTTTCTCTGGCAGTTGATGTTTCGTCTTCTTGGAGGGTTCCTTGGTTCCTCGTCCTCAGACCTCTGAGTAGCAGTGTTCTTCACTGAATAAGCCCTCATCAGCCATAGGCTGAAAACTCAAATCGGCACCTCGAACCCAGTCTTCTCTTTCGGGCTCCAGGCTCTCAGGCTACCGCCTACTTGATAGTAGATCTGAGTTGCCCCACAGGATAGAACTCTTAGCTCACAGCCACGAGCCATGTCTCCTTACTCCAGCTTCCACGCACACTTAAGTTTCATCCTCTATTCTTTCCCAGAAGCTGGAAGTCTAGGACATCCATCCCCTCTCTCTAACACCTTGATCTCCTCCATCTTGCAGCCAAAGTACCTCTGGGATCTGCCCAGTCCTCTCTGTCCTTACCACACCCACTCTGCTCTACGCTGCTGCTGGGTGTCCCTTAGACCATTACAGCGGTTTCCTAACCGATCTGTAGGTCAACCCTTACCTCCCCACCCCCCACCCCCCATCTTTTCTCCATTTAACAGCCAGGATCAGGTCAAGTCCTTGCTTACAACCTTTCAGTGGCCCCCAGTGCCCTCAGGGCACACGCAGACCCTGCCCAAGGCCTGCAGGGTGCCTTGGCCTCTCCTGTGCCTGTACCCGGCCCCCCAGCCTCGGGTGAGCCCGTATGCATCTGTTCCCTCTGCCCAGCCCTCCCCAGCTCCCCACCTGGCCCTTTCTTACCCAACCTTTTGGACTCAAGTTACTTGTCACTCCTCAGCGAGTCTCCTCTGACCACCAGCCTGACTTGGAGCCCTCTTATTGCTCTTGGAGCACCAAGGCTTTTGTTCAGAGTACTTTTCTCAGTTCGTTTGTGTTTTATGTCTGCACTCACTAGATTGAGTCTAGCTTGGTCTCCTCTGTATGCTCAGGCGCAACACAGTGCCTATCCCGTAGCGAGCACTCAGTTAGTGGCCAGCAGAGCAAAGCACCATGCTCCTTTTCCAGAGGAGGAAACCAGGCCCCAGAGAAGGCCAGTAAATTAGCCAAAGTCACACAGGTAATCGTGGCAGGCCTGGGGCTAGAACCTGGGGCTGCCGGCTCTCCCAGCCCCTGTTGGTTGACGTCTGTGTCCTCTGCTGCTGTTCAGGAAGGGAGGAGGCGGTGTCTGCAGCCCCCATGGTCTCAGTTCACCTCCCGGACTTGGGTGTGGATCACTGATGTGCGCCTGGTGTGTAAAGTGCTTTACAAACGCTGCTTCAAGCCTCCCTCCCCTGCCAACCTGCCCTTCCTCTGTCTAAACTCTAGAGCCCAGTGCTTTGTGCCACATGTACATAAATACCCACCACGTAGGGGTTCACTTTGCTCCAACCCTGATCTCTACCCTTGGAGGAGCAGAGCCTGGATTCTTCATTGTGGCACCTGCTGACCTAGCCCACGGAACAGACCGTGTAATAATTTGAGTCTTCTCTTTCTACTGAAGGCCTGCTTTATACATAACATGCCAACAATATTCAGAGCTGCAGGCGAGCCACGCAAAACCCCATATTGTCTCTGACGCTGGGTTTTACTCTCTGATCCCAACAACGATACCCTTTCATTTATTTAGTCACTAAAACTCTCTGAGAACCTGCTTTACACGGCTGTGGGCCAGATAGGGGCCAAGGATATAGCAGCAGACACAACTGACAAAGTCTTGAAGCTGGCATTCTAACGAAGGGAAACAGATATTAAACACTAAGGGTGTTTGCTCTTAGAGATTGCACTGCCAAGGAACTAGATGGCTGGTGGGGTAGAGCATGAGAAACAGGGCGGCTTCCTCAGAGTGTAGTCAAGGAAGGCCTCTTGGAGGAGGTGATGTTTGCTATAAGACCTGAGTGATGCAAAGAAACCAGCCGTGCAGAGGACTGGTGAAAGACTGTTGGACAGAAGGGTGCAAGTGCCAGGGCTCCGGGGAGGGACTGTGCTTGGGGTGTTTGAGAACCAGGCAGAAGACGGGTGTGGCTGAGCTGAGCACACGTGGGCCAGTGAGGTAGGAAGCGTGGCCAGGGAAGTCTGCAGGGATGAGATCGTGCAGAGGTCTTGTGGCCCTGATAGTAAGCTTCATTGAGGGAGTCAATTCCAAGGAGATATCTGAGTGCAGGGAACAGCCAGGACGATTTGACAGATTTTAATCAAATAATAAATGAAATGGATTAAGTTGGGCGCATATTCTGTGAGTTAGTTAAAAGTGACTAAGAGTTTCAAGTATGTCCTGTAGCCATATCTGCTAAGCTGTAACATATTTAAGTGTCCAGTTCTAAAGGCCATGTCTAAATAAAGCCAGGACATCCATGTGGTTTACTCCAAAGAGTATTTTGCAGAGAGAGAACCTGGGAGCGGGTCCAGGCGCTGCTGTTCACCATCTCAATAATATGGGCGACTCCCCGGGCCGCTTTCTGTGTCATTTTCCTCATCTGCAAAAGGAGTGGGTGAGTGAGATAACCTGTGTGGTGGCGCCTGGTAGCTCTGAAATTCAGTGTGACTCAGTGAACTCATACTTGAGATGACTCATCAGCACAACAGCAGGGGAAATGTCCCAGCAATTAGATCTGTTCAAAAATTGAATGAGCTGCCATATAAGGTAGTGAGCCTCCCATTACTGGGAGTGATCAAGCATGGGCTGGGTGACCTTCTGTCAGGGATGTTGTCAGCTCTTACTTGTTCTTCTCCAAGGCCAACCCAATGCCAGATCCTCCAAGCCACCCCTTAATACCCCAGCCAGAAACAAAATCTTTCCCTCCTGATCTCTGCTGGAGCTTCATTCGCATTTCTTGTTTGATTTTGAACCTGAAGACAGTCCATCTTCATATTTTAGTTATTTGGATATAACTTAACTTGCTATAACTCTGTAGCCTTATGTGTCTAGACTCGGGGAGAAGGGTGTGTTTCCGTATTCTTATCCCGTAGTGCACTGTGAGCAGAATAGCGTCCAGCAACCTTGCCCAAGGTGGGCGGCTCCTAAAGCCGCTCCTCAGACCAGCCGCCTGACCGCATGGGAGTCACCTGTGTGTTTCTAGAAACACAGTTCCCGGGCTTCTCCGGTGAGGGTCTGACTCAGTGGACCAAGGGTGGGGCCTGCACATTGTAATTTCACGGAGTTCACACGTGATTCTCATGCATCGCTAGTTTTAGGAACCACTGGACGGGAGTCCCTCAAAAGGCTCTTCCTATAGCTGAAGTTCTGTGATTCTGTGCCCAGAGTATAATCCCCTGGCCCTTTAGACTGGTGTGGAAGTTGCTGCATGATTCAACTTTAAAATATAATTCCAGGCTTCAGGGTCTGGCTTCTGCTCCAGCCAAACCTGTTTATTGTCACCTGAACATGCCTTCTGATTTCCTGCCTCTGACCCTCGCCTGAATCCACTGCCTCCGTTCCATAACCTTTTGCCCTTCCCCACCTGTGTTAAGAGCTGACTGAAATTCCACCTACTTCCCTCAGTTTCCTGACCACCTCAGCCTGGTCTTACCTTTTCCCTCTTTATGTCCTGCCTGCCAGACTTGACGCCCTCTGAGGACCTGGTCTGGTGTAGCCTTTGCCTCGTCTTTGCCGTGCTGGGCTGGTCTGTGGTGCATTTCTCCCCCCATCATGTCCTCATCGAGCTGTGTGTGTGTGCACTGCATGCTTGGTTCCCGAGACCCACGACAAGAATAAGGCTGATTCCACGCCTAGGGGCGCCAGAGCCCGCTGTGAGTGATGGGCCCCACCTCCCTGACAGGTGGGTACGGGATGGGCTGGACACCCTGAGGACCAGCCGATTGGCCAGAGGCCAGGGAGGCTTCCCGGGGACCCCACCGTGGCCCCCCCGAGCTGCCTGCCACTTGTTTCAAGGGGAGCTTCCTTCTCACCCCCCGCAGTCATCTTCAGGCTCCCAGGTGGGAGCTGAGGTGCAGGCGGTGGCAGTTGTGGTGATAACTGTGGTGATGGCCATGGTGTTTTTTAATTATCTTATAGTAAAATCCAAAGGCCCAATTAACACAGTTTCTTCCTGTAGGTTCACTCCATGATGGCTCAATCAGGGCAGCAGTAGAACTGTGGTTCGATATTCAGGCCAGCTTCATAATTGAAAACACGTTTTCTCCTCCAAAGCTGCAGCTGGTTTGGTTCTGCTCATGCAGAAAAGGATATAACCTTGCATAACATAGGAAATGAACGGTTGAGAGAGAAGCCAAATTCAATTTCAGTCAGATATGTTGAGGCTAAGTCCATGATCTATGGAAACAGGGAACGAGAAATGTGTGGCTATGGAAAGGGGCACACTCAGCAGTCTATTAATCACGGCCGAGCCGGCCGGCGCTGCCGCGCCGCCTTGTGCCATCACGCTCGCGCTGCTTCTTCAGCGGGGGCTGGAGAGCAGCCAAGCACTCCAGAAGTTAACCTCTTAAAGACCCTGCGCTGCTTTCTGTTGAATAAATGTAATTTTGTGGTCAGAAATAAATGCTTGTGATGTAGCAGGAGCTTTGAAAACAACAGTGAGCCAAAGCTATTACAAATTGCTCCGTGTTGTGGAAGTCAACAGCAGACATCAGAATTCCGGGTGTATGGCAAATTGATTTGGGCCCAGAGCTCTGCAGCTATTCAATAAAAGTCCTATTAAACCATTGTATGTAATGAACAATCCAGAGCAAATCCAATATTTTCAGTAGATAATTATTTTTAACATCCTCTCGGTAACCGTGGTAGATCTCTGGGAGTCTCCAGCGTGTGCCTGCGGGTGGTGGGCCGCCTCAGCCTTCAGTTTGCCCCTGCTGGAGGTCTGGGCACTGAGCCGCCTGGGCGTCCCCTGAACACAGAGTGCCGCCTCTGGGGCTCAGCAGTGGCGGGCCCACGGGGGCCCACTCTGCTCCTGGGGACGGGTCTCCCCGGGCCTGGCACACGGCGGGTGCCCAGTGGATGTTTGTCAAATTGAACTGGACGGAGTTGAAATGGAGAAAAGGGAGCTCAGAGAGCTCTAGAGTAAGTTAATAAAATGATGTAGACCAGGGATCACTGGGAAGGAAATTGAGATCACATGATATGATGGGACTGATGCCAGCTCACAGAGGGGCCGGGTGACTGTACACCTGGCCCCCCAGGATGCCCCAGGACTCGCCCAGCTCCCCACTTGCATGGGATGGAGCCACCCCAGGGATCTTGCCAGCCAAGTGGCGGGCCCTCTGGCTTTGTTCCTGGCTGGGCTGTGATCCTTGTCATGCTGGCTTGTTATTTTTCACGTCAGCTCCTCTTCTAGACTATAAGCTTCCTGAGGACAGGGACTACTCCTTCATTCTTTCCTTCAACATTTGCTGGCTCTCTACTCTGTGCCAGGCACTGACCTAGACCTGGTCCAAGGTGGTAAGTAATCTGATGCAGACACTGCTTTCATGGCGCTTAACAGTCTAACATCATCTGTATCACCAGCACATGGCATGGTGCAGTCACATAGGCCCTCGGTAAATGATGGATGGATGAGGAGGGATGGAGGGAGGGATGGAATGCCAGCACCCCTGGTAGATAAATCAAAAACATTCCCTGCTGATAGAAATGGCTTCTGGGTACTTTTGCTTGCACTCCTAACCCATCCTGGGAATCATATTATACCAGAAGCAGCTGTGATATAAAGGGAAGAGTGCTGGACCTAGACTTGTAAGGACTTAAGGACTGACTTGGCCACTGACCTCGACCTTGACCAAGTCAGCTGACCTTTCAGGGCCTCTGTTCTACAAATGAAGGTTGGGGGAATGGATTTGAATAAGATTAGAAGTAATATCTGTCTGTAAAGATAGACTGACTCTTAATAGGTTGTCCTCTGGCCTGAAGTCACCCAACTTATAATATATATGTAGTGTATTTATTTGAATACTGTGTAATTTAAATTATTAAGGCATTTTATTTTCCGCAGATCTCTCTTCCTTTGAAAAAACTCAAATCTGAATGTTAATTAGGTTTTATGCTCGAGTTCCATCATCTTATGGCAGTGATTCCTTAAATGAAACTGACCCCAAAGAGCAGATAGTCAAAAGGAGGGCTTTGTTTGTATGCATGTGAATCTGGGGAGGACGCTCCAGGATGCTGCTTGTTGATTGAATGAGGAATATTCCACATTCCTCGTTTCTTCCAACCTAGTCCAGATTGCGCTGCTGCTCACTTTGCTAATAATTATTTGTGCAGCGTTTTACGTTGAGAGAGCACCATTCCCATGATCTCACACAGCCGCGTGCCCCAGCCTGTGCTGTGACATTACCAGCAGCCACAGTGGCCAGCCAGGCTGGGGAGCCGTGCTTTGGGGAGCAGGGTGGGCACCTGCAGGTGAGGCTTCGTGCTCCGGGCTCTCCTCCCCTCTCTGCTCCTGAGCCGGCCCTGGGCCTGTGGCTCCCTCAAGCCTTGTTTTGCCAAAGGCCATCCTCTTGCCCCTCCCTGCTCAGGGCCCCAGCACCCCCAGCAAGCTTTCCCAGCCTCAGGTGACCATCTCCCCAGTGACATCCGGGCTCATGCACTGGTGTAGCCACCTGCACAGACAAGCCTCACAGAAGCCTGGCGGGCTCGGTCAGGAAGGGGTAGGGCAACTCGCGTGTTTGGACGCGGTCTGATAGTCAGTCCTCTCCCCTATTTGTGGAAGGGCACCTGACCACTGGGAACTTAAAAGGAGCAAAATCCAGGCTCTGCGTCTGTTTTAGCTGTGCCTGCCTGAGTACCAACTTCCTGAGCCTTCTAAGTCACCAGCCAGGAAGAGACATAGCCGGGCAGGCCGGCAGCCACCCCCACCCCCACACACACACACACACACTGGGGAACTGGACCCGGCCTCCTCCCCTCCCGCCATCCTGAGGCCCAAGGGTGATAGGATGGGGCAGGAGCTGGGGAGGGCATGCCTGGAAGCCCTCTAGCAGGAGACTAACCTGGAGAGCAGGTTCCTCGGAGGCCTGGCGGTCTCAGTGCAGCCCTCCGGGTGGAAGCAGGGGAGGGAAAGGAGCTTCTTTGCTCCCGGCTTCACAGGAGATTTGCATCCACTCTCTTTTTGTCTGCACGGTGGCTCCTTCCTCAAAGAGCAGCACATGGGCCCAGAGGGCTCTGGTCCCTCACTCTGGGCCACACCTGTTGGCCAGAGAGCTGAGACTGGGACTCAGTCGTGAACGCTGACATCTGACTCCAAAGCCTGCACTGATCCCACAAAACTTAAGAAATGTCTTGGAACTGCTTCAGAAGTAGAAGAAGGAGAAGCCTGTGAGATTACACTTTTTCTTGTGTGCCAGGGAAAGAAACCTGGCAGGTGAGCCCGTGGGAGTGTGGAAGGGGACAGGGCTCCTGGGACCATGGGAGGATGCCCTCCCCACATGGCTCCTGATTCATGTCCCCCGCTCCCCAGGCCTGACTGGTGCCCGGAGGACCAGGGGAAGTTCCGGACCCACCGTGGCCTGGAGATGTGGGCCTGGTATCCTCCCTGGGCCAGCCTGTCTTGACAGCCAGCAGAGCAGGGCGCGCGGAGCTCCAGGGCCTGCGCACCTCCTGGCACCCGTACTGAGGAGTTGCCCTCGTGCCAGCACACCCCGGGGTGCAGGAGCAGACTCAGGGATGCAGGGCACACTGCTCCTTCCCGCCCTCACGCACACTCCTGGTTTCTCCCCTGCCTTCTTGCCCGTTCTGGCAGCTCTTCTTGGGAGGGCAGCTCAGAGTAGCAGGGAACCCGGACAGACAATTGACAGGTTTTGAAGTTAGACCCAGATTTGAATCCTGACATCCCCATTTACCATGGTGACCTTGAATATAAGGCACTTGGGCTTCTCCATCTCCTGGAATGGAAAGGTCTGCCCTGCAGGGTGTGGTATTATGTATATATGAGTATTGGGATGTGGAAGCCTGTGGCTGAGCACGTGGTAGCTCTAGAGTGTTCACAGAAGCCTCCAGTCCCCTGACCTCTTGAACAGGGGTGCCCCCAGGGCACAAGCCTCACTGCACACCTGCCCCCTTCACACTCCCCGAGTGACCTCATCGGGACTGCCGGCAGCGGAGGGGGCAGAATCTCCACCACCACCCCTGTAGCCCCCTGACCTCCTCTGACTGGCTGCCGCCTTCCCAGCCCGGCCCCCTCCACCGCTTTCCTCATAGCCCTGCCTCCTGCTGGGTTGCCTCCCCACTCAGGGACTCAGGGCATCTCTCAGCAGAAAGGTGGGCCCCCGGCTTAGTCCTAGGCCTGCCCTCTTCAGCCTCCGGCCTCCCGCTCAGCCCCTCTGCTCCAAGCCACAGCAGGCCCTGCACCGGTGACCAGGGCCTACCGTTTCAGCGCGTCCCCATGGACCCTTCCCCTCCCCCTTGAATGGCGCTCATCTTCACCATCTTTAAAACTCACTTTAAGCTTGCAAAATGCGAGACACAGAGCAGCATCTGTAATATCCTGCGATTTGTGTTTACAGAGGAAGAGAGCGTGGGCTGCAGAAATCAGGCCGTGTGAGCCCCCCAGTGTTGTTGTTCTTCAGAATTGTTTTGGCTCTTCTGGGTCCCTTGCATTTTCATAGGAGTTGTAGGATCAACTTGTCAATCTCTGCAGAGAGCCAGCTGGGATTTTGGTAGGGGTTGCCTTGAATCTGTAAATCAGTTTGGGGAGTATTGCCATCTTAACAATGTCTTCCAATCCATGAACATTGGACATCTTTCCATTTCTTTCTATCTTTTTAAATTTCTTTCAACAATGTTTTATAGTTTTCAGAGTTCAAGTTTTGTACTTTTGTTAAATTTATTCCTAAGTTTTTTGTTCTCAATTTCTTAATTTCATTTTCAAATTGTGTATTGCTAGTGTATAGAAAGGCAGTTGATTTTTGTGTATTGATTTTGTAACCCACAACCTTCCTGGGATACACTTTATGTTTTTATACCTTACAATTTTTCTTTTTTTTTTTTTTTTACCGTGGCACGTACATTATGTGTAAAAATCAGAGCTAGGCATCTCCTCTTCTGGGAATGCTTCCCCCACGGCCCTGCTGTGATTTACCTGTGAGGCCCCTAAACCCCCACCATCCTGAGCCCTTTGGGAGAAGCAGCAGGAGGCTCCAGCTCCCCAGTGGCCAGGATGGCACACTGTCTAGCATGTCTGAGCCATTCCTTGAACGATTTGGTCCAACAGGTGCATTCGTGAGTGAGATGGGCAGCCAGTGCCTGCCACCTCTGGGCAGCTCTGGGGCATCGGGGTCCCCACTGGTGAGCTGAGTTCTGCCCTCCTGGGCTTCCACTTGTCAGTTCCAGTATTGTGCTCTGGAGACAGAGGAGCCAAGTGGTCCTTCCCCACCATAGTCCCTGAGCTCTGTGCACACAGCCAGAGCTAGACATACACGAATGGGCTTGGTAAACTGTAATGGACTCTCATGATGCTGGTTGCTCTTATTATTTTTTCTATTATTATTGTGCTATCCTCTGCCACAGATCGCGTCCTCGTTCCCTCATTCATTCTTCATGATTCAGTCTTCTGGACTTTTCCAGTTTTTTATCTTTTAAAGACTCTTTTTGGAGGATAGTTAAGAAATATTCCTTCTCCTTTAGTTTCTCAAAGAAGCGATTCTGTGTCCTTAGCCGAGTCTTCAGTGCATTGTTTTTCTAACCAGAAGTGCCATACAGAATGCATCTACCCTGCCTCACGGAACTCCCTTCTGGCTGCTGGAAGCTGGAGGACCGTGACCTTGAGGAACAAAGCGGTGGAGGCAGCTCAGCCTCCACACCCATCTCTGCCTTCCCTGCTCTCCACATTGCTGGGGGGGTCCTCTGTCATCTCCCCGTAGAACCCTCCTGCCATGGCAGGGCTAGTCCGCTGCCAAACATAAAGGAGTGTATACTTAGAGGGGAGTTACTGGGCTCTCTGCTATTTTTATTTTGGTTCAGAAAATATGTCTGTTCCTTTTAACGTGGCCATGTTCAGTTAAAATTAGAACTCCAAAGATTTGTCCCATGTGCTCATCTCGTTTGGACTGGATCTTGGTGGTTCTCAGATGACTTCTGGTATTCCATGCGACTCTTCAAATTGTGTTTTGCTCTTGAAAAACGTCCGCAGCCAGACTGACCATGAGACAAAACTCTCTGTCATCTCCCTGCGGCCCTTGCTGATCCTGCCTGGCCTGCAGTCCAGCAGAGCACATCGATTTGAAAATTCTTTTAATGGCCTGTGTTTATTTCTAAATCATTAGCTTGTAAACTCCCAGGGTGTAGGCCAGTGGATTGTTCCTGAGGATGCCACTGCCACCGCGGTGCCCGCGATGTGCTTTAAGCTGTCTCCATCCCCCAGCGTTCTGCTGACTATCACAGCAGAGGGGCACAAGGGGAAGAGCAGCGGTGCGCGGAGAGAGGATGCTGGGTGTGCGTTCCTTAGGGAATTCACTGATGTTTACTCTGTTTGTGTACATACCAGGCTGTGTGGCCCCTGGGTGGGGGGGGGGGTTACACGTAATGCCCGTGGCAGCTCAACCAGGAGGGAGCCACTGCCTCACTTAACAGATGAAGAGACCCGCCCCTGAGTCAAGCACGTAGCAGAGCTGGGATTCAAACCCAACCCTGTGTTTCCTTCAGAGCCCACAGTCTTTCCACCAGCCATGCGGCCTCCAAGAGCTAGATCCCCAACCCAGTGCCCTCCTCCTTGGCTTAGGGACCTAGGGGCCTGCTCGGTTTCTGCTTCCAAGAGGCAGAGCTGGTTTTACAGAAGCTCCTTCGGTTTTCATCCTTCCAGCAGTCAAGCTTTATTCTCCCTCCTTTGCAGGTAAAGAAACTGAGGCATAGAGAGGTTAATCCAATGGCCCAGGATAGCACCCCTGTTTTAGTCTTGGCGCTGGGACTCGTACCTTGGTCTTGAGGACTCTCGGCCCTGGATGGAACTGCCTGCCCACCACTCGGGCAGGGTGAGGCCAGGAGACACCCTGGAAAGATGAGGCTCTTTCATTTCAAAATCCGCAGCCATTGTTAAGCATTCATTACTAGCGGGAAATTTGAAGACCAGGCTTTCTGTTTCATTTCTTTTTAGTGAACCCTGGGCCCTTGTAAAAGTACACATTGTTGTAATATCTGTGCTTCCCAGCTGGGGTGCCAAGGCACCCTGTTATGTGGCACGTGGGGGTGGCAGCTGGTCAGTGTGCCCGTGCCGGGTAAACATTATCCTTCTCTCTGTGAGCCGGTGCACACCACCATGGCACGTAGGCCACTCGGGTGAGGTTTAGAGTCACCCCTGGATGAGTGGAGGGTCCTACAACCATCACACTAGCTACTTGTGGATTCTGCGCTCACCAGGGGCCCGGCCCCATGGTATTTCCGTTGCCCAAGAGACCCACACGGCCAACTGACATTGGTAGGCAGCGGCGTTTGCTCGTCCCTACACCACCAGCCACGTGGCGGTGGGGCACCTCTTATGGGGAGGGCAGTGACGATCGGGAGCCTGAGATGCCAGGTGGCCCCTGGAGTCCCACATGCAGCTCTGCCAGCACCCAAGCAGTTGGGCCGTCTCACCCCTTCTAAACCTCAGGGGTCTCCTGGCCGATTTCCATGAAATTGTTCCCCAAACCTGGATTCTTGAGTTTTTATACTATAGCAAGTAAATTTTGAGATTTTGAGATTTAGAATAAAACACTTAATATGGAAATTTCTCCTTAAATTTAATTCTTAGTACAGAAAAACCAAACTCGGCATTATAAAAGGCAGGTTGCTGAAAGGGTAAGTCTTGAGTGCAGGAAACGCGTAGAAGGCACCCGGCGTCTTCTGTGGCGCGGGCGTGGTGCCCACTGCAGCGCGCCAAGCCGGCAGGCACCCTCGGATGCTGCGGCGGGAAGGCGGCTTCTGAGCGTGCTGCCCCCAGCCACGCGTCTGCCAGCTGCCAAAGGATGCTTATTAAGCCAAGAGCACTTGACATGTTAGGCATTTTCATAAAGATTTAAGACTGGATACCTTTCCCATCTGCTAACTGCTACTGATAAAACAGTTGGTCAATTTAGGTAAAATTTCATCCACACAATAAAAATTTATCTGACACCTATAATGAACGAGTCATGGGGAGGAAAGGCAGCTGGGACCAGAATTTGAGCTTCCAAGGAATTTGGGCTCTTCTGGGAGAGCTTTATCTCTAGTGGGGCAACCTCAGGATGGTGGGGGAGGGTGGCTCTCAACAGAGCGATGGCTCTGGGCTGAGCCCAAGGATCAGAGGAACATTCCAAGGAGGCGCCTTCCAGTCCAAGGGGAAATTGCTTATGCATTCAGGGAACAGGGAGTGATCAGGTGTGTCAGGAGGTAAGCTTGAAGAAATAGGTTTGTCCCAGACTGGGGAGGATCCCCCCTAATCTGGACAGGTTTCACCCTCGAGGAGGTCATCAGATCTCCCACAAACCTGCCCCATTCTGCCCTTAGAAGCGGTAGCTCTGTCGTTGCCAGTGCCTCGACATGATTTTAAGGTGGCAGGAATGGTAGGCAGGCACTATGCCTCCAGTTAGTGTTTGCCCTCTAAGCCACCAGAATGTCTAACCGGGATCCTAACCTCAACGGCCTGTGCAGTCACACCTTACCCCATACCACCTCGTAAGGGGCTGCCGTCCCAGGCCAGGGTCACCATCTCAGAGGCAGGTGCCCGAGCTCCTGGGGCAGGCAGCCTTGGTGGGTGGAGGGCAGGATGAGTGGCACCGCCTCCCACCTCCCACACTCGCGGAATGCTGAGGGGGTCGCCCCACTTCCTGGCTTGTAGCTGTGTGGAACTGATGCACGTCCAGGGTGCCTGGAGGAAGACTCTTGCACGGGACAAGCTCGCTCTGTGCAGCACTTCCCTGTGCCAGCCCTGAGCACCCCAGCCATGCCGGCTCATTGAGCTGCCCAGCCCTCAGATGTGGGTGCCGTCTCCCACCGCACAGATAAGGTGGAGCTGGCATTCAAGCCCAGGCAGCCTGGCTCCAGGGGCTGGGTCCTGGGCTGCATTCCTCCTTCAGATCTCCGAGCACTGCCAGCTGGAGGGGACCCAGCAGGAGCCTTCTGGAGGAAGCGTAGCTCGCCCTGGCTCTGGAAACATGGGTAGGTCTCCAGTGGGCAGAGGTACAGCAAAGGGTGGCCCAAGCCACGAGAGCACGCCAGGAGGAAATCCCAGCTGCTGGGAGGGATTCCCAAGTGTTGCAGCACAGGAAAAGCAATGGAAGAAAAGGAGACGAGCAGGGAAGAGAGAGGGATAGGAGAGACCAAAACGTAACCCGAGGCCTGTGCTTGGACTAGGGCAGTGGGCATGGGGAGGAGTCGAAAGATTGACTTTTCATAGAAGGTATCAAAATTCTCAGCACCAACAAATTCTTCCAGATGCTTTTGAAAACCTTATTGGGGGTTAGGGATTAATTAGGGGAAGAACCTCGTCAAGTAAACTCATCGCTTCTCTTAAGAAACCTCAAAGTCCAGCAGCATCATGAATGAATGGGACTCATTGGTCTGACCTGTTCTCTGAGCACTGAGCTTGGATTCTCCTGCATCTGGAGAATGTGGGGAGAAGAGGGCTCAGCACCGTGCGACCCAGGGTACAGTGTAGGGTACCAGCCCACAGCCCACCGTGGGAACAACCCAGACGGGACAGCGAAGAACCAGGCCAGAGGCAGCCGCCCTTCATGCCTGCGGGCAGAACACCTGGGGAGCAAGAGGGGCCATCTCCAGGCAGAACCTGAGCTGGTTGGAGAAGCCTCTGAGTGGCTGTCGAGAGGCCTGAAGATCAGCCGAGCCATCTGTCTGTCCTGCTTATGGACAGCCTCTGCTCCCCCAGCCGCGCTGCTCTCAGGAGGAGCCTAGCCCCAGTGCAGGGAGAGGTTCCAGACATCTGGAGGGACAAGGCCGGAATCCATTCGTATGCAACACATCTGTGTGCTTGGTGGCGAAGTGCAGTTCAAATAGCATTAAGACATTTTCCAAGATTGGTCATAGCTATAGAAAAAGATTTATGGTACATTAAAATTTTACAAAAGTTTGATTTCAATTATGTACATGCATACACATGTTTTTAACAGCTTTACAGAGATATGGTTCACAGACCATAAATCCACCCATTTACAGCGTACAGCTCATTGGCTTTTAGTATTTTCACTGATTTGTGCAAACATCACAATTAATGTTAGAACACTTTTGTTCCCCGAAAATGAAACACCCCATCCCTTAGCCATCATCCTCCAATCCCCCTGTTCTCTGTCTCTAAAGATTTGACTATTCTGGACATTTCATTCACACACACACAAACACACTCACATTTTTTAATTAGAAAAAAAGATTGAAGTGAAATACAGACCAGAGTCTGAATGGAAATCTTCTCTATATTTCTGATCTGTTTTCTAATTGTGCTATAAGCATGAATTACTAATACCCAGAACAACAAAACATTTCGTTTTAAAGGTAGTATTGTATTTAAAGACAGTGTTGTAGTTAAGTAGGTCTGAGAGCCTCTCCAACACCTGAATTGCAACTTTATTTTATGGGGAAAAACATGTGCCCGACTTCCCAGCACCTGACTTCCAATAAGGCTTCTGGAACACAGCTTGTTAGAAGCGGGAGCTGCTTGTGCTGAACTGGTTTGCTTCGCACTGGATTTCCTAGGAAGATGTGGCCCCCATTAGCCCTTGCCTTCCACTCCCTAAGGCCTCCTCATCTCAAGCTGCGGTGAGGTGAGCTCTCCCAGCCTTTAACAAATTGTTGGTTGTCTCAGTGCGAGAGGGCCTGTAATTAAACCACATCCTTTTGCCTCTTTAATAACATTGTAGACAGAGAGTGTAATTCTATAAGGGGACCGAAGGAATATATAATTTAGTGTCCTTTTCCTGAGCCAATGTGAAGTTCGTGCATGTAAAATCTTGCAGTCTTCAAGTGTTAAAAGTGATCTGTTGTCTCAGCAATTGTGTTTTATGAGCTAAATAATGTAATGAGTGTCTCCAGCAATTGGATGCTCTTGGGACGTGTGTCCTAGGTACTTGAGAGCTTCATGCATGGCCTTTCTTTGATGGATGGACTTCTACATTGGGGGAAAGCTAGTTCAGCGAGGCCAGTTCACAAGACAGACATCCTGGCCACCATTCCAGAAACTTGGCCATTGCCTAAGCCAGAAACCTGGGCACGGACTTGCCTTGCCTTGTTGCTTCGTGCCTCCTGTCAGCTTGGTGCCAGCCTCACCTTGCTGACTGGCCTCTTCCCTAGCCCCACAGCCACTGCCCTCGTCCAAGACCCCTCATGCCTCACCTGGACAGAGGCAACAACTTCCAAACCGTCTCCCTCCGCCCTGCTCCCTCTTGTCCTGCTGTATGTGGCTCCTGTTGCCCAGGTGATGAAGGCCACCCTCCTACCCATGGCACCGATTGCCCCTTATGATCTGTCCCAGTTACACCTTTCCAGTCTCATCACTCACTGCTTCTCGAAGTGCACATGTGCTCCTTCCACAGCAGACAGCTTGCTACCCTCATATCCCCTAGTTTGTGGCAGTTCCATCCATGGGTTCTTAATCTGGATTTCATGAAGGAATCCCAAGAGGACATGTGAGTGCCCTAAAATAACATGAGTATGCAACTCTGTGTGTGTGTGTGTGTCTAGGAAGAGGGTTTTATAAAATTCTTGAAAAGGTTCTCCAACCCCCAAATTTAGGAGCTGTGCTCTGGGTGTTTGAACTTGTTCTTCCCCTTTCATGCAGGATCTCACCTTTCCACCAGATGAAAGGCTTTGGAAGACTTGGCTCCACTGTCACCTCTTTCTCGGGGTTCCCCCGGCACCACTTGCCCTTTCCTGTCTGTGTTAACGTCCCCCTTTGCCTACTGTTTCCCTCCTGGGCCAAGCTTCTCTCTAGCCCCGCCTCCAGCACAGTGTCTGGCCTCCGCTCAGCTTGCAGTCAATGCTTGCAGAAGAAGGACGAGTCTAGGAAGGGCACGGGATTGCTTTTCCCTGTGGAAGTTCACTCATAATTGGGCAAGAGGACTTCTGGCTCTCAGTGCTGTGAAGGGCTTCACAATCCCAGAGCACCGCCCCTGCCTCTGTTTCCCCCAGGAACCGGGCCCACATGAGTTGTCTTCCTTTTTGTTTGTCTGCAGGCATTTACGCTAAGAGCTCGAAGGTCCAGTTATCCAGCACCTACATGAAGAAATCAGACTTGCATTTGCTGTGGGAGCTCACTTGATATATAATGATTTTTAAATTACCTCGACAAATTTTGAGCTCTTTGTTTTTCTTTTCTTCCTTTCATTCCCTTTCAGATTGATGCACTGAGTAAAAGAAGCAAAGAAGCCGAGGCAGCCTTCTTGAACGTCTACAAGAGATTGATTGATGCTCCAGGTAAGCCCACAGGTTTAGACCACCAGGGGTGGGGGGGTGGGGGGGTGTCTACTGAGCTGATGGGTTTGGTGCCCGTCCTTCTCAGCTTTCCTAAGGGAATTATGCCACCAGAGGCAACTTGCTGGGAAACCAGGGAGTTCTGGGAACACAAATTCTCCAAAACCCAGACTTTTGACAGACCTGGAATTTAGATATGTTTGTTAAAGTCATCCCATAATCTCTAACGATGCCTTTACAAATGCAGTAGCCCAAATCTGGGGGGCTGCCTTTCCAGTTGGTGTCAGACTGCGTGGCTCACAGAGAGGGTGGGGAACAGATGTGGGCGTGCTGTGCCGACTTCATGAGTGTCTGAGATTCTGGGCTGACCGATTCCACGTTTAGGAGTGGCCCCAAAAGAGCACCCAAAAGTGTAGTCGGGGCTGGCGTAGTCCCTTCCCTCCTAGGCCATCCAGGGAATTAGCTGACCTCTGGCCCAGTCTTTCACTTTAGGGTTATAGCCAAAGGGCAACTGGTAGCCCCTTCAGCTACAGCCAAGTATGAGGCTTCTTTCTTCTTTTAAAAGAACTGAAGAGTTTAGAATTTAATAATGCTTGTTGGACCTCCTGAGAATTGATGACTGCCAGTCCTTGTTTTAGGAAAGAGGGGCAGAGTTAGAACCCCTCGAGCCCACTGGCTCTGCTGGTCTTCTGTTCCTGGGTGTCCAGAATCCATGTGGAGGTCACGGACATGACCACATGGGTCCCAGCTCAGTCCTGGAGAGACTCAGATGAGAGAAGTAGGAAAGGGACTTAGACCTCGCATCAAGGCAGCCTAATCACCACCATTCTCTCCTCGCTACCCATTGAGTTGCCTGCTTGCCCTTATGAGGCATTCTCTGCACATTGTGGCCATTACTAGCGCTTGTTTAACAAAGCAAAATGGCAGGTCTCCTTTGTGCCTGCACTTGTGTTCTAGTTTAGATCCATCGTGGGCTTTGCTGGTCTCTCTGAAAGTGGGTTAATAGAGTCCATCCCATCCAGGAGGCAGTGGAAAGCATGTCGGACGTGGAGCAGGGAGGGCCACATTCTCCTTTCAGGTGCTTGTTGTGAAGACTTGGCCACATCCCTTTTTCCTCTCTGGGCCTCTGTTTCCTCATCTATAAAATGGAAGCAGAGGGAGGGAACACCTAGTGGTGGAGAGGGGCTTTCTTTCTATTGTAGCATTGTGTGGTTTGTGATCTTGCATCTTCTTAAGATGATATGCCCCTTCCCTTCCACTCCACACACCCTTTCTGGGGAAAATTCTAGGTGGCCTTTGGGCCTGAGGCTCCTCAGAGAAGGTCGGGTTGGTGTTGGCACTCACCTTTGGTGTCCTTGCATCTCTTTGAGCTTTTGCTGTCTGCAGAGCTTATCCAGCTCTTAGCTGCCAGCCCTGGCCTTTTGATTTTTGCTGATGGTTTGCATCCACCTAGGGGTTCCCTGGTCTCTGACCGAGGCTCTCAAGGCTGCCCCTTTGGTGCAAGGATGCACCATGTGTTTGTCCTGTGCTAGCACCTCAGTGCACAAGGGGCCGGCTGGATTTCCTCTCTCAACTGCATTATGTTCACACTGGCTCAGGGATAAAGAATTTACAGGAAGAGTACAATCTGGGCTTTGATAAGTGTGACTTTCTATTTCCAATGAGTGCTTCATTCTTTGAGTTTTTTGTTTGTACCACCTGCTCAGGAAGGTTCTGCTTCACTTGGGCCACAGAAGCTCCTGCCACCACCATTCCCTTGGTGGGAATCCAGGAAAGGAGTGTTTTCCAGTGGAGGACTCTTGTGACATTGGTAGCTTTTCGTCTTTTACCAAAGACCCAGAGAGCCTCTAGCTGCTGTGTTCCTAAATAACTTACACCCTCTTTTGAAATAAGAAGTGAAGCACTTCTGCACTTGCCGAATTTGACTGCCACTTTAGCAAGTCATTGGGTTTCTTTTTCTGCAATTATTTCTATCCTAATTTACGGAAAATGAAACTTTTTTTTTTTTAAATTTCCATCAGCATATGTCAGGAGGTGACTGTCACTTATGCTCTCCTTTTTTTCACTTACTATTAAACATAAGCCTTTTTCCTCTATTGGTAATCTCCTTCATAATTATCATTTGGGGCTGGAGAATTGAAGTTTGCAGCTTAAATTTAACATGATGGGAGCGAATAGGCGTTCCTGTAATAAAAGTCAATCAGAATACATCTGCATGCTGTAAAGACTGCTTTTTCCTGCCTCCCAGGTATATCTTTCTTACAAATACAAATGCTGTCGCCAGGCAGATCTAACAAGTGATTTGAAAAAGCAGGAATGGAGCTGGACACTCTCTGCCTGGGATTTAAAGTCTGATTATTGTTCAGATGAAGTACTCATGTGGCCAAGGCCAGCAGGAAGGGCCTGGTCAGTGGCGCTGTGTTTGCTGACAGTCACGCCGCTGCGGGGACATTGGGGCCGCAACTGTCTGTGTGCTTCAGGCGTCAGTCCAGTCGAACCCAGAAACATTTGTGGGGTGCAGTAGGTTCCTTCTTCTAGTTGCAAGGAACAGCAACACATGTTATCTTAAATAAATATGATAATAACCCCGAAAAAGCAGTGGAGGAAGCTCTTAGGAATAGTGAAACAGGTATTTCAGCTGCGTGTATTTGCCACACGGCCCAACTCCAGGAACCACCAACCTTGGCAAGAATTGGAGTCAGGCTTGCACTGTCCCTTCCTGAAACTGAATTTATGTGTGTCCTTGTTTCCTGTCTGCTGGTCCCACTAGAATGAAATATGCTTGAGGACAGGGCTTGGCTTTTCCACTCTATGCCCAGCACCTAGTACAGGGCCTCGCCTGCCATGGGTGTGAGTGTCAGACGAGTGACTTGAGCCACCCCAGAGCCCGCGGCCGCAGAGTTCACCAAAGTACACACTAGTGGCTCTTCAAGCTTTGTCTCCAGCCCCATCTCCCACTGCCTCCTGGCACCCCGCCATGGCCCAGTGAGTCCAGCGGGAACCGACGTCCTGCTTCCGTGCTTCTCAGTGAGTGGTGCCCCTTCCACCCAGCTGCTAGCACCAGAGCGCTTGATTGCAGTGTCCTGGTCGTCCGACCTCCAGAATGTGTCTCACTTCTGTCCACTTCTGTCCATCTCAACCCCTGTGCCCACCACAGCTCAAGCCCCTGCCTGGCGCCTGCAGTGTTACAGCAGCCTACACGCTGGCTCCTGGCCCCAGGCCCCTCTTAGCTCCCCTCCTCACTTCCCTACTCTGCACCCCGACAGAGCCCGCCCCTGGCCTGCCTGGTCTGGCACAGTCACCCTCCACATGGGCATGCTCGCGCTCGCACGCGCTCTCTCTCTCTCTCCCTCTCTCCCTCTCTCTCACCCCCCCTCTCTCTGCCTCTATCCTCTCTCTCCTTCTCTCTCCCTTTCTCCCCTCTCTCTCTCCTCTCTGTCTCTCTCTCTCTCCCTCTCTCCTCTCTCTCCTCTCCTCTCCTCCCTCCCTCTCCCTCTCTCTCCTCTCTCCCTCTCTCCCCTCTCTCTCTCCTCTCTGTCTCTCTCTCCCTCTCTCTCCTCTCCTCTCCTCCCTCCCTCTCCCTCTCCCTCTCTCTCTCTCTCCTCTCTCCCTCTCTCCCCTCTCTCTCCTCTCTCTCTCTCTCCTCTCTCCCTCTCTGGGCCTCTCCTCTCCTCTCCTCTCCCCCCTCCCTCTCCCCCTCTCTCCTCTCCTCTCTCCCTCTCCCTCTCTCCTCTCTCCCTCTCTCCCCCCTCTCTCCTCTTCCTCTCTCCCCTCTCTCTCCTCTCTCTCCCTCTCTCCTCTCTCTCTCTCCCTCTCTCCTCTCTCTCTCTCTCCCTCTCTCTTCTCCTCTCCCTCTCCCTCCCTCTTCTCTCTCCTCCATGACTCACCTCTCTTTCTTTCCACCTGGTAGAGAGGCTAGCCTGGTGTGGGCTTCCAAATTGCCCCCATGTCTGGCCCAGTGCCTGCTCTATAGCAGACATCAGTAAATATTTGTTGAGTGAATGAATCAGTTAATGATCAAATTATTTCCTCAAAATGCTTTCTCAGTTTTTTTGGTCTCGGGCTTTAATTGTTCACATTGAAGTTGACTCGCGAGATTGACAGTTTCCATTGAGGGAGAGCTCTCTGGAGCATTATAACAACCTCAATTGCAATGGAACAGAATGTAGCTTTCATTGAGTTGTAGCAGTTTAATAGCTCACTGAACCCCCCTTTTGCTCCGGCTTCACTCTGTGAAGATTTACGTGCCTTCAAAGACCCTTACACGGCACTTGGCCATCGGGGTTCGCCAAGCTGACACATCAGCTTCTGAGGCCTTCAGTTCTGTGGCCAGTGCTTGATGTCCAGAATCTGTGTTTGGTTTAACAGGTGTCCCACTGGCACCCCAGCACCAGATGTGGGCTGGCCCCCTACCCCAGCCCGTTCCCCTCCCGCCCGCCTCTCCTTTGGGGCTGTAACCCAGCTCCTCAAGAGAAGAAAAAGCTTGAGGCCCCCGGGCACCTCCCAGGATCCCGAGTCCTATTATTTTTCCTTTCAAAGCCTCCTTCAGGTTGAAGACCCTGAAGAAATGTTTAAATGCGCTTTGACATTGAACTCAGATTGCCCTGAGAAGTCGTCCGAGCAATTAGAAGAGTTTAGACCCTACTTAGGTTCTTTCTCACTTGCCACCTGGTCACTCCTTGTGGCCTGGTCAGTTTCATGAGGGGTATTTTTAAGAGACTTTTTCACCAGAATCACACTCCTTCCTTCAGCCAAACTGCCCTCTTCTTCCACGTTGCCACGACCATCGGCACCCCACTTAGTGTCAAGAGCTGTGCTGGGGCCTAGGGATAGAGCAGTGAACGAAACAGAGCCAGGGAGGCCTCTGCCCTTGTGGACTTTGAAAGTATTTACACAAATAATTACTGAATTTGAGGTGAGACAAGTGCACTGAAGGCAAAGTCTGTTGGGCAATGAGAGGATAGGACAGGGAGGACTGGGCAGAGGCCAGAAGAACCCGTAGGAGGGAGCCAAGCGGCAAGCTTTCTGATAGCGAGCACAGCATATGCGAAGGTCCTGGGGCAGGGAGGAGGCCGGCACATTGGGGGAACACAGCCAAGGCCAGTGGAGCTTAGTGAGCAAGGAGAAGTGGAGTGGCCCCATAAGACAGTGTCCAAGCCAAGACCCTGCCCCAGTCAGAGGAACCACTGTGTGAAGGTCATCTCAGAGGCGAGATGGCCCCAAGCCAGGAGTGTTTATGGGGGCCTGGTAGAGCTTGCAATGGATTCTGGACTTTAGCTAACAAAGAGAAAGCATCGTTGGGTTTTGGGCAGGGAAATGACATCAGATCTGTGTATTTAAAGGGTCGTTCTGGCTGCAGTTTGGACCACAGATTGGAAAGGAGCCCAAGGTGATGTGGGGGGGAAATCAAGGTGGCTTCGTGTTGGGTAGCGGGAGTGGAGTTGGAGAGAAATGGGCAGGTGTCGACTGTGTCCATTGGAGGTAAAATGGAATTGGCTCTGGTTGGCTGAGGAGTTTAAAGAGAGGAAGCTCAGCACAGCGTTAGCATCATCGCCTCTAGGTAACACTACTGGTTTCATGGGTTTGGCTTGTAGACAGAATTAAAATGGAAGACCAACAGAAAAAATTTGGAGAATTAGTCCTCTGTTCCCAGTTCTGTTACCAGCTCTAATTGTTGACCTCATTGAAAATGGCACGTGGGCTTTACATTTAGATTCACAAGTAAGTTAGAATTTTACATTGTTAAACTAGGTGGTTTCATCTGCCAATTTTATTGTGGACAGATTTTGTATCATAAAGTGTATGATCAATATACAGGGATTATCCCAAATTTGCAAACACACTGCAATTTTTAAAAATTTGGCACACCTGTAATAGAGGTTTATACTTATTAATGTGCTGATCAGGACAGGGCCCGAGGCTCCCTAACTGGGAGGCAGCAGCCTTCTGCATGGGAATCTGAATCTGGCTGAGCGCAGCCTGCAGGGACTGTCAGCAGTGACCCCAGGAGTGCAGGACAAGGCTCAAGGTGCCTGCTTGTCACACCCCTGCGTAAGGCAGTCCATTGTGCCTCCAGGCCTGGACGGGCCCCAGAGGTCCGCCTCAGCACCTCTGGGGAAATAATTCTGTAGTTAAACAGATAAAACAAACAGCCTCCATGTTATTGTAATGACACAAGAATAAATGTCTCAGCTCTTAAAGTGTGAACCTCTCAGAGAGCTGGAAATATCCTGGGCGGACTTCATAAAGGCCCCTGCATAGCTGGAATTTTACTTTGTTCTGAGCAAAATTAAGACGCTGTGCATAACCTGCCAGTAATTAACCTTGTCTGGGTGGCCTGCTCTTGCTTCTTCCTACTTTTGAGATTTTTTTTACAATAAGCATGTATTTATTCCTCCAATCAGGAAAAGAAAAAAAGCATAAATCAGTAAAATAATCAACTTGCAATCTTGGTTTCTGAATAGCTCTTATTAATGTATTACAGATAAGAACTTAAGCAGGAGTCAGTGTAGTATTTCTGGAATACTTACACATTTGTATGAAACACAACCGTGACTTTTCTGCCCCAGAAACATCTTAGAAATGGTTTTTTGTGTTTTTTTTTAAGTTATTAGAAAGGAGGACAAAAGACAGCTGGAGGTGCCATGTGTGAGCGTCTTTGAACGTCAGTACTGCAGAACTTCTCTGCTGACACCTTGCTTCAGTTGCGAGTTCGAGAGAGCCTCCTTGCCTCGGTGGCTCCTTTGTAAGACTCGCCTTCACTCCTTGCTCCTATGTGGTTTAGGTCCTATAGACACGAGTCCTTCAAACCCTGGAAAGGTTGACTTGAGGATTTAAATCCCATTACCCATGATGTAAACCACATCAACTGAGAGGACGTGGCTAGGACTGTATTTCAGGAATGGTCCCTTGCACCTCATCGCCGTAGGATCACTGGCCTGTGATTGTGATAAGTAGAAGTCCGTTTTGGGAAATCCTAAAAGAGATCTGGCTGGAGAGAGTCCATTTTGTAGGCTGTGGCATTTTCAGGACCTCTCCAAAAGCCTGGGCTCCGACGTGCTCCCGGGGGGGAGCTCTCCATTTGGGTTTAGGAAAACCCCCTCTCCTGGGGAACTCCCCATCAGCCTAGCACCTGAGGACCCTGAAGTAAAGTGGAATACAGTCGTTTCTAGAATAACATAGCAATCTGATCCTCCACGCCCGTTTGCCTGGTTTCAAGTGAGGACATGTTACAGTTAAAATTAGAAAATTGTTCCTTCCATTCTTTTCTTCTTTTCCTATCCCTTATTCACGGATCCCTTAGGAAGAATCCTGAGAAAGGTGATGAAATCATATGGCTTATTTTGAAATACATCGTGTTTCTCATAGCCAAGACTCTCATCAATGTGCTATTTGGTGGCGTTTTTGGAGGCTAGTGAAAGGTGGCCCTGCCAGCCAGTCCTGACGGGATACGCCAGTCCTGACGGGATACTCCAGTCCGTGTATTCTATACCTCCCCCAGTGCCCTGGCCCCTCCAGAGAGTGTCTGTAACTTCACTAGCCTGACACTTGCCATCCCCTTCTCAGATTTTCAGTTTGCCTTCACGAGACATTTTCATTCAATTTTAAGAAGCACCCGCAGGGACTGAAATGCGACAGAAGGTGGAGGTGGGGCCATAGCCGTGGAGTCGAAGCCCTGTGGGCTGCACATAAGGTCCTGGCTCTGCTGCGTCCCCTCCCTGGGCAAAGCGGGTCCTGGTCCCAGAGGGCAGAAGGAAATGTAGGCCCTGCCCAGCACTGGGGGAGCCAGAAATCAAACAAGGGGCCATTCTCCTCCCTTCCATGACAAGATTAATGGACAGGTTCAGTGCTTCATCGGCCTCTCTGTTTTGTGTGCAGTACGCATGCAGAAAGGCATACGTGACAAGAGGGTGCCTGAGTCCATTGCCATCTGCTTTTGAATTCTGCCGCTCATTTTCCGGGCTCCTATTCTCGATCGTTCTCCCCATCCCTCGACAGAGCGCCGCAGGGAGAGAACTTGCGAAGCAGAGGTCGGGGAGTCCTCCTTGGCTTGCTCGCGTGGGGAGGTGTGGCACCTTCTTTGCCCCTTTGCTGTAACTGGGGTGGTCCTGGCACACTCCCCATCTAGACAGCTTCCCATCGGCTGCTCATCAGCATGCTAATTGCTGTATGACTAATTATGCCCTGAATTCCAGTTGATTTTCTTAATGAGACAGCTGGGTTAATTATGTAGTCGTATGATTACATTAGCCTAGAGTGCCCTGGCAAAAAGTAGCGTCTGCCACGCTGTGATGTCATCACAGGAGTGTGCTCACAGGGGCGCAGTCCTCTGGCTGGTGACAGGGAACAGCACCTGGCGCAGAGCTCTCCGCAGACACAGGCCTCGGATCTGTTAAGGTCCGTCTTTTCAGCCCTCATAATATGTTCACACAACCAGTTCACAAAAACCCTCCTCGCCCCACTACCCACCTTCTCCCCAACCGCCCCCAGCATTCACAGCCCCCAGCCAAATCTGAACCCTGCTTTCCAGGCTCTGCAGCTTTCCTTGAAGTCAGACTTCTTCCAAGGCTTCCGTGTACCACGACCGTTGGGTTTCAGCCGGGCATGCCACCGCTGCCTTTATAATGACCCACGGAGTCCAAACCAAAATATTTGAATGCAACTCCCTGAAGGACCAGAGGAAGTTACTTTACATAGCATATCCGCAGCTATAGATGGGCCCCAGTCTCACTCCCCGCCATCCTCCGTGCATATGCTGTTGCATGTACCTTGCCGTGCCTTCTTTCTGCCCCACTCTCTGACACACTCATCCCTCACTGAGAGATTACACATGGTCAGAGGAGAATCAATTTCCCAGCGGCTGGCCCTGTCCTCCCCATCGCAGCAAAACTCCTTGGAGCGTTGCCTGTACCTGCTCCGCCTGTTCCACCTGTTGATGCTGCTTCCTCTTCTGCCAGCACTCTAAAGGTTGGAGTGCCCCAGGACCCTAGTCTTAGCCTAGCTTTTCTCCATCTACATAGTATCTGGCAGTCTCTAAAATGCCCCATGACCTAAAAAGAACAGTGACTTTGCCATCCATCTTGGGGCTTGAGCCCTTTTCTTACCCCTTTTCTTACCGTCCCACCTTCTAGCCAGTCTGTTAGTAAGCCCATTTGACCCTGCCTCCCAAATGGATCTCAATCCAAGCACTTCTTCCCACTTCAGCCACCACCACCCTTATCCAAGCCACCACCATCTCTTGCCACCTCCCCTCAGCCTCCTAGAGTCCACCCTGGGCACAGCAGCCAGGTGGATCTCTCTCAACCAGTGGTTTCCAAACTACTTTTGCTCTTGTGCCCCAACAGTTAAAAAAAAAAAAAAAAAAAAAAAAAAATTTTTAGGCTTTGTAACCCCAATATATTCTTATTTATTGATTTATAGATGATATGCATGTATAATTACAGCAGTGTGTGAAATACACTGTAAATCATATACTTAAAATAGAATTCTAAGGATGGGATGAAGAATAAATAAGGACTTGAAATTTTCAACTTAGCTGTACAAAAAACTTTTTGCTCACTAAAATATATTTTAAAATCAATTTTATTGAGGTTTAATTTATAAACAATAAAATGTACCCATTTCCCCCTTTTAAGTGTACAGTTTGATAGTGTCTTGCCTTTACAATCAAAATACAGAACATCAGAAAATCTATAGAAATAGATCTTTTGATCTTTTCTGTACGATGCTCTCTGGTACTGTAGACTAGACTGATCATTTCTAGAGTTTTGTGTAAATGGACTTATTCAGTCCCTTCTCTTAAGTATCTGCTTTCAGTCAGGATAGGGTTTTGGGGATTCACCCTTGCCGTTGCTGGTTTCAGTAGTCTTTTCTTTTTAATTGCTTAATGGAATTCTGTTTTTTAGATAGATAACAGTTTGCTTATCCCATCACCTGATGATGGACATTTGAATTGTATACAGTTTGGGACTATTAGGAATGAACCTGCTATAAGCTTCTGTGTATAGTTTGTTGCATGGACATATGTTTTCATTTCTCTGAGGTAAATATCTAGGACTGGAATTGTTGGGTCATGTGTTAGGTATCCATTTAACTTTATAAGAAACTGCCAGACCGGTTTTCAAAATAGGTGTGCCATTTCACACCCCTACAACAAGCATCCACATCCTCTCGCCATCATTTGGTATTGTTAGTCTTTTTAATATTTGATCTTCAAGTGAGTTGTAATATATGCATGTCATCGTGATCTTAATTTGCGTTTTCCGGATGATTAATGATGCTGAACACTTCGCATTTTCATGTGCAAAGTCATTCATCTATCTTATTTTTATTTGTAAAGTATATGTTAAAGTCTTTCACCCATTTTCAATGGGTTTGTCTTATTGAGTTATAAATTCTTTATATATTCTAGATACAAGTCCCTTGTCAGATATTTGCACTGTGAATATTTTTTCCCATTTGTTGTCTTTTGAAGAGCAGATGATTTTTATTTAATTGAGTCTATTTTTTCTTTATTTTTCTTCTTCTTTTTTTGGTTCTTTTTATATTCTAAGAAATTATTGTATACCCCAAGGTCATAAATATTTTCTCCTATTTTTTTCTAAGAGAAATTGTATAGTTCTTTTTTCTTTTAGGCCTGTGGTGCATTTTTAATTAAGTAATGTAATTTAATTAATTAATATAATATTAATTAATTGATATAAATGAGGTTCGTTTTTTTTTCCCCCGTATGGATATCCAAGTGTTATGGTGCCATTTGTTGAAAGACTGTGCTTTCTGCTTCTTTGTCAAAAATTAATTAGCAGCATATGTGTGGATCTTTTTCTGGACCTTTTACTTATTCCATTTATCTGTATGTCTACCCTTGAACCAATATCATACTATCTTGATTATTGTAGCTTTATGGTCAGTCTTGAAATCAGGTAGTGTAAGTCCTTTACCTTTGGTCTTTTCCAGAATTGTTTTGGCTAGTTGAGTTTCTGTGTAAATTTTAGATTCAACTTGTCAATTTTTACAAATGGTCATGCCAGGATTTTGCTTAGAATTCCGTTGAATCTGTAGATCAATCTGAGGAGAACTGATAATTTAACACTGTTGAGTCTTCCAATCCAAACATGTTATATTTAATTAGGTCTTCTTTACTGTCTCTCAGCTAGATTTTGTTTATGCCTAAGTAGGTCATGTTTTGGATGCTACAGTAAATAGTATTCTCTTTTTAATTTCATTTTCCAATTGTTTGTTGCTTTTATATAGAAATGCAGTTGATTTTTTATATAATAATGTTATATCCCGTGACCTTGTGAAACTCACTTATTCTAAAATATGTTTGTAAGATTCCCTTATATGTTCTTTCTTGAATGTTCCATGTGTCCGTGAAGGGAATGTCTAATTCTGTGGTTGTTGTGTAAAGTGTCAATCAGGACAAGTTTGTTGATAATGCTATTCAGGTTTTCTGTATCCATACTGCTTTCCGGTCTATATGTCTTAGTTCTTTTTCTTGCTTCTTTTTTTTTTTCTTTTTTAATACTGGCTAGGAAGGACCTCTTGTACAATTTTGAAAAGAAGTGGAAAGAGCAAACATTCTTCCTTTGTTTCCCATCTTAGGGAAAGCATTCAGTCTTTTCTCATTCAGTCTGATGTTAGTTGTGGCTTTTTGGAGACACTCGTTGTAAGATTGAGGAAATCCCCTTCTACTCCTGGTTTGCTGAGAGTTTTTGTCATGAATAGGTCTTGAATTTATTTTGTCAGATAATTTGTCTCTATCTATTGAGATGGTCATATGGTTTTTCTCCTTTATTCTGTTAATACGGTGAAAGAGTTTGAGATTTGAATGTTAAACCAATCTTGTATTAAGAGGATAAATCTTACTTGGTCATGATGTATTATGCTTTTTAAAATTTGCTAGATTCCATTTGCAAATATTCCTCTAAGGATCTTTCCATTTAAGTTCATTAGGAATATGGGTCTATAGTTGTTTTTTATTGTTGTTGTTGTTTTCATTACTTTCATTGCCTTTTCCAGGTTTTTGTATCAAGGTAGTGCTGATCTCATAAAATATGTGGGAAGAGCTCCCTCTTCTTCTACTTACTGGAAGAGTTTATATAAAATTGCTATTATTTCTTTCTTAAAACTTCTCTAGCTCATCAGTGAAGTCATCTTGGCCTGGAATTTTTCTTTGTTGCAGGGTTTTTAATTTCTTTAACAGATATAGAGCCATTACAATTTTTTATTTCTTCTTGAGTCAGTTTTGGTAATTTGGTAATTTTTCAAAGAATGAGTCCATTTCACCTAAGTTATCAAATTTATTGGCATGTTGTTCATAATATTCTCTTATTATCTTTTAAATATCTGTAGGATGTGTAGTGATGTCCTGTCTTTTCACTCCTGATCTTGAAAATTGGTGAATTCTCTTTTTTTCTTGATCAGTCTGATTGGAGGTTTATCAATCTTTTTTTTTTTTTTTTTACCAGGGATTGAACCTGGAACCTTGTATGTAGGAAGCTGATGCTCAACCACTGAACCACATTGGCTCCCCTGAGTTGGTTTTTTTCATTTGTTTGCTTGTTGTTTGTGTTTTTGCTTTTAGGAGGCACTGGGGACCGAACCTGGGACCTCCCATGTGGGAAACAGGTGCTCGAGTGCTTGAGCCACATCTGCTCCCCAGTTTATCAATTTTTGTTTGTTTGTTTTGTTTTGTTTTAATTCCTTTTTTAAATTTGTTTCAGTTTATCAATTTTTTTTTTTTTTTTTTTTTTTTTAAGATTTTATTTATTTATTCATTTATCCCCCCCCTTGCTGCTTGTGCTCGCTGGGTCAGCTAACCACGCCGTGCGAGCGGGCTTGCCCTCACCAGGAGGCCCCGGGAACCGAACCCGGGGCCTCCCATATGGTAAACGGAGCCCTACCGATTGAGCCACAGCTGCTTCCCATCAGTTTATCAATTTTAATGATTTCTTCTGAACCCGCTTTTGGGTTCATTGATCTCTTTCTCTCTCTCTTTCCTGTTTTCAGTTTTATTGATTTCTGCGCTTATTATTTGCTAACTTCTACTTAGAGTTTAATTGGATTAAACTTAGAGTTTAATTGGATTCTTAGATCATTGATTTATTCCATTGTGTCCAGAAAGTATACTCTGTGTGATTTTCCCCCCTTTTAAATTTATGGAGACTTGTTTTATGGCCCAGTATATGTTCTATATGTATGAGCATTCCATGTCCACTTGAAGTAAATGTGTATTCTGTAGCTAAGTGGAGTGTTATATAAATGACAATTAGATCACGTTGGTTGATATTGTTGTGCAAGTCTTTTATATCCATACCGATTTTATGTCTCCTTGTACTATTAAATACTGAGAAAGGCATGTAGAACTCTCTGTTGTTATGAATTTTTCTTTTTCTCCTTTCAGTTGTCAGTTTTTGATTCAGATATTTTAAAGGTCTGTTTTTGGGTGTATACACACTTAGGATTGTTGTATCTTGTTGATTTGAATTTTTAAAAATTTATGCATTGGTCTTCTTTATTCTTGTTAATATTTCTTATCCTGAAGTTTCATTTGCTGATATTAATATAGATATTCCAGCTTATTTTATATTAGGATTTTCATAGTATACTTTTTTGTATCCTTTTATTATTAACCCGTGATTTATATTTAAGTTGTCTTTCTATAAACAGCTGTCTTGCTTTTTTATTCAGGTCTGACAACCTGCCTTTTAATTGGAATGCTAGATCATTTACATTTAATATAATTGTTGATAACGAGTTTGTCTCCCAGCTTGCTGTTTGTTTTCTGTTTGCCTCATCTGTTGTGTTTTTCCTGCTTTCTTTTGATTGAGAATTTATTTTATTTTATCTCCCCTATTGTTTTATTAACTACACTTGTTGTATTTTCTTAGTGGTTGCTATAGGGTTTATGTTAAGCAACTTTATCTTATCACAGTCTACCTTCACTCTTACAGCAATACACTTTTATTTTCTACCTCCTGTCCTCTGTATATTGTTAATCATTTTACTTATACATAATACTATATAATGCATCTATAATGTATATGTTGTTTATACATAAAATATACATTGTTACTATTTTTGCTTTAAATGGTCAATTATCTTTTAAAGAAATTAGAAACGAGAAAAAAGACGTATTTTGTTTTAACTACATACTTATCGTTCCCAGTGTTGTTTATTTCTTTGTGTAAATCCAGGTTTCCATGGAGCATCATTTTCTTTCTGTCTGTAGAGTTTCCTGTACCATTTCTTGTTCAGTGTACATGTGCTGGCAGTCAGTTCTTACAGCTTTTGTTCATCTGGGGGAAAAAAGTGTCTAGTTTGTCCTCATTTTTGAGTGATATTTGTATAAAATTATAGGCTGGCAGTTTGGTCTTGTTTTTTCTCTCTCAGAACTGGCTGGCCAGTTTCTGATAGGGGGTCTTACCTTGCTTCCACTGTATGTAGTGAGTCTTCCCTAGCTTTTATGATTTTATATTTTGTTTTTATTCTTTTTCTTAGCAGTTTGTTTATGACATGCCTTAGTTTAATGTTTCTTGTGTTTTTCCCTCTTGGAGTTTGTTGAGCTTCTTGGATTTGTGAGTTTAATAGTTTTCACAAATTTGGAGGGAAAATTGGCCACTATTTCTTCAAATACAACCCCTCCCTCACACACACACACACCGCTTTTCTGGGATCCTACCTTTATGGGATACATATGTTAATCTGCTTGCTGTTGTTTCACAAGTTGCTGAGGTTTGGGTCACTTTTTCTCACTCTCTTCTGTCAGTGCTTTTGTTCAGTTTTAAAGCCTTTGTCTTCAATTCACTCATCTCTTTCTTTTGCAGTGTCAAATCTGCTGTTACGCCAATCTGGTGAATTTTTTTCTTTCTCCAGATATTGTATTTTCAGCTTTAGAATTCAATTTGATTCTTCTTTATATCTTCTGTTTCTCTCCTTGTGATGCTCATATTTTTCTTTAAATCCTTGAGCATGTTTATAATAGTTGTTTTAGTCTCTGTCTACTAACTCCATTATCTCTTGTCGTTTCTGGTTCGGTTTAATTTATTTTTCTCCCTGATTATGGGTCATGTTTTCCTTTCTTTTTTCATGCCTAGGAATTTTTTTTTAGGAGGTCCACGATTGAACCCAGGACCTCATACATGGGAAGCAGGTGCTTAACTACTTGAGCTATATCTGTTCCCTCTAGTAATTTTGATTGGATGTTGGATATTGTTAATATTAACTGTCTGGATTTTTTTTTCTTTCTTAAGAGTATTGAAGTTTGTTGTTGAAGGGTATTGAAGCAATAAAATTCTTTATAGAGGAGCAGATGTAGCTCAGTGGTTGAGCACCTGCTTCTCATATATAAGGTCCTGGGTTCAATCCCTGGTACCTCCTAAAAATAAATTACTTACAGATCAGCTTGATCATTCTGTAGCATAAGTTTTGAGGGACAGGTGTAAATAACTTATAGTGGTAATTTAGTCCTCTGCTCTGGTGGGTCCTTCCAATGTCTACTCAATGCCCTGACTGTTCAACAAGTCTCTCTTCTCTTGCTTGCTGTAACTCAGATCCCCCAGTCCTTTATGAACTCTGGGAATTGTTCATCTTAGATCTCCTGAGTAGTTCTTTGCCCATCCTTGTGGAGTTTCATCCTATGCAAATACACCTGAGCTTCTGGCAACAGACTCCAGATTACCCCTATGAAGATTTCTTAAGGTCTTTCTCTGCATAGCTTTCTCCTCTCCAGTGCTCTTCCCTGCAAATTCCAGCTGGCTCGGCTTCTTGAAGCTCTGGTCTCTGAAACTTCTCAACCCAGGAAGACCACTGTGCTCTGCATGAGTTCCCTCTTCCTTGTGCTCTGGTCCAAAGAAGTACTTCTTGGTAGAAAGACAGAGTGAACATGGAGCTTACCTTGATTGCTTCTCCTCTCAGTTCACATTCCTGAGCTGCCAGTTGTCCAATGACTGAAAACTGTTATTTCATATATTTTGCCTCGATTTCTAGTTGTTTGTGGCCAAAGGTCAAGTCTGGTTATCAGTTAATCTGTCATGGCCAGAGGTGGAAGTCTCTGTTTTATTAATTTTGATTCCTGGTTTTAATGGCTGTCATAACTGGAAAGGATAGCTCACAAAGGTACCTGGACCAAACGAAAGCAGTAAATCGTTGGCTATCTTTATGAAAACATGACTCATTCTTCTGAAACCTGTGTACTCACTATGAGTGTTTGTTGAAATTCAGCTCATAAACTTTCATTTTCCTTGATATTCCTCTTCACCATCCAGACCTCAACTCTAATTCCACCTCCTCAGAGAGGGGCTTCCCTGCCCACCTGTCTGATAGACCTGTTCCCCTCCATCCCTGTGAGTGTGAGCCCCCCACCCCACCTTCTCTTCTCCTCCTCTTCCCTCTGGGCGGTACTTGAACGTAGTCTGCTCTGTTTGGGCTGGTTTTGGTCTTTGTCCATCTCCCCGACTTTACTCGAATATCAAGTTCTTGAGAGCATGGGTGTTGTCCCGTGGGCCTCCATGCCCTCCAGCACCTGGAGCAGCCCCCGTGTTCCTGGGGATGCAGAGGCTGGCTGCCTGTGGTCAGGCCGCACCGCTCTCTCTGCCACGTCTTGTGCTTCCCCTCTCTTTGCTCGCCTACGTCACTATCTTACACATGGACTGTACACCCCACAGTCTCCATGGCTCTCAATTATTTTTATACTTTAGGGGATCTGCTCACATGCCACCTCCTATTTTTAAAAGTGGGTATGTCCTTTGCCCAGTCTCTATCTGGGCGTAGTCTTCCCTCACCTGACCCTCAGCACGGCCTTTCTTGCTTTACTTTTGTCATTTCTGCGAGCAGTTTATCTGCTGCGAGGCTCGGCCTTGCTGCCCCTGCTGAGTGTCAGTCCCGGTGCCTGAACTAAAGGCCTCCCCAGTGCAGATGCTCAGGAAATAGTTGTCAAGTCAGTACTTGGGAAGACAGTATAATTTAGCTGGCTGCTGGTTCAGGAAGCAGAAAGCCTCATTAGAATTTTGCCTACCTGTTTACCTGGCCGGTGTCTTCCCACTCTCTGTCGCTGGGTGAGGTGCCAGCCCCTGACGCATTGCAGAGCAGCCCTTCCCCACGTTCTTAATCCAGGGCTAGAGTTAATGTTACCTGTAGGTAGGAAAAGGTGCTGAGTAAATCAAGGTTGTAGTATTGTTGTTTGTGTTGCATAATGAACGAGGTAATACCTCAAAGAGTTTTTAGGAATTAACCATTAGATGATTATAAAACACTTTGCAGATTTGCCTTACTGGGTGGGTGGAACTGACAATAAAGTGTGCTGACTTGGAATAGGCTGGAAGGACAGAGGTTACAGGATTTTGTGTGTTCATGTTTTACATATGGGTGTGTTCTGTTGCCTCCCCCGGACAATTCCCTAATTGAGCTGCTGAGAATGGAGTTTGTGACGTTCAGAATAAGACCTAACGATACTTGTGTGGGGTTTAAATGGCATTGGAAATCATTAACGAGACACAAAGCTATGATTTCCCTGGATTAACATGCAGGTTGGGGTTTGGCATGCTGAAATTCCTTGTTTTGGTCTCTCGCCCAAACATGCTAGAGTCATTATACTGTCATGTGGTAATTAGCTGTTCCTTTAATACAAGTAATAAAAATTAAGCCTAAGAGGTACTTTAACAATGCTTTTCACATATCCCAAAACAATATTCAAATGCTGTAGGCGTTTAGTCATTCAACTGTACTGTAGTAAAGTTTGAAGTTTAATGCATAGAGATGTTTGAACATTCAGTTCATTCTTTATTCTGTGACCAGTTTTGCTTCTTAGGCATTAACCTTTAATAGTGTTCAATTAAATATACATGCCATAATGAATAATTATGAGATTGCCAGAATTTTCATTTACAATATAACGCTTTGTGGGGATTGAAAATTTGTCTAAATGTCTATTTACTATTCATTTGATAATGTGCATATTATTTTTATATGTCACTGAATTCCTTGCTGGTTCAAACGAGGAGGGCTGTTATTTATTCGAAGCAGGCATAGTGTGGGTCCTGGCCTTTTGAAAGGAATGGACTGGAAAAGTTGTTGACAGAAATTTTAGTGATGGAGGGCAGTACCCTGGCATGGTTCTTTAAAAATATAATTTGTACCAACACTTGTGCTGGGAAGCCTACGTGGCGGGCATTAATAGAGTTTTATACAAGCACAGCGGTCCTCATACTCGCCTCTCCTTCCCTGACCTCTGTGTCAAGTTCAAATCATAGTTCTGTGAACGGGTGGGGGGTGGGGGCCTGGGTATGCCACTTATTTCCTTCAGGAATGAGTTTAAGAGAGGGTCTCCTGTGAAGATACTGAATTTAAAAATCAAAACAAAACAAGAAAAACAACCCTGCACCTGGAATGTTCTGAGGTATTCAGTTTTTAGTGCTTGCCTACTACTTTCAAGGAACCATCTCCCCAAAATAGCCTTTAAAATCTGATTTAATATAAATATTTTAATGCCAATGAAAATAATAATGAAAAGACATAGTGAGAAAGCAAAGTAGCCATAAACTATATACACGGAATAAATGCCCAGCGGCCAGGGGTCTGGCGTGATGGACATCGCTGGCGCTAAACCCAGCACACAAGGCCTGCCGGCGCTGCGCTCGACATATCTCAGGGCTGCCTTTTGTAAACTCTGAAAAGACATTGGCATCTTGAAGAGTTCCTGGCCCACAGTTAACATGCCAGCGAGACTTGGTAGACCTCGCCCCCATTTCCAGCAACCAAGGGTGGCCTGAAAAATTAATGACTCCAGTATTTGAAATTAAGTGAGCTTCAAGGAATATCTGCCCTTGTTGATCCCCGGTGCTTGGTGTTTAGCATTCCTCCACAGGAGACTAAATCTTCGCAGCCATTTCACAAGTGATGCTGGCGCCCATACCAGAAATATAGTCAATAATCCTTGCTGAGCACAGTGGACTTGAGGATTACATCCTGATGGAGCCTGAGAATTCCAAAGGAAGTTCTCCAGTGATGCCCAGCAGGTGGCTTAGAATGGCCTCTTAGGCCGCGGAAGACAAAATGCAAAGATTGAATTGACACTAGAAAAAAACAGTTCATGTCTCTCTAGTCCGTGCTGAATTAATGACAAAATCACAGGTCCAGAGTAAGTTAAGTAGATTCCATGACTGCAGTCTCTAACTTCAGGCTGAAATCCTGTTTCCTGTAAGTAAACCTAATGGTGGGTACCACCCTGAATTGGCCGCAACTCCTCCCGTGCCTGGCCCGGGTGCTGTCCCCTGCTCACTCACTCCCCTTTTTCCATTAGGATCACGAGTTGGGTGGCCGCCAGGCTGGCTGGCCCGCTGGCCCCATGTGGGACAGTTGTGCCCCAGACGTTTACAAATGACGTCCTTCATGAATGAAGGAGGATAAGTGCTTGTATTCCTAACGCAGGTGGCTGCCTGGAAAGCCCAGGGGCACTTTCCTCCGGTCCTCTGGTCACGTTCCTGTGAAGCCCGCCATTGCAGTGAACAGGCTAGGGTTTGCGTGCTCTCTGCCCACTAACCAGCCAGAGAATCTTGGGCAAGCCCTTGGCTCCTCGAGCTTTAGTTCCCAGCCCTGTAAAAGGAATGTCATACCTATGTACCTATCACACGTCTCTTTCCCAGTATTGTCATGAGGTGCAAATGAGAAAATGTCCATAGAAGTGTTTTGTGAACTGAGAGACACTCTCAGAGTGTTGGGTGTGATTTCTAACTTCATAAAAGTTATTGGAAACTTCAAGGTTATATATGTCTTTTCGTGGACTCTGTACCCTCCTACTGTCAGTTTTCCTGGGTCCCTTCTCTTGGCACCACCAAGCGTATTTCTCTTCTTTTAAGATCAGAGAGTGAAAATTTATTACAGTGTTTCACCATGCCCAGCAGTGTGCAAATACCAGGGAATTTGCATAGCCCTTCCTATCCTCTTGTAATGCATTGAGGATCCTACATGCACAGCCAAGAAGGGCCCCCTTCCAGCCATGGGGCTCCTGGGGCTCTGCAAGAGGAGGGGAGGCCTGGAGCCTTCTGGGGGCAGGTGTGCTGTCCTGAGCGCCCCCAGGGACCCACGCCAGGTCTCAATGGGAGCACAAAAGTTGCAGGCTTTTGCCGAGGCTGGGGTGATGAATTTTGTCCTGTGGTGCAGATCCGGTGCCGGCCCTGGATCTCGGTCAGCAGCTCCAGCTCAAAGTCCAGCGCATGCATGATATTGAAACAGAGAATCAGAAACTTAGGGAGACTCTGGAAGAATACAACAAGGAGTTTGCCGAGGTGAAAAATCAAGGTCAGTGGAAAATCCCTTCCTTCCTTCTTTCCTTTCTTCCTTCCTTCCTCCCTCCCTCCCTCCTTTTTTTCTTTCTTTCTCTCTGTCTCTCTTTTTTTTTTTTTTAAATTACCTTCCCCATACTGTTGGGACTAGCTCTAATTGTAACATACGTCATAAAGTCAGGGTGGGGCAAGAATCATAACAATCGTTAAAGAGAGGTAATAACAATGCTTTGCTATTTAGAAGTAAAACTTTTCCTCTGCACAATAACCTCATGTGATTTTATTGCCCTCTGACAGGGCTCATCAGGATTCTTTTAAAACCCTCCCTGTGTCATCATGTGATACAGGACTGACGCGTTGCCTTCAGGCCACACCTGTCAGAGAGCCAGCTTCTGATCAAAGGGTCACATAGCCACTCAGCTAATAATTGCTGCCGATCCATTAAGGCCTTAGACGCATCCTTAGAGTCTGAATGCTTAAGCACTACGGTTTCCTTGTCTGTGTCACCTTTTCATTAGGAATTTAATGAAAGAAAACAACCTTTTGGTGTGGTTGCCCAGCCATCAATAAGACAGAGAGGGCAGAGGTTGCCTGGCTTTTCCTGTCAGGGAAGGAAAAAGAAATCTCTCCTGCACCTAAAATCCAAATGTATTCAGAGCCTGGGAGGCGTGTGGCTTCCTTAGCTCAAAGGAAAACACAGCCTTATCTGACAGCAGCTGCAAGTTGTTCAACCCACTCCAAGTAAAAATCCTGCCTATTTGTTTTTGTTTGGGGATGTGGGTGAGGAAAGAGGTAAGGGGAGGTGGAGCCAAACAACTTGACTGACTTGGTTTTTATTTGATATGCCCAGCATGAACTAAGAAAGAGTAAATCAGCGGAGAGTTTGAAGAGCCCCTCTTGGCTTTGAGAACATTGGAGACAGGCGGGGGGAGGGATTGTCCATGGACAGGATCAGGGAAGTTGTGTCCCGGGACCTGGGAATGAGGCTCCCGGCCCAGCAACTTTCTGCCGGGGACTCTCAGCACCCCTCTCCTGTGATCTCCTTGCTGGAGTTGTGGAGCAGTAGACTTACCCTGCCCTTGGGCCCGGAAGGGACTGCTTGGCCCTACTGGGAAGTGAGACGTGGGTACACCAAGCTGGGTCAGTCTGAGAAGAGGTGCTGTCCTCCAGCAAGGAGTGCTCCTCGCCAGAATCGCCCAAGGCCTCTGGAGAAAAGCAGCCTGGAAGTGTGCACACTGGGCTTTCATGGGCGCACCCAAAGGAGCGTGCTTTTCTTTTTCTCCCCCGTCCAGGTACTGGTGGCATCTAATTTTGACAGATCCACTCTGTTTTTTCACTTAGTTTGATTTTGTGGTGCTGGCATGGGCCCTGGGGGCTCTGCATTCTTTCCATTCCCTCCACAGGGTATCGTCAGCCCCTCCAGTGGTCGGGTCCCAGCTGCCAGGGGGTGCACAGAGGCTAGGAGGAGTGGAGCCACAGCCGAGTTGTGGGTGCTCTCCTCCCCCAGTGCCTCATCTGACAGGCCTCAGAACAAAGGCTCAGCAGGCAGGCCTGGTCCAAATCTGTTCCTTGCCACTGCTTGGCTGGTGACCTTGGGCAAGTTACATGACTTTGTTAAAAGCCTTGTTCTCTCAGGGGACGGTGGCAAGGATGGCTCCCCACACTTGGTAAATGTTAGCTTCTCTTATGGAGCATTATTGTCTTTGTCAGCAATTGCCCCCCACCTTTTCTTAATCTTAGCAGATTTTTGCAACTCCAGAAAAATGTCAATTTCCTTTCTTCCTCTTCCCAGCATTAAAAGGACTATAATTTGGAAAGATAGGAGCATACACAATTTGTTTGAATCATCACAGCAGTAGTGCAGATGGATAGAAAGTCTGAGAGGGAAAGGCATTTCTTTATCATGTTCATACCCACCCTCCCTTTTAAAGATGAGTGGCTGAGGCCCCAGCATAGCCAGGCCACAAGGAGCAGCGCCTGCCCGTTGTGCCGCTCCCTTGCTCCTCCTCACCTGCACACACCTGGGGGCTCCTGCGAGGAGAAAGTCCTGGACGTACTGGCAGTGGAGCGGAGGCTCCAGAGCAAGGTGGCCCCTGGCCTATGCTCGGCCAGTTAGTGAGTGGCCCACCCGGGCTGGGAGTGGCAACGAGACCTCCTCAGGCCCAGGGTTGTGGCACTTGGATGTACCCCAGACAACCCCCCTCCCAAAGGAGCACAGGGATGTCGCATGAGAAGCCCCTTTAGAATGAGCACAGGGTCCATAGCCACAGGAGCCAGGGCCACAAGTATAGCTTCTGCCTCGGGCACAGGCCTGCCAGACGGTCTTGTCACCTGAGCCCAGAGCCCTGTTGTCACAGACTTCGTCTGGGCCTCACTGGTCTGCCAGGCTTCAGCGCCATCGTGCATCCTGGCCTCAGCGATTTCCTGAGCACCCACCTGTGCCAAGTGCCAGGAGCACAAAGAAACTCAGTCTTTGTCTTCTAAGAGATGGATGTGTGAGCCCAAGTACGATCCCATGAGAGCTCCACCCTCCTTGGAGCTGGGATCACAGAGCTTCTGCCACCAAACGTCCGGCATGCCGAGCAGGGTCAGGTGTGTGTAGGAGCCAACTCAGGGGTCTGAATTGGGACCCTCCTCCGCCTGTTACTGTTTGCTTTGCAGTTGGGGGAGGGGGCCACACCCAGCATTGTCAGGGCCTGGGCTCCCCAGGGACAGCCCTTTGTCCTGGAGCAGCTAGGCACCTCAGGGCTCGACCACTGCCCAGGGCTGCCACCCCTTGCCCCAGCTCTCAGGCTTATCCAGGGCACTTCCAGGGTACACACCAGCGCAGCGGACACGCCTGCACACACAGCCCAAGTCCACCAGTGTCTCTGGCCAGGGTGGGGGTTCAGAGAGCAGGCGCGCGTTTAGCCACTTAACACAGTGCCTTTTTTCATCTCCTGTGAAACAACAAAGCTGCAGCCCTGGCCAGGCAGGCCTGTGGACTTACCTGACTTGGGCTATGACTGCTTCCTCCCAAATGTATGTACAGTTAGGAACTGTGTCTTTGTAAGAAAGTACTTAAAGCCATACCAAAACTTTATTAATCTGCTCTCAGTAGAAGACTAATTTAGAACTCACCAATAAGGTGATATTATATTTTACCATTGATTTTTTTTTTTCCCCTCATATTTTTTCAAGTTGTCTTAGAGAAACCATAGCTCTTCTTCCCAGCAAAATCCATTGATCCTTCTCAACCTAAACGTTTAAAGTTCAATTTAACATCTAGGGAGTAAAAGGTCTCCAAAGGGACCCGTAACCATTGATTTTGTTTCAGAGTTGGAAAGCTAAAGTTTAAAACACAGAGATTCTACTAGGTTACAAAAGCCTTGTATATATAGCTACACGGAATTGTGCTGCACTTACTGTCGTTTTTTTTTTTTTCTCTGCAGAGGTTACGATAAAAGCACTTAAAGAGAAAATCCGAGAATATGAACAGGCTCTGAAGAACCAAGCTGAGACGATAGCTCTGGAAAAGGAACAGAAGTTACAGAATGACTTTGCAGAAAAGGAGAGGTGAGCCTCTGCTGCTGTGTTCATCCTGGCCTCAAGTCCAACCTCTAAACTTCATACCCTTAGACATTTTGAAATGAGTGTGAAGTAAGCCCAGGTTGTAAACAAAAGCCCCAGGGCTTCTAGGCAGACTTTAGTTTGAGAAATAAAGGGGTCCCTTTATTCTTAATTTCTGGGGTTACCTTGGGTGAAATGTGTCCTTCTAGCCCATTGGCGGGTGGTAGTAGGCAGCCAGCGGCCCAGAACGGGTTGGTGGGGGGCACGCAGCCCCAGAGGTTGAGCGTGGGGCGTGTGCTTTGCACGTGGCACTCGTACCTGCAGTGAGATAAGAGAGCAGAGAACACTCACCCCGTGTCCTCTGTGGGGAAGCCCCGGGCGCGTGCTGTCTCCTTTCTCCATTTTCTTAAATGGATTTTGATATTTACATTTTCATAATGAGATCAAAGAATCTCACACACACGCGTGTGTGCATATTTTCATAAATATATATGCATACAGTGGGTCCTCATTATTCGCTGATTCCATATTTGCATACCTGCCTGCTCACTAAAATTGATCTGTAACCCCCAAACCAGTCCTTGCAGCACTTTCGCTGTCATTTGTGGTCACAGGCAAAACAGCAAAAAATTTGAGTCAACAACCAACACCCACGTTCTCAGCTCAGGTGAAACCAAGAGACCGTCTGCCTTCTTGGTTCCTTTTCGCGTCTTATTTTGTGCCACCTTTTTGGGGTTTTTTTGTTTGTTTGTTTTTGCATTTTTGTGCTTTTCATTAACGATTTCACTGTTTAAACTGGGCCCCAAGTGTAATGCTGAAGTGCCGTCTAATGTTCCCAAGTGCCACCAAGGCTGTGACGGGGCTTCCGGAGGAGACGCAATGTCAGATAAGCGTCATTTTGTGAAATATTTGCTAATGCTAAACCAAGTGAGTTACGGTGCTGTTGGCTGTGAGTTCAATGTTAATGAATTGAAAATATATATTTTGAAAGATATCTATAAACAGAAACACACATAAAACCAGGGCATGTATTGATTGGTTGAGGAAGTAGTTGTGCCCAGAGGCTCACGGGAAACTCACTTTGTCTCTCCCCGAGGAGCAGTGGTTCCTTCTTGCCTAATTCAGTGTCCATGGCAGCTCTACAGAGGATCTTTATATTACCACACAGTGCTTCATCTATCAGTAAAATACGTCCATGTACTATCTGCTTTACTTTATCCAAAACTTTTCCCACAAAGAATGGGTTGGTTTTTCACTAATGTGACAGTTTAATGAGATGACTTTTTTTTTTTTTTTTTTGAGAATTTTGTAATATTTTATTTCAATTATAATAGACTAATTATTTCCCTTTATACATATTTGTACCATAGTATCTCTTTCTTATCATCGATTGTATTAAATCTTACCAAATCTTATAACCCCTTTAAAATTCACCTTTCTTTAAATCTATTATCAATTTTATTTTACAATTTTACAATAAAGATCTTACAACAGCTATAAATGCTCTTCAATATTCACTTTCCTCTCATGACATGGTGTGTGAATATTTATAAAAAATTTTTGATGAACAAAAAAATACTGCGAGTAAAGCCAGAATATCAGAGATGACTTTTTAAAACTCTATGGACTATTGAAATTATCCATGCAAATTGCATAAGTCAACGTTGCTAAAAATGCTTTGGTTAATTACGATTTTTAATTTGAATTCTACCATAAATAAATGCATATATCCGTTCCACAAGAGGCGCTAGATGTATGGTTACAAGTGTTAAGGGACCAGCTTCCATCACATCTCAGGGTTTTGTGTTGCTTTCCATTGCCTTCGTATACAGCTACTTGGAATTCTATAAGGCCGGCTCTGTAAAGATCTCAGATATTATTACAAAAGCCTCTCGGCTCCAGTAACAAAAAGAACAAAAAAAAGTAAAGTAACAGCTCCGCTCATCCAGTGCCCCTCCTGCGTGGAGCTGGGCCTGGGGACTGTGAGCACTGTCCCACTGAATGTCCCTGGCTGAGCGCAGACTGGCCGTCTTCTTGGGTTACAAATGGAGACACCTGAGCACTGAGTAGGCACCTGCCCAAAGTTTCGCAGGAGATCGTGTAGCCGTGTGACTTCAGGACCTCCTGAGGCACCCACAGTAGGACCATCACTCAGGGCCAAGCACGCCTCTGCACATAGCAAACCGCCCCCCCCAACCCCCCGCCGCTGGCAGAGCATGGCAGGGCCCAGCCCCAGGGCTGTGGAGGCTGGGCAGACCCTTTGACCCCTAGAGCTGGAATTGGTCCTAAATAAATGCTCCCTAGGAAACCCCTTTACCACCAAAGGGATTTCTAATCATGTGACTGGTAATGGGAAAATGTAAGCAATCTAATGCTAAACCAAATGAGAAATAGATCTTTCTAGATCCTTACCTCATTCCTGACACCAAAAAGCTGAGATGGATACGAGATTTAAATATCAATAATTAAATCATTTACATACTGGAAGAAAATTTTTGTGAAATATTTGCTCTTTTTTTTTTTTGCTTTATTATAGAAGTTGTGGGTTTGCAGAACAGTGTTTGCTTTTAGTAATTTTGGCACAGGGAAATCTTTTGAAGCATGAAAGAAGTTATATAAATATGACAACCTAAAAGTTAAAAGCAGAATACCAACCAATTTTTCGAAACAATAGCAAACTGGGAAGACAAATTTGCAACACATACAACAAAGAACTATCATTTTCTTAATATACAAAGCGCTCTTACAAATTAATAAGAAATAATCCCCCCAAAATGGACAAAGTACGTAAGCAAACAGTTAACAGAAAGAAATACTCAGCTTTACTCAGCAGTAAAATTAAGTTTAATTTTATCCAGTTTTGGCACAGTGTACCTACTTATTGTTGGTAGGAGTTTAAATTGGTGAAGATTTTCTGTAGCAAAGTTTCACAGTATCTATCAAAACAAAAAAATTGCACCTCTCCTTTGACCACTGTAATTCATCTCTGCTAGAATTTGTCCAGCAGGTTCACTTTCAAAATCATGCAACAATATCAACATAATGGTCATTGCAGAATTGTTTAGTAGGAAGAAACAATAAGCAATCTAAGTAGCCATTTATAGAGGCCAGTTAAATTACTTATTTAATAAGAATGAGGAAGAACTATATAGGTAGGCTAGAGTAGCAAATTTCTAAAATATGGAGATAAGTGAAAAAACAAGCTTCAGAACAAAAGAATGATCCCATTTTTATTAAAAGAGGGGGTAGGGAGTTTAAATTACACTGTAATATATCATATATTACATTAAATTACACTGTATTTTTATACATACAGAACAGTTTTAGAAGGCTATGAAAAAGTGATATCTGAGGAGTGGAAATGGAGCTAAAGAAAGGAAAAAACTTTACTTTTCATGCTCTTGTAATATTTTCTTTTCTTTAACTCTGAGCATGTATTAATTTTATCAATGAAATACATGAACATGTTAGCAATGCTTCTCTATAGGTGGTAGATATTTGGGCAATTTTTTTAACAGCATAATTTCTACTTTTCATGATTCCTACTTTTATTAGTTTGAGAGCATATGTTAATTTCATATGATGTAAAAATAAACTTCCTTTTAGAGGTTTTCTGCAGATTAGAAGGAAGGAATGCTATTTCTTGACCAGAGCATTCATCTAGAGATCCTGGGGAATATAAATATGTGGGATGTCGTTTAAAGCATCCAGAATTTTTCCATTAGGTATTGCAGTTGCATATGCATGCCATTATCACGGAGATGGAACAGCTGTCACATCTATTTAGTACATCCTTTATTCCAACAAATTCCTTCATTGTGTCAGCAAAATGTAAATGTATCATTCTTCTTGGGCTAACTTCAGAAAACAATGAGTGCATGATGATTTTTTTTTTTTTTTAATATCGGCATTTCAAGAACAACCTTCTATACAGATTGCCACGTGTAAGTCCTATGGGATGCGCACGGCACGAATTGTGTAATACGGTTACAGAGTCGGGGTTTTAAAGATTAGTAAGCGGGCCTCTCAGTGCACGTGGCCTTGGGAGTCCTGTGCTTCCTGGCCCCCTGTAAGTCACTCCTAGGGAGCCCCTTGCCAGCTGTGTGCAACAGCAAGACAGCTGATCGCCGTAGCTTAGAACCTCCAAGACAGTTCATTGGGAAAACGAGATGACCAAAATGGCTCCATTCTCTTCCTTCTCAGAAAGCTTCAAGAGACACAGATGTCCACCACCTCAAAGCTGGAGGAAGCGGAACATAAAGTTCAAACTCTGCAAACAGGTTTGCTCTTCTTCATCTTTGGGAAGGCTGGCATGGGGTCCATCTCCCCATCCCCTCCACTCCCCTTGACACCCGTCACCCTGGCTTGGGGTGAGCCTGCAGGAGCTGAAGTGAGCCCAGGTTCTAGAATGGCTCTGAGTCCCAGGAGCTTCTTCACTGTGACGTCACTAAAGGCTGACATTGAGTTGTTAATGTAGAGGTGGGAGGATCTGAATTCCATTTCATCCTGTTGCACAAGCAGTCTTTTCTTTCTGCCTTCTCCAACAAACACGACTAAATCTCTAAACCGTCAAGGGCTGACATTTCATTTCGAGCAGTAATAGAAAAAGACTTGTTTCCAACTAAGTTACGTTTAAGGAGACAGTAATGTCAGGCCTTTAAAATTTAAAGGATACCAAAAAAGGTTTGTTCTCTTTGTTAAAGCTTTTATAGTTGCTTTAAACTTCTTTTTCTGTCCTGCTCTTTCCTTTGCTTTCATTTCCTTTCTTTTCTTTCCTCTTGGATCCTACTGAAAGGAAAACAGATCTGTATGTTTAATTTAAAAGTGGATGAAACATCAGAGCATATCATAACATTACAACACAAATGACAGAGTAGGAGAAAATAATCACAACAAATTTAACAAACAAATGAGCAATTTCCAGAAAATATAAACACCTCCTACAGATCAATAAAAGTAGATAAAGATATTAAGTCAAAAACTGGCAAAGGGTATGAACAGGCAATTCTCAGAGAAAATACAAATGGCTAATACACAAATGAAAAAAATGTTCAAGCTCCTTAAGAATCAGGGAGATGCCAGTTAAATCAGTGAAAGATTGTTTTTTAATTGATATAGGCTGGTGTTGGTTGAGGGTGTGGAACGCCCAAACTCTTGGTGGTGGTGGTGGGGTACTTGGATAGCGTTTATCCGAAGTTTAAATGTCTGAGGCCTTTACCCAGCAGCTTCCCTGCTAAGTGTGCGGAGGTGCCTGGCACCAGGGCAGCTCTGGACAGGAGGCAGCTCGTGCTGCCCTCACTCAGGTGGCCACGAGCAGCGACTTCCGTGGCGGGCCGCTGAGGGAGAAGGTGCAGGTCTCAGAAAACATTTCTATTATCCCATTTGTGAGGGGGAAAAAAAACATACATGTCCAATTATGTCTGTAAATATGTTTTTAAAAGCATAAAATTCGTACACTGAACTGTTAATAGCGGCTGTCTCTGGGGAGGGGTGTGAGATGAGATGAGGTGGAAGTGAAGGGGGATTTTCTGTTTCATTGTATGTTCTTTTGTATCCTTCAACTCTTTTTGATGTGAGAATGTATTACTTGTGTTCTTTCCCTTTTTTAATTCATTTAAGCCATCAGTATCTTACATCCTGATTTTATATCCTATGCCTTTCAGCCCTGGAAAAAACTCGAACAGAATTATTTGACCTGAAAACCAAATATGATGAAGAAACAACTGCAAAGTAAGTGTCTGCTTGGCTTCCTCCAGCTGCACTTTGGTCAGCTCTCACCTGATTTTGCGGATCCATAAACTTGAGCTTTCCCCTCGATTCACCCTGCTGCCTCCTGCTTTGGTAATGCACTGCAGGTTTTAGAACTCTGTCCAGCTGCAAGGAGTTCAGCGTCACTGCAGATGGGTTACTTGCATCGGGTTAATACTCAAAGTCCAGCTCTAGTGCATTCTCTGACTGATCCTTTCAACTGAAACTTTTTCTCCTTAGTTATTGTGAGGCCTGGTCAATTCTATACATACCTTTTCTAAGAAAGTTAGGAAAAGAGTCCGCTTATAAAAGATGCAATACGTGGGACATTTTGTGTAGCTTCGTCTGTGCAAATCTCTTTACTTTTTACATGTACCAGAGCCCTTCAGTGAGGCCTGTAGTGGAGTGAGTATACTCCCCTTCGTGTGTATTTGCTGGTGTCACACTGTGCGGTGCTGGGAGTACCTATGAGGACATGCACACCTAGCGAGTGCCCGTCCCTGGGCTTGCGAGTCACCTAGGGCCCACTTACCACCTTCTGCTATCTCAGAAGAGGCAGCATGATCTACTCCAAGTACCCCTGTTACCAGCCCACTCTCTGTGCAGGACGCCAACAAGGAAATAGTGTCACCACCAATCAAGACAAGGTGAAGAGGCAACAGAGGTTGTTCCTAGCTACAGCCTCCTCCACTCCAGTCCAGGCAGGCAACAGCTGGCTAGCGTGTGAACCACTGTTTCCTCTTCGGGGGGGCTGTCCCCTCTGTGGCTGAGATGTGCGTGCCCATCGACCACTGTGCCTTTTGGGTTGCCCTGCTCTTCTTTAAGAGGACTCCTGCTGCTGTGCTCACACAGTGCCTCCCCCTCCCATGGTCCGGTTCTGGGTGGGGTACGGAGACTCAGTGTTCCCCGATCCCCTCGCCCTTGCTCTTGGGCTGGGAGGCTGCAGCTGGGGCAGCTGCTTTCAAGGCACAGCAGGGGGTGGGCTCTTGACCCTTTGCTCTGGGCTGCTCAGTAGCCTGAGCCCTCAAGGGTCCGTCTATCCTGTGGTCAGAACCCATGTCGATCATGAACATGGAACTTCTGCACAAAGATGAAACTATCCTTGTCCACCTCAGCAGCTCTGGCTGGCTTGCCATTTGTTTCTGCTCTCAGTGGAAACAGCCAGATCATTTTAACCTCTTCTCTTGATGTGCTGAAAGATTACTTACATAGTCCAGAACGAGCAGGTTCTAAGGGTGGGGATCGTTCGAGTTCACTTTGAAAACTGGTGACTATTTCTCGCTCCTTCCGACCCTGAGGCACCACTGGCTGAGAACACCCCCGCGTTCTGTTGTCACGCAGCCCCTCCCGTACCGTCACCACAGCCTACGAGCCCTCACCCCCCAGGTGTGACCTTGGCAGAAACCACGCCAGCTGCTGAGATGAAGACGCAGCCCCCCCCCCGGTGCGCCTCAGTGTCCGCATTTGCTTCCCTTCTGCCAGCGTGTCATCTAGGTTTATCTGTTATTTCTGTTTGCACTTTATTCTACGAAGCAGGCCACCTTTCTCAGCAAGTTCAAATTTTTTTAACATTAGATTTTAATCTAATATTTTAAAAAATAGTTCTATCCTTAGTTTGTAGCATTTCTTTTCTAAAATAGTTTCATCTGTAGACAACATGCCAATTCCTTATCCATTCCCTCTTATTGACATCATTTTACTGCTGACACAATTCATAGTGACTTTGGCAGTAATGTATTTGATTATTCCACTAATTTTCAATAATTTATTTTTCTAAACCACACCTTTTCCTAAAACCATAGATATCCATAAGCAAAGTTTCCTTTATTTTGCACTTAAGAAAAAAGGCCAAACCCTTTTGAACAACCAGCCTCTAAGCCAGTGTTTGTAAAACTGTGGGTCACAATTGTGAAACCAGTTTAGTGAGTGGCAACTAGCTTGGTTGGGTAATAAAATAGAATATAAAACAAAATAATAGGGTAGAAAACATCACAGCAGATTGCACATAGTAAAGTATTGTTTTGTGACACTTTTGTTTCCATTATATGCAGCAGTATAAAACGCTAAACATCTAGTTATTGGGTCACATGTAAAATGTTCTTCCTGTGGAGCTCAGTCAAAAAAAACATTTTGAAAGCCACTGCTCAGAGAGAGCTGGGCTCAGCTTCCTGAAGGCCATGCCTGCTGCCGTGCTCCCTGTCCCTGTGCACACTCGGGAGCTGTGTCCTCTTAGCCACTGGCTGATATGACAAAGCATCTAACAAACTCTTCAGAACTGACAGCAAAGCGTGCCACTTGTCCCTGTGGAGTACTCGGTGGTTAATTACTGGCCCGCGGTTTGGACTCTTCTTTCCTTGCTTTTGCTGCTGGGCTTCTAAAGAGCCACTGAGTGCATTAAGGCCCGTTTAGTTGCTTGGTTTTAGGGGCTGAGGTTGAGGAAGCAACAAGGAACCGTGTTCTCTTAGGGTCTCACCTATCCTAGGCAGAGAAAATAGTGCCTGGGAAAGTGACAGGGGAGCCAGAGCCAGAGAGAGGAAGATGTGTCTCCTGTTTGCAGCCTCTTCGGGCCTTGTTACTGGCCAGGCGCTGGAGGAGTCTCTTTTCTCAACCAGAATAGCCAGGTCACAACTGACAGCACAGCCGCCCAGTGGCAGGTGGGCCTGCTCCACGGGGTGGGACTGAAGCTTGCCCCTGGAAGTGAGGCTGAGTGTTCAGGCCTGTGTGTGGATCTAATTACCGTTTAGGCTAGGGCTTCTTAGCCTCTTTTGTTCCACGGAACCCTTTGCCAGTCAGGTGAAAACCATGGACCCCTTACTAAGTCCACACTGTACTGTGTATGATTTAATAAATATATCACACCTGTCCAACACGTCCCCCCAAGAATAATGTTTTTTTTTTTGAATTTCAACTCAAGCTCACGGATCCCTTGTCAAGAACCCCTAGTTTAGAGACTTTTACAAGTAAGAACATTAGGTCTTGGCAAGGTGACCAGGGAATAGCAAAGGCTGGGTCTCCTGACCCCCAGACCAGTCATCCAACTCTGATCCCTTTGGCACCACATGAGACATGGTGTTTATTGGTGTGGACTTGGTGGAAAACATTTCCAGTGTATTTTAAGGCCAAAAATTATCCCCTCCCCACCCAAATCCAAATAGGTGAAAATCCACATTACTTGTTCAATTTCATCAAACTATAGTAAATGGAAAACATAATTGAAAAGGGTGGGAGTAGACTTAAATCATGTGAAAATGCTTGGCTTTAGGCCACTAACCGCTGACCAGGCCGTGGGCACTCTTGAGGCATATGCCCTTCCATGGCATCATTGCACCCTCTCTGGAGGCCAAAGGCACCATTGTAGAAAATACTCTTCTGCGGTGAGGAGCGGGGAGGCAGGGAGTGTGGTGTGGTGGCCATGTGTGCATGAGGAGAAAGAGATGGGCGTGGATAAATGACAGATCTCAGAAGTGTCAGTTCTCAGAAGTGACAGATCCATTCATTAACTTAGGTGCCAAGCCGGAACCTCTGTGCCCAGCCCTGTGCTGGCTCTGAAATCCCAAGATCAGAGGCAGTCCCTGCTCCCACCAGGTGCTCCCACGCCAGCGGGGAGAAAACCATGGCAATCCAGGCTGACCCAGGGGAACAGCGTGCTGGCCGTCAGAGAGGGTGGTCACTGTGTCGACCAGGGTCCCCGCAGATAAGGACAGTCAGATGAGAGTGTCATATCGGGACTGCTGGCAAAGGTGGGGGCAGGGAGGAGGGAAGCACAAAGCAGAGCACTGTCTCCCAAGGCCAGAACCAGGGGCTGTGACCACCCTATTGTATAGGGATCAGAGGAACCCAGAAGATGAGGCTGCCTTGAGAGGACCTGTGGCCTTGGGGCCAGCAACCCTGACCTTTCCCTCCCCGCCTCCAACCAGGGCTCCCCATGGCCAGGCCCAACGGACGCCCAAGGGCAGGCTCTGGGGCAAGAGTAGGTGGAGGTGGGAAAACAATCCAGCAGTGCCAATAGACCGTCTCCAGCACAGGGCCCAGCCCAGGCTGGAGTGGAAGGAAAGCTTCCCGAAGAGGGTGACATGAGATGGGTCCATGACTTAAGGTCGGGGTTGCTGGTTGTAGGACTCAAAAGGGGCGCAGTTTGCAAAAACGCAGGCTAGGCCAGCTGGGTCTTTTGGAGGCCCAGCCAGGGTTCTCTGGAAGATTTGCAGAGAGGGGCCTGGGGGGCATGGGGTGACAGGTGCAGTGGGACCAGACTCACGCTTACAGGGGTTGGACATTACAGAACTGGACTGAACACTAACAAAAGGCAGCCTAAAGCCAAATGCTTATTGAAATAGTTCCCTGAGTAAGTAATCCACAAAGAATGTAGAGAATGGACTGAGATAATAATTGCTACTTTCTTTCTACTTTGGAGGCATTGCTTCCATCTTGGCAATCCCATTTGAAGCTTCACCCTGTGCATTCCTCTCCCTTTCTGTTTTCAAGGAAAAGTTTGTCACTTTCCCATCTGCTTCAGACTTACCCTCCATATATTGTATTAGATTAGACATCATCTTGTGAGTACATAGGGCTGTCAGCCCCCTGAGGCAAATTTTTTCAAGAATGGTCTTAAAACATTTCAAGAGAGTCTCTTTTCTCTCTTTGAAAGGAGGGATTCCTACATTTTTATTGACAGGAAATGTAGGTAGAGAACTGGGGAGACGTGGCGGGCTGAGCATGGGCTTTGGAGACAGACCAGCCCAGAGTGACTCGCCCAGCTCCACTACTCTCTGCGTGACCTTGGACAAGCTGATTGACCTCTAAACCTCGCTTCTCTCACCTGTACAATGGGCATAGCAGTACCCGTGTGTCTGGGAGGTGGTGAAGAGTCATGAGGTGACGTGCAGGATCCCCCAGGGTGGCGGGAGCGACAGGTGGAGGCTGCTCCTGACACGCTCGCTGTGGCTCTCGGGATACGCTTCTGAGCTCGGCACACCTTGGAGGTGACCTTGACGGCACCAGGTTTCTTGTGCCCTCACGAGGAGCACGGGTTGCCTCTCTGTCCCTGGCAGATGTCGCTCGCCCCCATTTTGGAAAGATGCGTCCACATTGAAGGCCCAGAGGCTGCTGCGAAACCCCCGCTTCTTGCGCGCAGTCATCACTGCGTCAGCTGGGACGGCACGGGCTGACTGTGACGGGGCTGGCAGCAGTAAAGTTTTCCATGTGTAGGCTTGAAGCAAAATGTAATTAGCCTTTATGTGCTGAACAAGGGCCCATTGATGAACACAGCTGGTCTTTGTTTTGTCCTGTCATTGAGAGTGGGAGGTAAAAGTGTTCTTCTTCATGTTTATTAATGCAAGATTCCTTACACAAATGGCAAGCACAGTTTAATATTTGTTGGAACATAGGGGCTTTTGCCAAAACAGTTGTTGTGTAAGAGGATTGCAGGGTTTCAGATTATAATCGTTTTCTGAGTTAAATAAATGAATTATTTCCCTGCCTTTTTTTTTTTTTTTTAAAAGAGTTAAAAAGGTCCCCCCTTCTCAGATGGTCATCCTGGTTACACTCCTTCCCACCTCTCTTAGCAAGTGGAGATTTTACATCCTCATTGGCTCGAACGTGGAGAGTCGAGCAGGATGCCTTGGAGGTGGGCAGACTTCCTTGGGCAGGCAGAGCCGGCCTGGGAGGGGCCTGGACAGCTCACTGCCCGCATCGCTGCGCCGTCTTTTGCAGCTGTTGGCTTTTGCTTGGGCTTAGGACGGTGCCACACGATCCTGGAGGAATGTTGCCCTCCCAGCCAAGTTACCCGTGTTCTGGGCAAAAGTGCAGGAATTCCCATTTTTGCCGAAGTCCATGGCCACCTCTTTGCTCTGTCCCCCAAACCTCGCTGGAAAAGGAGCTTCTGCAGAAGCCCATCCAGTCAGCTGGCCACATTCCGTTTACCATGTGGGCTGAGGCTCAGTGCCTCTGATGAAAGAAAATACTGAATTGCACTGCAAACCTACATTTTTTTATAGCCAATGTTAGTCTTAGAAGAATTTGCACCTCCCAAACCTTTCCTACCAGTAAAATTCATATTCCTTAAAGTTGTACTCCTTGCCTATAGGCTTTTTTTAAAAAGAACAACATTGTCTACATACATGCATAGAGAAATTTCCGAGGCCCATCACTTGAGTTAATTGTGGAATATTTTTCTTTATACCATGTATATAGCCAGTGTTTTATCACAAAATGCCATGTGCTCGGGGGAAGCAGAAAATGTTGCCCTTAATGGTTGACTTAATTTGCTTAGGGCTTTACTGAGATTGTTTTGGGGAACGTGGGGCCTGCACCGTGGGACAGGGGACTCTGTGTCCCAGTGAGAGCCCCGGAGGACCTAAGGCGCACTTTGAAAAATGAGGAAGCTCTCCACGACATCATGGGCAGTGCCTCCCCCCCCCCCGTGCGGGCTGCCGGGCTCCTCCCATGCATAACAGGTCATGTTGGTTTCTCGTGTGTTACCTGGTTTGCTTTCCCCAGATGAGGAGGCTCTCCCTGTACCCATCCCACAGGCCAGGAAACAGTTCAGAAACACAGAAGCAGGTCTCAAGCCTCTCCCTTAGGGCTCAAAACCCAGTGCCTGAGGCTCTGGATGTGGGGGCATTTAATTTTTTTATAGTCCCCATGAAAGACTCGGGGAAGCTGGACCAGAGAGAGCACAGACATTTGACTGACCCTGAGACTTCCAGAAGCACTCTGAGAATCACACTAGACAAATATTGTTTCCCCTGATTGAATTTGCAAAGACCAACCTAAGTGTCCTGAAACTGAGCTTTTCTCCTGTACCTTTAAGAATAAAATTTCCTATTTCCTGTCTTTTTTGATGAGTCATCAATTTCCAGTACAGATTGCTGTAATTACCCTGGTTAGATTAATTTCCCTAAAAATAGAGAAGCAGCTAGTTTTATGGTTTTGAGGAGTATGGACTTGAATAAAGAACTTTAGAACCAAATCAGACTTGAAGGGAAAAAATGATGGCTTTTTTTGTTCTTATATCTTATCTCCAAAAGCATTTAACAGCATTTTGTAGAATTCCTGGCATTTTCCATCCCTGTGCAAGTATTTTGCTTCACACCTAAAAATTTGAGGGCCGGGCATGCCCTGAAAGGCTTTCCTTGGCATTTGTGCTGGCGGCAGCTCTCGAAGCATCCGTGAAGGAGAATAAACCCAAGCTGGTGTCTCCCCTTGTCCAGGCAGCTTTGCTCTTAGCAGAAAGAGGGGGTGGCTTTAGATTTTCTAATCCAAGTAGCCATCTCTCAGTGCCAAGGACTTCTGACCTGTTTTGTGGACTGCAGATAGGCCTTGAAATTCTAAGGCTTCCGTGAGAATCAGCCTCCTTTACTCTTCCTTGCTTCAGCTCAGCTTTACCAAGGGCCTGTATCATGTCAGCTGCTAGAACTACAGGGTGAAGCGGGGGTTGGGGGGGCGCGTTTACAGATGTTGTCTGCACTGAATTCTGATAGAAACGCGCGTGCATTCGTGTGCATGCCTGTTTGTGACTCTGGACGTAGCCCTCCTTCTCCCCCCACCTCTTGAGAGCATACTGGAGAGAAAACTGCTGTTTATAGCATGCCACCTGGTTCCGCAGGCCTCTATTAAAATGCTCTCGTCTCTTTAGAGATCCCTGAGGTTTTGCTAATTCACCTGAGAGGTAGATCTTGGGGAACTCACAGCTTAAAATAAAGGAAATTGGTGAGGGACTGTTGGGGGGAACCTCCGTTTGTGGAAGATCACAGAACCTCTAAAGACCCGTAGATGGGGCGTTAGAGTATGTGCCTCCCTGCTTCCCAGAGCTCTAGGGACAGTGTAGGATCACGGAAGTCCCTGCACATGGCACAGTGTTCTCAAATGGAGGCTGGAAGCCCTCTCAGAGCAGGGCCTTGACTCTCAGTCTTACCACAGTTCCTGGTGTGTCCTGGACACGTGGGACGTTCAGTGTGAGCCTTTGCCGTGGGACACGGAGGTGGGGGTGTGTGGAGGTGAGTGGTCTCAGGACCTGACCAGCAAGGATGGTCTTGGCATCTGAGAAGAAAGCAGAAGCCAGCCAGACCTCCTAAGTGCGGCAAGGATGAAGACTTTCGAGAGAGGCCCAACCTGGAACTTCCCCACCACCTTCTGCCCCAGTCCAGTTCCTCAAAGCCGTGTGGGTCTGGCCCACCACAGGGAGTCCCCAGGCACTGCTGCAAGGGCCGTGGACACCAGACCCCAGCGAGCCCATTCGCTTCAGAAGAGACTAAGGAGGAGATTCAACACCCACCCACCAAGTCCCTGCTGGGGGCCCTTTGCAAGGGAGGACGGAAGTCTAGCAGAAATGAGAGGGAAGACTGATGCCTTATAGATAACCTTTATTATTTTCAATTACAAAAGCCATTCATGCTTTAATGTTCAAAATTTAGAAAATTCTAAAAGGTTTAAACAGTAAAATATCATTCATAATCCCATAACTTGGAGATATCTACTGTTAATATTTTCAGCCTATTTTCTTCCAGTCTTTTTTTTCTATGTAATTTTTTTTTTCTTTTGTTTTTTACACTTGTTATTTGATACATATGCAGTTTTGATTTCTGGTTTTTTTACTTGGCATTTTATAAATATGTCTTTTATGTTACTCAGTATTCTTCAGAAACATAATACATGCTGCATAATATTCCATCAAATAGGTGTACCGTAAGCCAGTTACCCATTTATCTCCCTGCTGCTTGGGAGTCTGATTTATTACAGTAGTTTTATTGCCTTACGGGTTTTCAACTCAGAAGCTTTATACTTCCTTTCCCCTCTTACGCTTTTTCTTTTCTGCCAGTGGCCTTGGCATCTTTTGGATGGCTTCCCCTACGCCATCATCAGACAAGAGAGTTTAGATCCACAGACAAGAGAGTTTAGATCCACAGAGCTCTCCAGATGCCCAGTTCTGTACAAGGCTACTGTTTTGTGACATTGTAGATGTCCCAGCTTCACTCAATTAACAGCCACTGGACCGTGGAAGTATCCTGGCCCCGGTTCCAGCTCTGTCACTGGGTGTGTCCTAATAAAGTCCCCTCCCTTGGCAGCACGAGATTTTTCCTCATTAGCAAAGTGAGAGCAATGGGCTGGATGATGAACGAGATCAAAGAGCCTGCCCATTTTTCAGCCTCTTGAACCTTATGACCCAGCGGCTTCCCAGAAGCCCCCATCTCCAATGCATTCACCCAGCAGCGACTACGCCACCTGTTTGTAGAGTGGCCTTCTGGGAAGGCTATCCAGAGCCAGGGGAGGCCACAGAAGCTGCGGTGGGGAGAGCCTGGGTGTCGGGTCACACCGAGCTGGGTTTGACTCCTGACTCGCTGGATTGAGTAACCCAGGCAGGGCACTCAGCATCTTTGAACCTCAGTTTTGTCATAAGTAAAATGTAAGGTGCCCAGCACAGCGTCTGCACAGCCCCTCAGCGAGTTCTGGTGCCTCAGCCGCGTGCTTCCTCCGGGTTCAGGTCTCCCCAACCCTGTAGACTGCCATCTTTTTCCATTTTGGACCTGTGGAAATCAGTACGTTGGTGTTGCAGGACCTGCTTTTTGATTCATATCAGCGTGCCGAGGCCCTTGGAGTGAGCGCAGCACCCTCCTCCTGGGGAGCTCTTAGTTTTAAACCTCTTAATTAGTTATCATTTGGGGGCTGCTAATGCATGGGGCAGAAAGTTCCAAGTTCAAACAGTTACAGGGCTGTTACTGCCTTAATAAATGTGTCCCTAAAAATCAACTCTGGCAGTTAATGGCCACCTAGTCAATTGTCTTCTAAAATCTAAAGGCCAAGTTTACGCCGACCTGTCTTTAAAAGTGAGACCAAGTTGCTTTGTCCTGTGTGGTCCTCCCAGGGCTGGCTGCAAGACGAGGTCAGGCAGGAGAGCCCCGACTCCATCTGGCCTGGAGAACTGGGGGCTCTCTGGGCTGGTGTAAAACAAAGTAAGGGAGGTGCCAAGCAGCTGGGCCCCCAGCAAGGCTCTCTGTGGCTCTTGTTCTGTGAGGTCGGCACAAGAACTTTTTGGAAGGAGCCTTGAGAATGAGAAGTTTCCTAGCTAGATAATTGAACACGTTGTTGATCTCCTTCACGGCTTGTTTGCCCTTTCATTCTCTTCCTGAGGTGCTGTTTGTTGAGGAATGTCTCCAATTGCCAGAAAGACAGCGGCTGTGTCATATTTCCGCCCCAGTTCTTAGGCGAGCCTGCGATGGGAATTTTCAATGCAGAACTGTGTAGGCTCCCTCCTGCAGGCCACTGCGGGGCTCTCCTGAGCTTTTGGATTTAATGCTTCCGTGAACAGAGCACAGCCTCGGGTCAGTGGGAATTAACACCCAAAGGACTATACCTGGGTCCTCAATTTCCCTAAAGGTAAACCGGAGGAGTTGGGAGAAAAAATTTAAATGTTAAATTGGAAAGTTACCAAAACAACTTGGAACACAAAAGCAGAGTGGATTCTTAAAATGTTGTAGAGCATTGTCTCTTTTTACCTTTTCATTTATTTTTGTTTGTTTGTTTGACTATTTTCTCTTTGACATATTTTTGCATTCTGTCCACGCTTTAAAAAGCTTTGTAATTTGTAGGACTTATAGAATATATAGATTACTGAATATTTTCCACTTTCCAGGGAAAGCCAACACATAAGTAGAACTCCAGAATTTTTTATTAATAATGGGAAAAGAACCTGTTGTATTAAGTGGTTAATTCTGTGTGTTGACATATGGTTGGTTGTTATTTTCTTCTGGTACTTTTCTGAATTTTTGAACGTTTCAAAATAAGAAAAAGTTGTATATAAAGATTACTTGAGGGACGCGGCTGTGGCTCAATCAGTAGGGCTCCCGTTTACCATATGGGAGGCCCCGGGTTCGGTTCCCGGGGCCTCCTGGTGAAGGCAAGCCCGCCCACACGGCGTGGTTAGCTGACCCAGCAAGCACAAGCAGCAAGGGGGGGATAAATGAATAAATAAATAAAATCTTTAAAAAAAAGATTACTTGAGTTTAAGTAAGTTAGAAATGGGTGAAGTCTTCATAGAAATGGGTGAAGTCTTCAATACTTGAGGCCAGGATAATCAGTTAACTATTTCGGGGAAATAGAGTTAGAGCTGGGCCTTGTGCAAAATCAATTCTAGATGTTTTAAATGTTTATAGGTAAAAAAACAAAACAGCAAAAACACTAAGAAAATTTTTAAGTGGGTATTTACATAATGAGGGAATGGAAAAGGTCTTTCTAAGTATGTTGCCAAAGGTAAAAATCACAAAGGGAAAGCCAAAGCTTCCAGGTGTTAATTAATTAATTAAAAAATAAATGAACTGGAAAAAATATCTACCATCTATTTCACAGAGAAAGGGATAATATATATAAAGAGCCCTTACAAACCAATAAGTTGAACACCCCAATCAAAAGCTCCATATTTTCAACTCCTTACTAGACCATCTCAAGCGCAAGTGGAATTATTCTCCATAACTTCCCTCTTCCCTGCAGTCAGCCCTTCCCTTCCGTACCCCACCCCAGGCAATCATGGTGTTCCTCCATTCCAGAAACAGAAGGTACTTTCTGATTCCTTTATTATCCTTCCTATGTATTCTACCCTGACGACTTCTTTTACCTCCTTAAACTATTCTGAATTCCTCCCTTCTTTATCTCCACTGTCACTGGGATAATTTTGACTCTTTTCCTCTCTTGGCCCCACCACTTCAATATCTTCCCAACTTGTCTCACTGGTACCAGTTTCCCACTGGACTAATCTATCCTCTGAGTATCTGCTAACAGTTTTTACACCTCTTAGGAGGTGCAGATTATTCCATTAACGGATAATGGAGCGTGGATTTAGTAAACCACAGTAGAAGAACTAGCACCAGCAAAAATCTATGGCTGACTTTGATAATGAACTGAAGGTATAGGTGTATTTTTATTCTGAGCTAAAGGACATTTTTTCTTTTATAAAAGTGAAGGCAGAAGAACAGATGTAGCTCAAGTGATTGAGCACCTGCTTCCCACGTACAAGGTCCTGAGTTCGATCTCCGGGACCTCATAAGAAAAAAAATAATAAAAAAAAAAAAAGAAGACAATTCCACCTGTAACAAGGTCTAGTTTGAAAACTCATTTATTCAACAAGTGTCTTTTGAGTGTCTGCTGTGTGCTAGACCCTGTTCCTGACACTGGTGGTACTGCAGTACCTCGAGGTTCTATCTTTAGACTTCTCTGCTTTCTCTCTCCCTAGGGGGTCCACTTAATTCCCATAACTTTAAATTCCATCTATATGCTGGTGTATGCTGATGACGCCCAAATTTGTGTCTCCAGCCGAGACCTCATCTCCAGACTCAGCTTCTCTCCTTAACAAGCATCCAAGCTTAATGTGGACAAAACTAAGCTTCTGATCTTTCCCATCAAACCTGGTCTCTCAGCTTCTCCCCTTGCCTACCTATAGTCAGTTCTCAACCCAGCAGCTGTGGTCCTCTCACATTGTCAGGTGGACTGTGTCACTCGGACTGTGTCACTCCTCGCAGAGCCCCAAATTGGCTCCCACAGAATTCTTAGAGCAGCCTCCAGCTCGCTGTGCAATCTGCCCTGCCTCCCCCATCAGAATGGCCTCCTTGCTCTGTACTGTTCTTCAGCGGCACCAGGGATGATTCCGCTACAGTAGCCTGTGCCATAGCACTTTCTCCAGATGTGATCTGGCTTTCTCCCCTTCACCAGAGAAAGCCTATTTCAAATTGCTGTCCTCTTTCCTCACTGTGTTTTCTCCACAGCGTTTATCACTTTATGATATGCCACCTATGTCCTTATTTGTTGATCTCTCATTACGCCTGAGAATATAGGCTCCATGAGTCTTGTTATTTTATTCACTGCTGTATCCCCAGTGCCTAGAAAAGGGCCTGCTGTGTGCTCAAAACATGCCCCTAAAATGGAGGGAGCCAGAGTCCCTGCCGGCTTGAGGCAGTCTCTAAGCCAGTAAACAGGTTGCCGGATAATAAAGGCTTAGGTGGTGGTGAATGCCGGGAAGACTGTAAACAAGTTAAAGGAGAAACAGGTGCAGGGGAGGGCGCTGCTAGCCGAGTAGCCAGGGAAAGCCACTTGGTGGAAAGGAAATGTAAATGCCCCTCACGTGGGGCTCTGTTCTCTATGGTTATTAAATTGAATCCATGCGTGCTCAAACTGCTATTTGTCTTATAAAACGGGAATTTACTCATAGATTTATTTAAATGAGAGGAAATATTGGACTGGCCGCTGTTACGAAGGCTTTTGCTGTGATGTGGAATACTCCTAACGCGTTTAGGTCATAAAGTACGCAGTAGTGCTAAGAGTCCTTTTTGGAGGCAAGGATCTGTGGTGCACGGTGGAGGCCAAGCACATCTGTCCCTCTTTGTAATGTTTAAAATGATCGGTTCTCCTCGCTGCAGCCCCAGCTCCTTAAGCTTTGCAATTACGTAAATTGCCCCTCACCACGCAGGTCAGTGACTCCTAAACTTGAGCAGGATTCCTTGAAGTATTTGGTTAAAAATGCAGGTGCCTGGGCTGCACCCCAGAGAGGCTGCCTTTGCAGGTCCCTAGGGCTCTGTAGACCCCCAGGGAGTCCAATTCATGGGGTCTGGAAAGCTGATCCAGTTTTTCTTGTTTGATCATTGATTTTTGGCTTAGGGAAAGAGGTGTCCAAATAACTACGAAAGGACAGTGCAGTGGTGGCGTGCTGGAGCCCTCATCCCTGGTCCCCTGGCACCCGTGCTTGCCTCAGCAGGGACCGGCCCATTGTGTTAAATGTGGGCATCTGCTCGGCCCATCTGCCTCAGGAGAGGTGAGCACCTCAAGGGCTCATGTCTGGGTTCCCAGGGCATAACCCAGCAAGCACAGAGCAAGACTTCAGTAGGTTTGAGTCATCTGTGACACCCCACCTGATATCTGGCCTAACACCCCATTTGATATCTGCTCTTTACTTAAAGATCTAAAGAGCAAGTTTCTTGGAATATTACATCTTAAAAGCCAAAAAAAAAAAAGGCAGCGTGGCTGGCACCACCACCGCGCCGTGCCCCACGCCACCAGGTGACTGCGTGTTGCAGGTGGCTCTGGGAAGCTCTGCAGTTCTGGACTCTGACTCTGCCAGGAGAGCCCCAATGCCAAGTTTAAAAGTACTGACGTAGGGTTTTCTGAGTCATCATTCTTAGGACAACAGCGGCCAGGTTGTTGGTTCAAACCTGGCAGGGTCCACTCAGAGACCCTTGAGTGCCCAGAGTGTTCCCAGCGCTGTGAGGGTCTGGTCAGGGTTGGGGCTGGGTGAAGATGCACAAGTCCTGCTGCTGGTGTTCTGGAAGTCATGCTTAGCTTTGATTGAAGTTCACCTGTTTTCTTTTATAACTCAGAAATCACTTTTAGAAAAATGAACGAGGAAGATCCTTATGTACTGGTCTGGAAAGCTCTTCTGTATATGTGATTAAGTGAGAAAAGCAAAATGCAGACGCCTGTACATAGTATGCCACCAAAAGGGGGAAACACAGTCTTGTTTGCTTGTAAATGCATTAAACATCTCTGGAAGGAGCTGTCGGGGGCAGGGCTGAGAGGGGGCCTTGTAACCGCTTAGGAATCTTAAGTTCCAGCCTATTTAGTCCTTTCTGTAGCCTCCACGCGATGAATTTAAATGGAGGGCGGAGTGCCTGTTAGCCGCCAGGGCTGGCCACCTCAGAGGCCATTGGCCCATGGGAGAGAGCTCTTGTTTTCAGTTTGCCATCTCTCTGTCACTCATAGTCACCAAGTTTTAAATAAAAAAAAAAAAAGCCCACGCACTTTAACCATCTTCTTGAATATGGATATCTTTAAAGCAAGTTGTAATTCTGTGCCAGATATTTAGCTGAACGGTCCAAACCCCGAGGAAAGAAGGTAGAATGTGCCTTGGTTGGTTTTTCTTCCACTGAAGAGCATGACCTCGGGCAAGTTAGTTAACCCCTCCTGGCCGCAGGTGCGTCAGCAGGTGGAAAGTGCTTGGATGGTCCCTGGGCCCTTGTGAGGGTCAGGAAATGTTAGCCATCGTCATCTTGTTAATATCTCTGACACCCTGTAGGCTGGCTTCCCACCACGAATGCTAGGTGGACTTCAGCATTTGCTCGGAAATAATTAGCCGTCTTTACAGTGAAAAATCAAGTCTGAGATGTGAGTGTTGTCACACATAAACAGTTCTGTCGAGAGCCCCTTGGCTTGCGTGTGCTCTGGGGGTGCGTGGCTGTGCAGGCGTGGGTCACGGTTGGGTGTGTGCTGTGGCAGTACCTCGGCCCCCGGGGCAGTCACATGCACACTGCTTTCTGCTCAGTTCTTTTGGCTTGACATCACTTCATATAGCAGCACCTACTCATCTGATGATTTGTCATTTTGGTGACAAAATTTTATTTTCATCTCTTGAAGAATTAGCATTTACTTACCCATTCTTGGTTTGCAGGCATTTGGTTATTTTCAGTTTCTCATAAATAATTTTTATTTAGAAAAATATTTCCTTAAAATACTTTTCAGAAAGAGAGATTTCTAGGGCAAAAGAGATGCCGTTGTACAGCATGTTGGTTTGAGAGCAGTGAACCCCTTTAGGGGAGCAGCAGCTACGTATTGCCCATTTCCTCTTTCTATAGCCCAGCGGGTGCTGGGGCCTGGGGAACACTGCCCAGCTCAGACCTCAAGTGCCAGAGCCAGAGGAGGAGGGAGGGCCTGCCCTGCTTTCTGCTCTTCTCTCTTCCATGCTAGGTGCAGCCTCACAGAGTTTGAACTTCATATTTGTTAGCACCGAGCTCAGCATTTTCCCATCAACTTGTTTACTTTGTGTATTTCCTTATAGCGCATGAACATGGGTACAGTGGGAACTGGGTGATAATTCTATATGTGTTCTGGATTTTGACTAATCACTCACATTGTTCATTGCTTTTACCTATCAGTTGCTTTTCTTTATTTGAGTCGCTGTGATTTTCATTGTCCAGAAATGTCTCAACTATATATATAATAGATTCTGTCAGCTTATCATTAATAATTTCTAATATGGTTTCAGTAATAGAAAATAGTCTTTCCTGCCGATCCATTTTCTTGTGATTTTTTTTGTGTGATTTATTGTATCTTTAACCTGTTTGGAATTGATGATAGTATATGGAGTGAGGTATGTTTCTGTTTGTTAGCCTTCATATTAATGCCCAATTTGCCCAATAAGTTTGATGATTCCTTCCTCCCATATTTAATATTTGCATCTATCTCTGGAATTTCATTCCATCCATCTAATTTTTTGTTTTAGTAAGCACCATGCTGTTTTGGTAAATGGCACTATGTTTTCTTTTTATTTATTTATTTTTTTTTATTTTAAGATTTTATTTATTTATTCATTTATCCCCCCCCTTGCGGCTTGTGCTCGCTGGGTCAGCTAACCACGCCGTACGGGTGGGCCTGCCTTCACCAGGAGGCCCCAGGAACCGAATCCGGGGCCTCCCATATGGTAAACGGGAGCCCTACTGATTGAGCCACAGCCGCTTCCCTGTTTTCTATTTTAATATCTCATACAATCAGTTTACTGTTGTTTTGTTTTTTTAAAAAAATCCTTTGCTATTTTGTCCACCCAATTTTTCTATTCATGCATCTGATTGTTTTTATCAAGTTTTATAAATTAACTTGGGAGATAAATGATTTATATTTAATGCAACTGCAATCAAGAAATGTCATCATTAGCTTTCTTTGCCACTAAGCATTTTGTCATTCAATTTTCTATAGATCATTTATGCCTCATTTTTTTTAGCAGTTTTATTGAGATACAGTCACATACCATTCAGTCCATCCAAAGTATATAATCAGTGGCTTTTAGTATAGTTAATTTTAGAACAATTTCATTACTCCAAAAAGAAAAACTCCACACCCCTTAGCAGTCACTTCTCAATCCCTCCATCCTTCCCCAGCCCTACATAACTGCTAATCAAATTCCATCTTTATAAATTGGTTTTATTTACATTTTATATAAATGGAATCATACAATATGTAGTACTTTGTGTCTGGTTTCTTCCACTTAGCATAATGTGGTTTTGTTTGTTTGCTTGTGTTGCCTATTAACATCTTGTAACAGTAACATGCATTTGTTCAGTTTCAAAGACAGTCTCATCTCTGTGGTGCTGCCATATCCATATCCCACATGCATTTTCACTGTGCTCTACAGCACAGCACTTAATTCCCACATGCTTAATGTTTATATCTCTGTTGTAGATGAGATAAATCTTTTATTTCCTTTTCTAGATATTTGTTACTGGCATGTGGGAATTTGTTTTCTTGTCTTCACCAGAAACCATGGGACTTGGCTGAACTACGGGTTCTCGCCACTCAGTTCAGGTGAAGCCCTTGGCTTTTGTGAGCGTGTGACCACATTGCCTACAAGCAGTGAATTTGTACCCTTTTGTGACAGAGCATCCAATCCTCTTCCTTCATTCCTGTTTTCAAAAGGAGCACTATTTATTTCTCTGTGGAGAACAATGGACACTCTTAGTTTTAAATATATGCCCCTTTTTGTATTAACCAAGTACTCCAGTGGTTTTTTTTATTGTTTTGTTTTGTTTTTTCCCCTTTTAAATTAATCAGTTTTGGAGGGAAGCAATCATACATAGAGATAGAGCATATTATGTATATATGTGTGTATAGTGTTGAAATATTTCCTAGTTTTCCCATTTAATATTCTTATCTACTAATTCTGGGTTCATCATTTGTACAAGGAATTTATCTATTATTTATTTCTTTGAATTCTCATACTCTCCTGTGGTGTAATAAGTTTCCTAGTAGATTATACTTCTATATATTGCATTTCTTTCCATTTTGATTTTATATATTTTATAGATTGTCTTGCCTTATTTAAAATAAGTTCATGCTGGATGTGTTTTTATTATTTGCCTGCCTTTTAGTGTTATTTATTTCTCCTTAATGTCATTATGCAACCTATAATATTGGTTAATGTGGTTTAAAGCCTTACATTTAAAACCTTAGAGACTTAAAAAAAAAAATTTAGTCACTCTCTGCATTTTTACTTAGTGTGTTTCTACTGCAGTTTGTTAGATTTTGGGTTTTCTTCCAATATGTGTTTCCTTTTTATTGGGGACTTTGCACCTGATTACATTTACTGATGTAACTCTGCAAGCTCCTCTCTAGTTGTTGACACTGTCCCCCCCCACCATTCTAGTAACCCTGCCTTAACCTTTGTGATCTATTTAAGGAAAATTGACTGTAAAGCTTAATTGATGACCCAGATGTCTTTGTGAGTCTTCCAACCTAGCCCAGCCTTGCTCTGCCTGGCTTCCCTCTTACTGCTGAAATTCAGTTCCAGCTACAGAACCATTGAGCACTTCTCTGTTCCCCTCCCTAAATCTCAGTTATTTCTCATTCTGGACCCTTTTCAAATTATATTTAAAATTCTCTTATCATACCATCCTGTTAATACATGACATGTCTAGTATAGCAGTGAATTATCCCCAACACATCACCCTTGCCAATTCCCTCGGCAGTGAGACCCACTCTTTTATAGAACTTATGAGGCTACAGTAAATTTCTGCTGGTGAATTCTTTTAAGTTCTTCGGATTTTCCAGTGATTTTCTACTGTTTTCCCAAAGCAGCTAGCTACTGTTCAGCAGGATTATCAACTAGTAGTAAAAATCCTTTATTCCCTAATGTATGAGGGGAATTTTTCACAAAAGTTGAGGTATTTAAATAGATCCCAAAGGGGTGACATACCTATACAGAGATGGCCTTAGGATCACCTTGTTTTAACAGTCTAGGTGCCTTTTTAACCTTTACTAAATTCAGAAATTCATCAACTGGGTGTCCAGGGTCCTTCTGTAAGGGTTAAACCTGGGAAGTACCCAACCCTGTTATTTGAAAAGTGACTGAGCCCAATTTCCTGCCCAGAATTACAACGACATTGTACATCTATGATCAAGAGCATAGCTGAGCTGTCCAGCCAGTAATTTGATATATGAGTCTTACAGCTGACCAGAGCTAGAGATTATACCAACTGAACTTACCTGCCCACTAACATGGAAGAGAGAGTTTGGCTTACCCAATAAGAATCCCTTTCAAAATGAATTTTATAATAAAATCAGGAAGTTGTTTTTGTTTATAACTTAAAATCTTCCCCACACCTTCCTCCAAAAAGAATTCCAAGCTGCTTTAATAGAGATACAGAATCAAAAAGGCTCCAAGAGTTTCAGGGGTAGAGCTCAGTGGAATTAGAGAAGGCTCAAAATTGAGAAGATATTGCTAAGACTTGGATTTGAATAAAAAGCTACACTATTCAATAACCCAGTATGACCAAAACATTCCAGACATAGGATTTTTAAAGAGTCAAAGTATTACTGTGATACTCTGATATATACTGTTTGCTTGGCGACAAGCAAAAGCTTTATGTTGCAATTAACCTTTCTATTTTTTTCCCTATGTCTGAGGATTGTGCACTTCCTTTGTGGTGTTTTAGCGATCAGACAGGATGGAGGGTGTTCTTAAAGATTCATGGCCAAACGCAATGATGTCAGAACGAAGGGAAGGGACGGTCTTCGTGGGGCCAGCGAGTCTGGCCCCATCTGGATTGTTTGTATAACACTTCACAAGTAGACTAGGAACCACTGAATTATTCATTCACAAGTTGCTCTAAAAAAGGCACTTATGCTGCAGAAATGCAGACTTTCGGTGCCGGGAGAGGAAGAGGAAGGACGCTGGTTTTCCTGTGAAGGTGCTGCAGCCTTCACTGCCCTGTCAGGCAGGTTTCACTTCCCAGCCGATGTGGGCTAAAGGAAACCACCAGCTGGCTTAAGTGCAGGGCAGCTAAGGGGGGAGGGAATTGTGGACAGATACAATGAGGGACTCTGAAGCCACAGGTAAGCTAAGCGTTTCCTTTGTTGGGGGGGCTACAGGTGGAGGAAGGGTTAGAAGTAGATTTCAAGCCAGGAGTTGTTGAGTGGTCAGAAGTCCCCAGGGGTGGGTATAGACAGGAGAGAACAGCCCTTGCCTGGGAGATGGGCCCAGGAAGTCTTTGTGGCCTTGGACTTGGGGTGGGAGTAAAGAGGGGGAGAAAGCCCAGAGTAATAGCTAGTATGCAATTGGGAATCTTTTTTTATTCTTAGTTTTAGCTTCTCTGTCACCAGACCTTTTCTTAACAGTTCCTACCAAGTGGTACTTAGGGGAGAAAGGGGGTAATTAGAATCCCTTATGTTTTGGAGTAAAAGCAGGGTTCTCCCCCTAGACTGGCTGCCCACTGTGACCTTGAGCACTTACTGGGCCTCACTGGGCCTCAGTTTCCTCACCTGTGAAACCTGAGAAGTTTTTTGTTTTGTTTTGTTTTTCTGAGTCTGTAGGTCTCGTTCGTCGCACATCCTCTGTGCAGGAGGCGGGTGAGAGAAACAGGTGCTGTGCCAGTAATCAGATGAGTTTTCTAGAGCCATCAATGGCTTGGCCAGCACCTGTTGGCTGTATTTATACAGGTCAAGTAAACAGAGAAAGGGAAACAAAATCTGAAAGGGTTCTGAAAGAAAGAATGCTCAGACTGAACAAGCAGCACTCCAACGACTGCAAAGATTGGCTGACCCGTTTTTACATGACATAGGTGAAGGGGACTTTAAAAAAACAACGTTACAGGTGGCATAACAGCAGCCCTTCCAAGCAGATGGTTTCTGTGCCATCTGTACAGAAAGAGGAGACGTGGCCCCTTGGGCCCACACGGCCCTGCTGCTTTGCTCTCGGCCCCCTAAGTCGCTGGAACAGTCTGTGCGAGCTCCCAGAGGGCCGGGGCCGCGTCGGCTGCATCTGCATCTGCACCTGCCCCTGTGCCCAGTGGTGCCCTGTCTCCCGGGCACACAGCAAAGGGTGGCATGAAGTGAACAGTACTCTTTGGCCTCAGTTTTCTCCATTACCTAAGCAGAGGCAGCACAATGTGAGAGCCCCCTCTTCTGACTTGGATGAAGGATGTGGCTTTAGTGTCCCTTCTAGAATTTATTCTTTTCCAGTCCTCTGGTCTCAAGTTAATGATCTTTTCCTATCTCAAAGGTATATGTATATATGATTTTTAAGTCACATTCTTCTCATGGAGATGAGCTTCTTTGGTCATTTCCATACATTTTCTGCTCATTGATGAGTGAATAAATTGGCCCTCGGAGAAGCTATCTAACTGTCTTGACTCAAGTTAGCAAAGTACCGAGTTGGGACTGAGCTGGGCTTCCATCACAGAACATCCATCTTCAAATCCTGAATTCTTTCCCAGCAGCCACATTTCCCCAGGCATGCACATCTTCTGCTCCAATGTTTTAATATCCTGTTTTATAACCTCATTTCTGGAATAGTATCAGTTTAGCGTCTTTAGAGTTGACAGTTGATGATGGCGGGATGTAAAATGCTGAGGCTATCTCTGTTTATATATTGCCTTGTATGTTGTTTTGTTGTTTTCCTTTCTATTGTGGAAAATTTCAAACATACAGAAGAGATGAGCCCCATTCATGGCTGATCCTGGTGCTCCTGCCCCCTTTCTCTGGTTTTACCTTGAAGATACTTCCAAAAACCTGTCATTTCATCTTAAAGACATTTTAGCCTGTATATTCTCACGATAAGGGCTCTTTTTTAATATAGTCACAATACTATTATCACATCAAAAACTGATTTTTTAATGTTCTCAAACATATCTCGTTGATGTTTAAAGTTCTAGTTGCCCCTAAATGTCATAAAATTTGTTTAAATCAAGATCCAAGGTCTGCACACTATAATTAGTTGGTATGCCTGCTAAGTCTCCTTGTAGATCTGCCCCCCTCCGTTTCTTTTTCTTTTCCTTGCCATTTATTGGTTCTGAAGAGTTTCCCACAGCCTGGGTTTTGCTGGTTGCATCCTCAGATGTCATTGAACATGTCTCTCTGTCTTCTGGAAGTCCTGTAAATTTGTAGTTGACTCTAGAGGCTGGATCAGAGTAAAGCTTGATTTTGGTGGCTGCCTTCTAGTATGTTCAGGAATTGAAAATCAGTCCTAAGCAGAAGAGAAAGACCAGGAATTTTAGCGCGCTGCAATAATAGTTAATATGTGCATAGGCCTTTGTGGTTTACAAAACTCTTTCTGCTCGATGTTCTTATTTTAACCTCATGCCAATTTCTTTGAAAAAGATGGCATTTTTCCTCCTGTACAGTTGACTGATGAGCTCAAGGGTGTGCCTCAGGTCAACCGACTGAAAAGCGATGGAGAATTTGAACCTCGTTTGGTTTACCAGCCATCCTCTTTGGGTTCTCTAGATCACAGTTTCCCCACTTACAACTCCAGTGTCTTCTCCACTTTACTTCTGGCCCCATGCACTTGATTTAAGGCGGGGTAAAGGACTTTCCTATCCAGCCTCATAGCCATTACTTTGGGTTAAGCAGTGCTGTTTGAACTCTAGAAAAACGGCAGGAAACATCCAAGGATTAATCCAGATGCTTATCCCAGAAGTCTTAGGATGGTTTCAGCAGCAGAACAGAACATATTACACAATATTGTAACTAAGTCTTTGGCCACAGTTGTCCCCAGCTCCCTCTCTGGACTGCATCGGCCTGACAGTCACAGGTTGGTTTGCCCACACTGAGTGCCACACTGGGCTGTGACCAGCGCCCCGGGGGCTCCCACTGCCCTGCGGGCTTGTCACAGGTGGAGCACTACCCCTGTGTGGGCTAAAAGGCTACACCAGTAGAGGAGGTGCTTATTTAAATTGTTTCAGATAAACAAATCAGCTAAATAGTAGGACAAGAAGGGAAATGTTCCCCCCTTTTTGGGTTGGAAAGATGGGGCTTACCTAAAATTGATTCTGTCACTACGTTTGTTCTAATGTACATTTAAATGTACATCTGTTACTTTTAAATTTAATATGACGGCCTCAAAAAAGGACAATTGCATGGTTAATTTCTGAGCAGGCAGAAGTACATGCTGACCATTTAACTGTCTCTTGACACTGTTTCCAGAAGGTGAACCCCAGGAATCAAGCTCTTCCCCCCCTCTCCCCACCCAAGCCTGGATGTGATGGGGGCGGGGGGTCTACCCTCAATTGACACATTTGATCAGGGGCTTGGATGGACGCCAGATGGCTTCACCCTTCTCCTCTCTTTCCAAGCAAAGGTGGTTAAAGGGACAGCCCAGGTGGAAAATGAAACAAATGTGGCTTATCAAGAAAATCTTTAACCAAAGAGCACATCCTCCCCTTCCTTCCTCTCCCCTCTCCCCACATCAGCCCAAGTTTGCTGAGCCCCTCAGGGTACAGGACACCTGGGCTCAGCCCTGAGCAGGCCGACCGCAGGCAGGGAAGCTTATTAGCTCAGGGTCTTCCTAGACATTTTTCCCTACAGAAATTGTCACCTTGTTTTTCCAAAGCTCTGAAAAATGGTAAGAATGAACTATTTTCCTTCCACAAAATCAACTTTCTGTAAAAATCATATTTACATTTGGCAAAATTAGTCCTATACTTTCTGCTGTTTAAAATAATAGCCACGGATTATAGTCCAGTGGGTAGTGGATTCTGGTGACTTAGCTGTTGTTACTTTGCGTATTGAGTTAACCAGTGTTTCGTGAGCGCTGCTGTGCTCAGGATTAAGCAGTGAGTAAACAAGAAATCACTGCATGGACCAGATCCTTTGAGATGGGGGTAAGCGCAAGAGAAATAAGATAGGCTGGGCGATGGCGAAGCAGACCTGGGGCAGCCCCTCCCGAGGAAGCCGCTTAAGCCGAGACCTAGGTGGTGACAGAGGCCACTGTGAAGGTCTCAGCAGAGTGGGCAGCAGGAGTGGCCGAGGCCTCCAGGGAAGGAACAGAACCAGGAGTAAGGAAACCGTGGGAGTGTTTGTTGATTGGGCTACAGAAGGCAGTTTACATGTTCCCCAGAGACTGTAAAAAACACTTCTGCCAGAAGCAAAGACCCAGCCACAGCACAGTGGCTCTGAGGAGGAACCGGTTCTGCCCTTGAGGTTCTTTGTTTGGAAGGCTCGAGGGTTTGAAAAATAGGGTTTGAAAAATGGGACGGCTAGAAAAGGAGCCACGGTGTTCATGTGAGGTAGTTCTGGAATGGCCTGTGGCCTCTGCTCCCTGTAGGGGTGTGGGCTAGCCGGGGCACGAAGGGGTCTGGCTGGGAGAGCAGGATCTGCACACAGGCTCAAGGCAGGTGGGCGCTGCAGGCTGGATTGAGTGCTAGCCCCCACGGAGTGCAGTGGCGGGAAGGGCCCAGCCAAGTAGCAGAGGCCCCCTAGGAAGGGCCCTCCCAGGCCATGGTGGGTGGGAAGGGGCCCTGGGCACCCGGGGGAGGCAGCGTCGAAACGCCGCAGGGCTACACTACCAGGCTGCAGCGCTTGGACCGGACAAGCCGGGATGTAGGGTTAGATTTTTTTTTTTTTAAGAGTAATGCCATCAAATCTGTGAAAGCTCACTCTATCGACAGAGACAAGGAAGTGCTCCAAAAAAATATGTTTATGGATCCACCTGACAAAGAGGACAAAAGAAACTAAAAGCCTATCTCGTATATAAATATTAATGAAAAAATACTAAATAAGATATTAGCAAATAGAATTCAGGAGCACATTAAATGCATAATGCTCCACAACCAAATGGGGCAAATAACTGCCAGTATAATTTACCATTTTAGTGGGTCAGAAGAGAAAAACCATTTAATTGGCTCCATAAATGCCTAAAAGGTACTTAATGAAATCAACATCCATCTTTTATTAAAGAGTCTTAATAAAATAGGAACAGTGGGATATTTCATTAACAAGATCTGTATGTCAGCAACATGATCTATATATCACTAACCAAAAATCAGCATGTTTAAATAGTGAGATACTAGGGCCATCACTGACACAGTCAGGCACTAAGCAAGGGTCCCCCCTCATCGTTGTTAGTTACGTCTGGAAGAACTGAGGGGTGCAGTTACACAGCGAGAGAAGTGAGGGCTGCGAGAAGGGGGCATGTGAGATTAGAGTATGCCAGGAAAAGCCAAGAGAGCCACTGAAAAACTTACAGATCAGAGACACCCACCACTTAGAAAATAGAATGAGACAAAAGATACATAATAGCAGCAAAAACGGTAAAATATCTGGGAAAGCTCACAGGAGGTATACAAGGTCCATAAGAAGAAACCTTTAAAAGACAGTCTTAAAAGAGGACGTGGTGGAAAGACGAAGCCTGCTCTTGGATAAGCAGAGAGGCAGTGTTGTGAAGGCATCGCGTCTCCCTCCAAAATCTTATAAATGCCAAACAGCAAGGTGATTCTAAAGTTCATGTGGAAAAATAAGAATAGCCAAGAGATTTCTGCAAAAAGAATGATGCGGGAAGACTAAAAACTATGAAATATATTGTAACGCCGATGACAGCAGGTTTGGTCTCGCCATGAAACCCAAATCCATCCCAGAAATTTTTTAATGATAAGCTGCCATTTTAAACCAGTGGTATAAAGATAGATTATTCAGCTTGAAAGAAATGCAAATTTAAAAGCTGAATGAATTTAGTATGATGGTTTTCGTTTTCTCCATCTGGAAAGTTGTGCCACCCCCTGCCCCACTGTACCTTCCCCCAAAACTAGTATTCATCCTTCAGGATGCAGCCCAGATGTTACCTCCACCACGAGCCTCTCCCCTTGGCCCCTCTATCTGGGGTCTCACAGTACTCACATATCTGACTCTGTTCACCTCCCTCGTGCCCATCACAGCGTCGGCAGTGACAGAGCGCCTTGCCCTGCCCACCCTGCATACAGTCGGTGCTTAGACATTAAGCTCCTAGGGCAGCCAGGGGAGACTCCTGCACTGTTGTGAGGCAGGAGTCGCTGCCACTGCCAACTCATCACCTGCAACAGTTGGGGCCCCTAGTGAGTGCTCAGTGGGCTCCCCACAAACAGCCCTCGGTCCCCACTACATGGGGCAGGACACAGTGCCTGGCTCCCGTGGGACTCTGCGGGCCAGCTTCCCTCTCGGTGAGAACCGAGCTTTGGGGCTGTGAGCAGCTTTGTCTAGGGGCTCGTCCACTCCCTGTACCCGGCCCTTTGTGTGCCCATGTGTGGGGGGGTACTTGTCAAAGGGGCTTCCAAGCTGCCCCTCTCTCTACCTCCTCCTGCTACCTGTGAGGCTTGCTGCTCTTCCTCCCCTACCCCCTTGTGCTGTTAGCATCCGCCCAGGGTGTAGACCGTCATGAAAACGATCCACCTTGCTGACAGATTAGGGCGTCAAATGCAGCATCCAGGGCGGAGCGAGGGGAGTTCACTTTATCCAACACACTGGACAGGGAGCCGGTGTAGCTCAGTGGTTGAGCTCCTGCCTCCCATGTACGAGGTCCTGGGTTCAATCTCCCATACCTCCTTAAAGGGGGGAGAGGGGGCGGGGAGCAGGGATAATTAATCTTTAGATATTTCTTCTTTTGAGGCCAAAGAACTTTGCATTCTAGTTTTGAGACTATTGGCTTTTGACTTGCATCCAAGAAGATCCACTGATCTTTGAAAACTGTTTTGTACAGTTTTTCTAACTCCTTGAAGATATACTTTGTTTTAACAACTCCCAATGTCAGTGTGATTGTTTGGGGATTGAAATATGCACAAACCTTGTCCTGGCACCATATGTTAGAACTCAGGAGGCTGGGGCGAAAGCTAAATACAGTTTCTAACAGGGATATAATTTCAGTTCCATCGACCTTGACCATGTCCTTTTAAGTTCCTCATAAAAAATTGTATATTAGACCAGAGAATACCCTGAAATGATCTGTAGGAACTGATTGAATGAACTACATATTCTAGGCCAAACTGAAATTATCCGTTCTTTGAAGTCAGGGCAGAGCATAATGCAGTGCGGGTTAATAGATCAACGAAAGCTGTTTTGTCAGCTCTTAAAAAGGTGAGAGGACTAAATTTTTATTATAAATAGTTTTGCTGAGCAAACAATATATGCGGTTATTATAGACCTGGGAAAATAAATGATTTTAGACTAATGTCCAGCTCCAGGTACTGATGTGAGAATCAAGCCTTCAAGATGCAAAGAAGGAGAAACCTTTAGAATATCGTTGCCATGCACGGTGAGAGCTCTTGCGACTTAATTCATTACTGCACTTGTGAGATAACATTTGAAGTGCAGTATCCACATCTGGGCATTTTCCCATTCCTCGCTGAGGGCAGTCGGTATAGCAGGATTAATTTTGTCGTAGTGGAGGTCGCAGTTTGGAGAGAGAGTGGGCCATCAGGACTCAGCAGGGGACACGCCCTAAGATAAGACCAGCGCTGGCGTGGCGCCTGCCATCTCGGTCCTGTTCTGTGAATGCTGAGGCCTCGTTCTCGTGGGACGAGGAGAGCCGTGGCTGGGGCCCTCGTCACACTGAAGGTCTTGCTTGTACTCCCTTTGACCTTTTAAAAAGCAGGCCCTCTTGAGAAATGGATAACAAGCCTTGGGGCTTTTAAAATAATAATCTGAAGTGGTTTTTTTTCTTAACAACTGTATCCCTGGCTCCTTCCATTGTCGTCTTCTGTCTTTCTGGTCCCTCTGTGAATGGGAGCTGCAGCCCCCAGGCCCTGCTGTCATGGCGATACCTGGTATTGAATGGCCCTGCCTTACAACAGCAAAGCTCCGCATTGTCCTTAGGGTTTGAAAGCTTTGGAAATAGGAGAAGTTGCTCTTGTAATGGAAGGTAAGTTATCACATTCAATATTTCGGTCAGTTTAGCAGTTGCTTAGTAACAGACGTTAAACTGACCAGAAGATGGAAAACTTTAAATTCATTTCTAGTGATTGCCTCGAACTTCCAAGAAGGCACCTTCCTGTTTAAATGTGACTGACTTTTTATAAGTAACTTGAAATCTGACGGCGATGATGCATTGTTTTCTGGATATCAGATACGCTATCGAGCATCCAAGACCATTCATGGAGAAGAACTCCAGAGTGCTGGGTATTTGCCCAGGCCCTTTACCCCTGGCAGGACCCAGACCGCCGCTTCCCAGCCCCTGCGGGCCCAAGCCTTGCTGATCCCGCCTCGGTATGAAGCCAGGCCCCTTGGAGCCCCACTTCTCCAGCCCTGGTGTGTCTGACCCAGTCTTTGCCCCTTTGCCTCTGGAGACAGCCAGGCAGGGAGCAAGGCATGGATGAGAGCAGGTGCGGCTGGACAGGCGGCCCTCCGGCAACCACGGCGCCTCACCTTCAACTCTGCACCCCCAGGACTGGGGAATTGCACCCAAAACTGCCTCCTCCTGGTGCTGCTTCTCCCTAAAAGCCAGAGCAACCTCCTGAGGGAAGGACAGCTGAGGGTGTTATCCCTCAGTGCCAGGGACCATCCCCACCCCTTCCTTCTTCAGTCAGCAAAAGTGTTTCATAAACCTTCTGTGCACCTTTCTTAAATTCATCTTGAGACGCATAGGGCCTGCCCCTCTATTCCCCTCCACCCCCCACATACACTGCCAGAACGAGCAGCCCGGGGAGACCCGGTGCGCAGGTGGGCCCCGGAGAGCGCAGTCCTCTGGAAGACAGACCCCGGGCCCTGTAGCAGGTGTGATCTGAAGCTGGCTCAAAGTAAGCATGACAGGTACACTCAGGGAAATGAGGGACAAGACTAGCAATGTCGAGCAGAAACAGGGTGTAGTAAAACACGAACCAAGTGGAAATAACAGGTATGAAAAATAGAATGACTAAACTAAGGAACAACAGAGAAAAGAGAAATGTCAGGGTAGGTACAGCCAAACAGCTCAGATCGAATTGAAGAGCCTTCCCAGAAGGCAGCAGAGAAGGATGAAGAAATAGCAAGTGCAGCAGAAAAGCCGAGGGCCAGGCAGGAGAGGAGAGGCCTCCCCTTGCACGCGCTCGAGGCCTCCCTGCTCACCCGCCCAGGCCGTGGCCCCCCCAGCGCCCTGCTCTGCTGCCAGCCCTCTGACCTGCTCCAGAGAAGGTAGACCTTGCCAACCTCTTTCCCCCTCTAAACCTCATTTTGAGTGCTCAACAGCTGCCTATTTCTGTCTTTCTCTTCTAAATGCGCAGCCCTGACGAGCTCTGTGGGCACCCAGGGACGGGAACATTCTCGGGACACGAGAGCAAGCAAGGGAGGGAGCCCCTAGCAGGGTATGTTTGCCGCATGCTTCTGGACTTTGTAAAGCCGTGATGCATAACTGGTGGAAATTCCAAAGTGTTCAGAAGTTGGGATTTGCCCTGAGCAGTTTCCGAGCTTTCTGTTGCCTTTTGTCCCCGGTAGGGCTCACCCTCAGCTCCTCCGTCAGCAGCACCTGTCCCCACGGCTGCCAGTCATTGTGCGTCGTGTTTAATCCTCTGTGGCTATGAGAGAGCCTTTTATATCTGTGGGGGCTTGGAGGTCTTTTGAGAGGCTGCAGGGATGGTGTTTGTAGCTGAAGCGGCCCCTGCCCTCCGCCTGCCTCCAGCCCTTCCCTGCAGGGCCTCCTCCGGGTATTTATGTTACCAGCAGACGCTGTCTTCTGCATGGAGTCGTCCTAAAAATAGCATCATTTAACTGGGCCATTTTGCACGTTGTTTCAGACTCTTCTCAGACCAGTGTGAAAGCAGGGTGCTATTTCAGAGCAAGGCCAGCGAGGGCTGGGCTGGGCTGGCCATCAGATGGCGCAGTGCAGGCCTGGCATGGAGGGGCCTGGGCTGGGGAGGGGGCCTGCAGGTGTTGGGACTTGGAGCACAGGGGTGTGGGCGTGAGGGTGGGATTGAAAGCTGTCGGCAGCAGGGTGGCCCCCACACCCCAGCAAGGGTCTCTGTGGCTGAAACATTTGGCTCCATTTTCCATGGGTGCGGTAAAACCTTCCTTGGGTCTCGACCAGTCTCGGCTGTGGCCTCCTATCAGGGACCGTCCACCAGGACTCGTCTTGCAAAAACTGGAGCCATGATTTGCCCAGGCATCCTGTTCTAGCCTACCCTAGACGTTGTGAAATGGGCATGCCCTTTTCAAGAGACTCTCAGCATTCCTCTTTCTCTGGTGATATAGTATGTCGGAAGTGTCACTCGAAGTACTTCCAAAAAAGAAGGAAAAATAAGAACCTGGAAACGCCATTTGTATGGGCAGGTCAGGCGACAGCAGTTAGCTCAGGTGTTTGCAGAGCCGGCTAGAGACCCCAGCCTGCACTGCCATCCTCATCTTCACCTCCCGTCCAGCCGTAGCCCCGTGCTTCTCCCAGTGCTGTCGGAGCCATCACTGCCACGTATAGCGCATGCTGTTCCTTCTCCTAGAGTAGCTCTCCCCAGCCCCTTCCCACACTGCCAGCCTGGCAAACTTCTACTTATCCCTCAAAACCCAGCTCATACCTTGCTTCCTCTGAAGTCTTCCCTGACTTCCTCCCCAAGGAGACTTAATCCCTCCCCCTCTGTTTTTCCAGAGCACTCCGGCCAGAGCTGCGTTCCGACTCTTGGCAGCACACGCTGGAGTTTCTCTCTCTAAGGCTCTACCTCCCCTGTGAGATTGGGAGCCCCTCAAGCCACAGCCCCTGTGCCCACACACATGACAAAGGAAAGAGCAGAAGAGGCCGGCACCCACCTCGTGGTGGGCAGTGGTGCCCCTCAAAGGTCCCAAGGCTGCTCTTTTCCCCTCCACCCCCACAGGGTCAGGCCTCACCTGTGAACGCAGGTCATTCTGCCAAGCCCCGAACTGTGAAGCAATGGCCTGACGGCTACCGCCCGAGCCTGCCTTGTTGGTGACTAACGTCCTTTCTCCCTCTCGCCTTCCTAGGGCTGACGAGATTGAAATGATCATGACGGACCTCGAAAGAGCAAATCAGGTAGGAATTTCCATGGCTTTTGACCATAAAACTCTAGTAGCATACCCACTTCTGTCTAGGAGTGACTCTCTCCAAGTTAGAAGCCCAATTTTTCTTGTGTTTTTAATGTACAACTGTCAACATAAATACTTTCTCTGATGTTTTTAGATGTTAAAAAATAAATAATACATGAAAAGTTCCAGGCATTTGTTTTCCCTCAGGAGAGTCTTTGTTGTGGTCCCAGCATCTCAAACATCCCGTGGGGGGCATCCGCTACAAAGTGGCTGCTACTTTTTCTTTTTCTTAATCCATCTCTTAAATACCCGTCCCTGTACAGGGCGTCAGTTACACTGCAGAGTTGTGGGAACGAGAGTTGTCACCACCTTCTAGTCGGAGAACTCGACAGCTCCCCGGGTTGAAGCCAGTGGCTTTGGAGAGGATGCCCTGCCCAGTACCGCTCCCCCAGCCTATCCTATCCCCCGTGGCTGTAGCCTTAGTCACCAGAGATGGTTGGATGGTTGCTAGAATGTACCTCGCACACCGTCCAGCACAAAGTAGGCACGTAGCATCCGGTGGGTCTAAAGACGCAGCTGCCCAGAAAATTCAGCCACCCCAAAGAACCCCTTCCCTCCCCCCGAGGGCTCCATATAACAGTAAAACATATTGTTTTAGTAAATGGAGCTGCAGCTCTACAAAGAAACAAGTCCCCGTCTTATTTTCTCTATTTGCGGAGAGAAGGAGCCACAGTTGTGATGTGTGTCTCAGCCCCAGAAGGCCACCAGCCGTGGCCTCTCCCCATTCCATTTACAGCTGGGCGGCTGCAGCGCAGGAGAGTGACGGGGTCTGCCCAGGGCTGCCGGGCGATGGAGAGCCTCCTAGGACCTCTGCAATCTCTGCTTGCCACCTTGCATGCGTCCCACAGGGCATCTGCCCCTTTGCAAATGCTCAAGACAAAGCATGCTTGTCCATTCTTTGGCCAACAGTGACCTTCAGAAGTCTAACTGAAATATAAAAGTCAGTTTCTACACAGGAGTGGTCATAGAACGTGTGGGTTTTTTCTTGTGACTACAGCGTTGCATCCTCAGACTCCCCACTGCGTGGCCAGGCCTGGCACACAGAAGGCACTTAGTAGGGCCGCATGGAATGACTCACCTCCGGAAGCAGCAGAGTCGGTTAGAGTGCTAGTGAGAACAGCTGCTATCGGGGAAGAGGTCTTTCATGCCTGCTGCTGTTCTGAGCACCTTACGTGGGTTAACTCGCTTAAGCCTCACAGCATCCCAAAAGATGATGCTAATGTTGTTCCCACTTTACGGATGAGGAGACCAAGGCCAGGAGCTGGCAGGCTGCAGAGCCAGGACCCTTGACCACCATGCTCAGAAACTGGACGCAGCATGCAGGCTTACTTTTTTTTTTCTTTTAGAAACTGCGTGGTTCCACAAACGCCTTGACCCCACACATCTCCTTGCTATAAAGCGTGCTTCTGCTTCATCTCCCAGAGGTGCTTAAGCATCTAGTTACTTTCCTTTGCTAAATTAATTTGCTTTTGCTCCTTCATTCCTACTCAGTCTGTGCTGCTCAACTTTGTGGAGATGTTAAACCAGAGGCAATTACTCGAAGCAGTCACCCTTCTTTGTCACACGATTGCCATTTGTGTTTCTCAGATTTCTATACATCCTCACACAACACACACACACAGGCAGTCTGGGACGTGCGTCCCTCTTTGATGGCACTCTTGGGGCAAGCCCTGCTTTGTCAGCCACACAACCTTGCCCTGCAGGGGCTGGCTGTCTGTGGTCTCGGGGGCAGCCCCCAGGGACTGAGAAAGGAGGTCAGGGTCGCTGCCCTTCTCCAAGTGCTGCAGCCCACCCCATGGACCCCAGCCCCCACAGATCCCAGACAGGGCCCCAGAGAAAGGGACAGGCTCTGAAGTCCACTTAATTCACAACTAACTGGCTGTGTGGCCGTGGACAAGTGTCATTTCTTTATCCTAAAAAAACAAAGGAGAACAGGGAAGGGATAACTAGTATTTCCTTTGCAAGCTTGTTTTGAGGTTTAGAGATAAAATGCCTGGGCAAGATGTAGGTGCTAAATAAATGTTAGCTGTACAGCTGCTAAACAAGCTCAGATTTGACAGGGAGAATTGTGAGGTCCTGCCTTGGGGAAAGGCCAGCAGCAGCACTTCTGCAGGGTGGAGGGTCTCACTAACTCACTGTCAGTTAATGGCATGAAATAGCTGCCAAAGAAATTGATGTACGCTCAGGCTACATTAATAGAAATAGAGTTTCTAGAATGAAGGAAGTGGTGATTCTGCTCCGATTTGTGGCAATTAGTCCAGGGAATTACATTTTATCCTGGGAGCCACTTTGTAAGAAAAACAGTAAATTCAGAGGCCACTCCACAACAGTGATAGGGCCCCAACACACACACACACACACACACACACGAGGTTCAGGGACTTTGCTGATCCTTGAGAAGCCGGGAAAGAAGATGAGACAGAGGAACTTGACACTAAGGCACAAGGGAATCATTCAAGGGGAAAGGAGTTGACTTTTTCTGAGAGGCACCAGAGAATAGGAGTATGGCCAAGTGGGAGGCTCATGGGAGGAAATTTCCTCCTAACCTAGAAAAGCTCTTTCTCAATTCTGGCTCTCCAGGATGCCTAGCACTGCCTCTGGAGGGTGTGAGCTCTCTGTCACCAGAGCTGTGTAAGCAAAGGTGGGCCAGCCCTTACCAGGAGTATGAGATGGAGAAACGGACCGTGATTAACAGAAAGAGGGACTGGACTAGACAACACAATGGGTCCTTTTGATCTTGAATTCTAAGATTTTAGGGACACATAAATGAACCCAGCAGCCCAAGAGAGCATCCAAGAAAGAAAAGCATAAGTTCTGGGATGTTGAAAGAGTGAGGCCTGGGGAAAGAAAGGAAATCGAAGTGAAGGTCTGGGGGGAAACCAGAAATGTGCCTTGGGCCTCAAGCAAGAAGAAAAAAACTCCCCGGTGGACACGAGGGAGTGGTGAACATGAGGAGGGAGAGCGTCATGGTGGAGGCCCCAATCTGGAAGGCTGTGCTGAACTGAAGCTGTATCAGGTTATGCAGTGCAGCTAGCACCTGGGGAGGTGCGGGGTGGGAGTGTGGGGCGAGCGGAGGGGCCCAGCCAGGTCTGGTGGAGGGCTGCGAGTGCCCGGCCCGAGAGGAGGACTCAATCCCGAGGGCAGAGGGTGGGAAAGAGCAGAGCTGGGCCCTCACAGCACCACTCTCGTTAAACGTCAGAGAACAGGTGGGCGCCAGGGGGAAGCCACGAGAGCAGTCAGCAGCTGTGGTGACAGAACAGGGGACAGACAGCAAAGGCCTACGAGGCCTTCCCAGTGCAGGTAAGACGGAGGCAGGGCGGGCGGAAGGCGCAGCCTTGTGGAGAGAGCCACTCACAGGTACCGGCACAGTTGACGTCTGCACCTTCCCCATCAGGGGACATCCCCAGGAGGAGCAATTTCCTAGTTCGTTGGCATGTAATGTTATTTTTGCTCAAGTCTTACCGTCAGAATGTTCTACGGAGACCCGAAGCTCTGTTTTATTGCTGAAGTACTTGTGATTCTGTTGTGGAAAACTAGAAGTGCAGCCAGCACCGTTAATTAAGGACGTGTCTCCTGTACACCTGTTAGACTGATTGGAAGCCATAAAGTTTCAGCACTTTCAAAACGTCACAATAAACCGGAAGACACAACTTTATCCTCCATGGCCACCTGAGGGCCTGTCACCGGCTTTGGGAATTCGGTCCTATCTCAACATGGCCAGACGTCCCTGTAGAGGGCGTCTGCTGCCCCTCCTTTGAGGACAGCCCTGATCAGGGCTGCTGGTGGCACAGGGCCACCACCATGGGGCCAGGGGGCGCCATTGGTGTGAGTTGTCCTCCTCCTGTTAAGGCTGCCCTAAAGGAAGACTTTTCAAGGTAAGGTCAGGGTTGAAAACCACAATCTAAGTTAACTAAGGAGAAGCCAAGGGTAGAGAGAAATGTGGAGAGCCAGAGAAACTTGTAGCAAGGTGTGGCATTGACCTTGACAGGTTTTTATGTTCAGATGGGGAAGAATTACTGGGGTTGGGGTGAGGAGACTTAAGTTTAAAGCCAGATCCACCGTTTCCTACTCACATGGCCCTGAGCAAATCCTTCGACTCCCAGTGTCTCTGTTTCCCCCTCTGTAGGATCAGGGTCATTCACCCTTCTGTGAGAGAGGGCACCCATTCACCTGTGCCTCCATTCAGGTGGCAAGTGGGGTGGAGGGTGCTGGTCAGCTGACCTGGACATGGGGAGAGGAGCCTCACTTACCCAGGTGGGCCCGCTGCCACCACAAGCTCCGTCCCTGAGTGGGGAGGAAGGTGGCGGGAGGGTTGGGGTTGGAGCGATGGGATTTGAGAAGGACTCAGGCAGCCATTGCTGGCTGAGCCCAGGCATGCGCACAGCTTCTGGAAGCTAGAAAAAGCCAGACTCGAGTCCCCTAGAGCCTCCAGAAGACCGGCGTTCTGCCGCTGCCTTGGTCTTAGCCTCCTGAGACTCATTTCAGGCTTCTGACTCCAAAACTGTAACATAAGAAACTGGTGTTGTTTTAAGCCACTAAGTTTGTGGTCACCTGTCACAGCAGCCATAGGAAAGGAGTGCCTCCTCACAGACACGTGTTCCTAGCTAGGCCTCCACCCTCGGGCAGGCACAGGCCACCCCGGGGGCCACGGGGAGGGTGCTCGTCCCTGGTGTCCCCAAACCTGGTTTTAATGCCCACACATACAGAAGGGGACAAGAGACAAAACCTCGGCCCAAGAAGGGTGGCAGATTAGATGGGAGACCCCACATAAAGCCAGGAGCCCCAAAGGCCACACCTCAAATGGTGTACTGGGCTCACAACTGCTAAAGCAACAGGAGTTTACTGGTTCACAGTTTTTGAGGCTAGGAGTCCAAGATGAAGGCTTCGGAAGGCCTTGCTTCTCCCTGAATACTGTGGCATTCGGGGCTGGCTGCCAGTTTTCCTTGGTCCTTGGCTTTTCTGTCACATGGCGAGGCACTCGGAGCTGTCTCCTTTCTCCTGGGTCCATTGACTTCCAGTTTTTTTCCCGTGGCTTTTTTTCTCCATGTCCAATTTCCTGTGCTTATAAGGACTTCGGCCATGTTGGATTAAGAGCACACACCTTCAAAGGCCCTATTTACAAATGGACCAGGGGTTGGGACCTGAATATGCTTTTTGTGGGGAGCATGATTCAATCCTCCACAAATAGTGAACTGCGGGAAAAGCTTCCCCTGTAGGGGAGGCTCTGAGGATTCTCGTGGCTCAACCTTGGCTCTGGGGGCAAAGAAAACCCATCTCCCTAGAGAATTCCCGCCACAGCTGCCTTACCCTGGGTGTTGTGCTGGGCCTCGACAGTGCCACCAGCCCCCCGTCTGGCTTCAGCTCCGTGAAGCTCTGCCTTTTCGTTCTCTGTGCTCTCAGCCTGGCTGCTGCCTGCCCCCTCTGTCCTCTGTCCCAGTGCTGCTCTCCTCCACATTTTCTGAATCAAATTTGTCAGACTTGGAGGTCTAGAAATAAGCTGACAGCATCTTTATTCCCGGTCTCATGTGTGCTCCTTTAGGGGACGAAGTTAGAGGGAAAGCACCCCTTCATTGCCCCTTCCTAGGGCCTTTTGGGAGCCCTGGGGCCTTCCCCTCGCTCCTTGGGCACCAGGAACCCACGATTTAGGCCGCTCTTCCCTGAATCACTTGGTAAGTAAACCCAGTGACAGACGTGAAACTGGCCCAGGGCAGCAGAACAGCACCTGTCCCCCTTCGGCAACACGAAGCTCTCCTGCAGCTCGTGAGGTGGCTGCTGCTGCATGGGTGGGACATGTCCCTGTTGGCTGGCGCATTTCTTGCGACAGTGTGTGACATGCCGCCCCCGCCTTGGTGGTGACTGCATTCTGCGCAGCAGTCTCCAGTCATTCCCCTGAAGAAAGCCTTCCATTTTAGGGTGAGGAAGCAGTACAGCTCTTGCAGGGAGTGGGAGGGACACCGCCACATGCAAGCCATGTCCTCATTTGTTCACTTGTCCTTCACTTTCCCCCATGCTTCCAGCAATTCCCCCATTCCTCAGAAAAGTACACAAGGCAAGCAAGAGTCAGAAAGAGAAATCTCTCAGGAGGGCAACATAGGCTCACGGGGGAGCTGTGCTCACGGTCGGGTGGAGGTTGCTGCCAGCCTGCCCTGTCACCAGGCAGCACGGCCCTGGACATGTAGGCTTGTGCCTCTGCCTCTACAGGGGCAGGGAGAAGGGAGAGAGCCCATCAGGGAAGCAGAGCTGGGCGTCCCACGCTCACCACAGTCCTGGGCCTGGCGTTCCAGAACAGAAAACAGTGCCAAAGCTTGAAGTCTCCTGCCGTGGAAATCCGGTTCTAGAAGCACAACTGCAGCTGGGAGAGCCTCGAAGCAAGCAATGCTGAAGCCCTGGCTGTACCATCTCCAGCTGCCAATGAGGGGCCACAGTGAGTTAGCAGCTGCAGAGAGAATTCATCCCAGCTGCACCCCAACAGCCAGTCCTGCTCCCTCCTCTCACGGCTTTTAGGACTGTTTTTATTTTTAATTGTTCTGCTTTGTGCATGTTTAACTGCACAAACCACCTTAAACCCCCTCCTCCCTTTTTTGGATGCACTCAGTGTATAAATCTTCAATAGACATATAACCAAAGAGTTGCACTAAAAAAGTCAAGTCAAGCCAAATGTGTTAAAAAGGCTGTACCTACCAAGGGATAGGCCCCAGAGTGATCCTGGACGTGAACTTGGAAACTAAGTACAAGTGCAAAGGCTCAGGAGGAATTATGCAAACTGAGCACAGAGTCATCAGTGGCTACACCCCCTGCTCTGCAAGCCATTGGCCCTTGATGGAATGGTGTTTGCTCTAAGCGGACAGGGCCCTCACGGGCCCCGGGGGTCTCCTCGCAAACTCACTGCCTGCGCAGTGCTGAACTCTAATAGTCCCAGAATTTCCTAAGTCAGTATGGTATTGCTACCTTGTTGGCTGCCAACAGGACAGCTTCTCCACTAGGCTAAGAAGAGACTAGGAAATAGGGCAAAGTGCACATTTGTCCTGATGGTTACAGAGATTCTATGTCCAGGAGTTCAGCTGAAGCTAAAGAGAAGAGTACATTTTTTGGTCATATGACATGATTATCAGAAGAACTTGGAATGACACATCTGGAAATAAACTGGGGGAAATCTTTTTCACTGAAGAGGAGACTTTGCTGCGGCCCTCATAGTTGAGTAGGCACAAACCAGAATCACACCTGCCACCTGGCCACACCAGCACGTTGCCCCCTGTTCCAGCGGGTCGTTCTAGACTCTGGAACAGAGAGGGGAGGAGGAGACTGGTACGCAGAGCATCACAGGCCTGACCAGGCTCCAGGTGAACTGGATCACGTGCCGTTCCCAAGAGCTCCCCAAGAAGCAGGCAGGGGGCCATCGCTCCACCCTGGGCAGGCACGACTGCTTTTAGAAATAGCCTCATTTGTCTGCACGTGGAGCAGAGAGGGTCTCAGAACGACGCTGCGTGAGTGGACGTTCAGCTGCAGGCTGCCGGCCCATTCTTCATACATCACCCGATGGAGCAGCAGGGCCAGGGCGGGCTCAGTCTGGTCTCCCTGTGCCAGCGCTTCCTTAGCAGTTTACAGGTACACACTGTCATGCCACAAAATAAGCCCACACAGTGGTCCGCCTTGGCCAGGCTGTCCTCACTGATCTCTCTGTGATTCTGGTGGAAGGACGCCACACGGTGCTTCTCAGCCCGCACACCCAGTGGCTGCTCCTTTCCGTTTCCTGCCATCTCACACTTTCGTCTCAGTAACGCTTCTGAACAGATACTGTGTGTATCAGTCCTTGCAAGGTCCCTAAGAAACGAGTGGTTCTCCTGTTGTCAGAAGTGGGAAGGCGGAGGCTTGGCCGGGGAGGCAGCTTGCCCAGGCTCCTGTCTTTCCCCACACCCAGACTCTCTTCCTCTGACTACTGCTCCATGGAGCCTTCTCTGTCCAGTATGAGACCCTGGTCTGCTCGCCGTGACCATGGTGTCCTTGTCTGGAGGGAGGAACCCCCTCGTTTCCCCAGCAGCCCCTTCCTGCTCAGGCTCTGCCCTCTCCACCCCCAGCGCCTCTGGCCTCCCAGTCAGCCTGCTCGCTTTAGCCCCAGCACTGGCCTTAGAAAACTCGGTTAGGGAAAGGGGTAAACGTGTCGAAATGAGCCTGACTCTCACAGAAGAAGTGGCATTTACACCCTTTACATTTATGGAAATACTTTCTGAAGGAAAACAACCACAACATTGTGCAGTTTTTAGGAAGAGAATGGCCAAAGTGTCTTTAATTCACTGTTTACCCATGAGAATTACTCCCAGGAGTAATCCTGCAATAAAATCTTCTTGGTCTATGAGAATAGAAAAAAAATTGAATCAAAAGACTCTATTTCCACTCGTATTTATTCAGTCTGGGAAATTCAGTGGGCCGGAGCGTGAGTATCAGCAGGGGATTCCTTACTCCTAGCGTTAAATTACTGTCATAATCGCTCAATTATTTCTTCCTTGTACTGTTTAAAATAAAAATCCATCACATTCTATGTTTTTTCCTAGCATTTATTAGGTTGAGTGTTTAGGAAAATCAATTACAGTCAGCCAGGCATGAATTGATGAATGTTCTTATAATAATTGTCAGTTGTTAAACTGAACGTGCGTTCTCTCTTCGCCCCTTTTCATTTCCTTCAGAGGGCAGAGGTGGCGCAGAGGGAGGTGGAGACCTTGAGGGAGCAGCTCTCGTCAGCCAACCACTCTCTCCAGCTGGCCTCGCAGATCCAGAAGGCGCCGGACGTGGTGGGTAGCCACGGCCCTGCCGGGACGCCACCCGCCTGGCCTCGGCAGCTTTGGGCAACAGCTGCTTTGTTATTTTTATTTCTAGCCTCTCCTTTTTGGAGTCATATTTTAAACAGAACCACCTTCTTGGCGGGGAGTGTTTGTAACAGTTCGGGGATGGACCTTGAAGCCCAAAGGAATCGCTTGGCTGACACTGCATGGGTGCCTCGTGGTCAGCGTGTCGCCCACCTGGCGCCGAGCTGGAGGCCCGGTGAGGTCTGGTCACCAAGGAAAGCACCTTCACAGCCACGCCCCAGGGAAACTGGTAGAATATGGGTAGAGATCTTAAATGAGTCCCCCCAGAGGTACGAAGGAAAACAGGTTTTTTTCTCTCCTGGATGTGCCTTTCCTTGTAAGAAGCAGTTGGTGGTAAGCTGGGAAGGCCAGAGAGGTCCCAAAATAACTCCCTGTCCCATCTTAATGTAGCAGCTGGCCTCGCACCTACAGTGCCCGCGTTCAGGGGAGTGAGGCCCCATTGCAGCCCTTTTAACCTCCTGAGTTTTCTAAGGTGAAACAAAACTAACTCTCAGGCAGAACTTTCCCATCTCTTTCCCTTCAGTGCTGTGCATGATTGGGAGCAATGTAATAGGTGAGCCATGCAGCTGGGCAAGCAGCTTCACCTCCTGGGCCTCGGTTTCCTTGTCTGAAAAGGGGGTTTTTTTACAAGGACTCAGGACGTTCTGATGAGCACAGTGCCTGCACAGAGGGTCCTCGGGAAACCTTCGAGGTGACTGTCGTATTCTTGTGGTTGGCGTCTGACCCAGGAGTGCCAGTTTCTAGGCTCACCTCCACTGCTAGTTCATGTACAGACCTCAGGTTCTTAAACTCACTCTTCTGTAAAATAGCGACCAAGTCCTAAGTCCCCTTTAGCCCTAAAAGCCTGAGATGAGTGTCTTGCCGTGGCAAGCGTTCTTTTTTTTTTATTCATCAAAGATGTGTTGCGTCCTTGCTGTGTGCCAGGGCTCGTGGCAGACCCTGGGGAGACAACGAGGAATGAGGTGAGGCCCTTCCCAGAGAGATTTCAGCCTAATCGGGAAAAATTGCTATGGTGGTAAATCCGTATGTCTGTTTGGCAGCCATTTTTTTCACCCAGTCTCTGAAATGGGGCATTGTTCCCTCATATCGACAAGGGAGCGGAAGCTCCGAGAACTTGACCGCCTGGCCCCTGCCCTGGTGCGCTTTCGGGCGGCATCCAAGCCAGGGCTTGACTGGGGTCTTCTGACGCCCAGACAGTGGGGTTTACAGGGTTCCCCAGGAACGGATCAGAAACACTGGCAGACCTAAAGCAGGTTTTTTAGGCTTACAACCGTCTTTTAAGAACGAATTTTTGTTTTCTTTTTAAAAACTGACATGACATAAAGCATGTTAAATAAGCGTTTCAGTATAAAGAAAGTTTTCCATTTAAGATTCCATCTTGCCCTTCATATGTCATGTCCTCCATACGTCATGGACACTAGTTCTTAATTTTACCCGAAACATACGCTTGGCTCGGCGGCTCCTCATCTGGGTGTAGCTGGGCTGGAGCAGGGCACGGCCGAGGCCAGGAGGCAGCACTGGGGGGCGGCAGGGGCTGCCATCGGAACCCACTCCTCCCAGCCTCTGGGGCCTCTTGGTCCTCTGGAGGAAGCCATCCATTCTCGTGCGTCTACACTGGGCTCCTGAGCGAAATGTTTTGATTGAGAGGATTTTTGGCACCATTCTGGGCTGCAGCAACCAAAACATTTCAGAAGGAAATGAATGTTCCTGCAGGTAGAGTAAGTTGTGGGCCATGGGGTGCTCACACACTCCATCATCGCTAAGTGCCGTGTTTACATGGCATCACTTCAGTCTTCCGGGGGCGGCCCTGCCAGGCTGGCAGCGACCTCACGTTCCCACAGAGACAGGAGCCCCAGCCCGTTGGGGAGCAGATGTCGGAACCTGGGCCAATGGAAAAATGGTCTGTTGGGTTTGGCTGGCAAAACTTGGCAGAGAAATAGTTGGTCTATAGATGCAGCAGAGGCCCAGGCGGGTCCACTGGTGTCTCAACGGAATCGGCAGTTCTAGAAGGTGAGCGGCCCCTTAGAGAGCTGCTTTGCATTAGGGACCATGCTGGGCTTAATAGGGTTAGTTTGCTTCTGCCTCATCACACCAGTTGTCAGAGGTTAGTATTATTGTTGCCATCGTTTTACATATGAGGGAACTGAGGCTCAGAAGAGCTGGGTCATTTGCCCAAGGTCACTCAGCTTGGGCAAATGAGAAAGCCAGAATCGGAACTTGAGCTTGTTCTACTCAAGTCCATTCTTTTTCCACCACCTTCCTTCATGTGCATTAAACGAGTCGATCTATGGGAGGGTAATTTGCAGAATACTTACAGGTAAATATTAGCGAGTACACCTGGTAGGATCCAGCCTTCCAAGAGAGGCAGCAAGAAGGAAAGTAAAACTGAGCTTCCTGTGCCCTCGCCTTTTCCCCCCGGTGGGGTAAAGGTAAAGGATTAGCTCAGGCTTAGAGCATTTGTCATAGGCTGGGTCCTAGGCTTACCATCATTTCCCAGTCGGGCGTCCCTGGTACTGAGTGGTACTTTTGCATCTCGTTCATATTTAATATGAAAATGGCTGCAGGATGAAAGAGATGATTCTCCAGCATCTTTTCGGTCCTGGTAGGAGGACTCAGTAGACAGTTTTGTGACTTGTGATAATTCATGCAAGGTAGTTGGAAGTGAGGGGAGGCAGTGGGCTCAGAGACAACATCGGCCGGCACCCCACATCAGTTTCTGCGCTCTCTTCCCTCTGGAAGCGTGCCAGCACCACTGTGATCACTCAGGCCCTCTGCTTTTGACAGCACATGTGGGTCTTCAAAGCATGCCATGCAGCCTTCCTGTCTCTTGGTGTCTGAGCCGTCAGGACTCACTCTCCCCAAGACCCAGCACCTTAGAGGACTGCAGGGCTCCTTGTAGGTCTTGGAACCCTGGAGCTGTGGAGGTTTCCCTGCTGGGACAGATTTGGGGTCTCCCCCGCCACAGAGGGCCTGTCATCATGTGAGTCCCTGTCCCCCGCCCCTGGCCCTGCCGCAGCCAGGTGTTCAGGCTTGGGGAAGTCGACTTCCGCCCTTCCTTCCTGGGCTTGTCTGAGCCAGGGCGCTGAACCTGGCTCCTCCCCAATCACCAAGGGGGTTCCCAGGCCCCAGCCCCCACTCCTGAACCACCATCTCCAAGGCAGGACTCGGCACCTGTCTTAATTTCCGTGGGCTACCATAGCAGAGTTCCACAACCTGGGTGGCATCAAACAACAGACGTGGGTTCTCTCAGTCCTGAGGCTGGAAGACCGAAATCCAGCTGTCACAGGGCTGCACTCCCTCTGCCGAATCTCGGGACGAATCTGATCCCTGCCTCTCTCCTGGGTGCTGGCGGCTCCAACCTTCCTTGGCGGTGGCAGCAGCAGCTAGGTCTCTGCCTCCGTCCTCTCTCTCAACGTTTGTATCCAAACTTTCCCCCTTCCTAGGACCCCAGTCATATGGGATGGGGGGGTGTGCTCAGCTGTGTGAATCACATCCTCAAGGACCCTCTTTCCAAGTGGGCATCTTCACAGGGCCGGGGGCCAGGACTGGAGTGGGTCATTTGGGGGGACACAGGTCAACCCTAAGGGAACCCACGGGTTTTCTAAAGGCCCACCGAGTGATTCTGATGTGATTGAGCCTTGGGCAGACCTGAGAGCCAGGGGCCCCGGCCCTCTTTGAGTCCACGTGTGCTGCCTCGTGATTCCACTTCCTGGGGCATCTTAGCTGCCTGGAACCACCCTCCCTGGAGTTTTAAAGGCTGCCCTTGGCCTGTGCAGTCACCTGGTCCCTCTGTTGTGCAGTCTCTTCCCAGGTGGTGCCCACGTCGCTCAGCACCTGAGGCTGCTCCCCCTACCCGCAGCCTCCCCATCATTTCAGGGACCTCCTCCATTTCTTTCTTAGCTCCTCGTGTCTTTACCCTGCGACAACCAGGACAGCCACTGAATCTGAGACGGGAGCCAGCCTTAGGTTGGGCCGAGGGTGGGATGATATTTCCTTTCTTCTCTCCAGGGGCTTACTGCTTTGGGGTATACAGTCTCATCTCATTTGGCTTACTAGAAAGATAGGAATGGCTTTTGCTACCTCATGAATGAGGAATCTGTGGTCCAGGCTCCTGGGACGTCAGTGACATGCCCACCCTCACATAGTCAGCCCGCAGCTGAGTCAGGCGGCCCCCGAGGTCTTCCTACTCCCAGATCCCCGTCCTGGGTCCAGGCTTCACGCCAAGAGCTACAGTTTTGATCCGTATCAGTTGGACCACTGAACCCTGATGCATCTATCGACCTGCACTTTACCCAGTTTAAGGCCCTGCTCTCCTTTGGCTTACTCTGCAAGATCTTCCCTATGAGTGTTTTAACCCATTGTGAGGCCTGGCATCCTCCAGCCGGTGCTCCCGTGAGGCCGAATGCCCTGAGGAGCTTCCATTTTGTCTCCTCCCTGCTCCAGAGCCACAGGCTGCCCTGCAGCCAGCACCTGTGGCCAAGCTGCTCCGGCCACCATCCTGAGCGGCCACTGTTAGGCACCAACATGCTCAGTGCGCTTCGGGCTGGGCCTCTCAGCACCAGCCACTCCTGCCCTGCTCCCTGCCCTGCGGCCTCTGCCCACCCGCGGTGCCCCACCTTGCCCTCAGCTCCCACCCTGAAATGGAGCCCCCTTCCTTCCTCAGGCCGAACCCATCTCCCTTCCCGGGACTCACCACCCCGTGCTCCTCTCAGCATTCCCTCCGAGGCCCTCCAGTCTCCTGCTGCTGCTTGCCCCAGCTCCCTGCCTTGTCCAAACCCTCTGTAGTGAAGGACAGTTTTGTTTTGTTTTGTTTTTATTTTCCAACCTATTGCAGACTGATGGTTTTATAAAAGACGATAAAAATGTCACAGCAATGTCAAGTTGCTATAAAAATTTCCCTCCGTTTCTGTTCTCATCCCACCATGGACTGGCCTCAGTTTGTGAGTTGGTGGCTGCCTGCGAGCTGCCTGACAGAACTGCTTCGCACAACACACGTCTCTTAAAAAAGCTGCAGGACGATGTGCAGGGCCCCAGGGCCAGGTGCAGAGGTCAGGAGAGATGAAGAACTTCCGTCACAACTGTGTGCATGGAGTAGTCACTTTCCATGCAAAGCTTTTCCAGTCTTAAGTGGTAAAGGGCTCCATTTCCCAAGAGGGAGACATGTAAAATTCGTTCCCTGGGTGACTGGCTCTCCCCAGAGGTGGAAACCTCATGACGAGCATGGAATGGCCTGGCCACGCTCACGCGCTTGGACCACGGTGCCACCCTCTCTGGCCCCCAAGAGAATGGCACCTTACTGTGCGGCGTGGTTCCCCATCACTGCCACCCCATCCTCCCCAGCCACGTCACCCAGCCCTGGCCTCCATCTGGCTGGCAGGAAAGCACCCAAAATCATTCAGAGCCATGCTTATTTTTAAAACTTGAAAAAAGAACGGTTTTAGTCTTTGAAGCAAAATTATGGATGACTTTTTCTTTTTTATACCTTTTCTCTTTATTGCATCTTTTCTACAAGGGGCATTTTTTAAGAAATAAGTTTATAAAATCAATTGTCATAAGAGTTTCTAAGCAAAGGAACCCCAACTGTACAAATTCCACATCTTTTAACTCTGTTGAAAAAGCTGACTCTGAGAATCAGCTTCTCAAACTATATCATAATTTCAATGTAATTTAATAATGAAACCAGAGGACATTGTCATCTGGCGTTCTAGGCTCTCTTGCTCCTCAGAGCCTTCCCCGTTGCTGGTCCCCTGCTGGAGCACCCCCCACCCCCCACCCCCAGCTATTGGCAGGGCCCCTCTCTCCACCTTTCACATCTTTGCTCAAGTATCACCTCAGTGAAACTTCTCCTGACCCCCAACCCCCCTCCCCTGTTTTTTCCTTCCTGTAGCACTCATCACCATCCAACACTTCATATTTTACTAAGAAATGTAGTCATTGCGTCCTTCCCACCTGACCCCCACTAGAAGGTAAACTCTGTGAAGGCAGGGACTCCTGTCCACTTGGCTCACTGCTATATGCCTGGTACGCGGTGGGTACATGATCCTTGGCGAATAGCTGGATCCGGATTACAGCTAACTCTCTAACGGGAAGGTAGGGCGGGGAGGTACCTGGCAGCAAGGCCACCAGCCATAACTCAGCCTGTGGGTCTTTTGCCTTAGCTGCCAGCACAGGTGACCTGAGCAGCTGCCTGATGCTGGTGCAGTTGTGTCATCTCTTTTCCTCCGCAGGAGCAGGCCATAGAGGTGCTGACCCGCTCCAGTCTGGAAGTTGAATTGTCCGCCAAAGAGCGGGAGATCGCCCAGCTGGTGGAGGATGTGCAGAGACTTCAGGCCAGCCTCACAAAGCTGCGTGAGAACTCGGCCAGCCAGATCTCCCAGCTCGAGCAGCAGCTGAGTGCCAAGAACAGCACGCTCAAGGTAAGGGCACCGTGGAAGCCCCCGGGGCCCAGGCTGCCCCCGGGAAAGAGGGCTGGACGGGCACACACATGAACACACACCCCCTGTGCCCTACCATCCATGCACAGGAGGGCTGGATGCATGCATGCACACACGTGCACCCCTCTGCCACGCTGACCACGCACAGGAAGGAGCAGTGGGTGCAAGCACAGCATCCATTCATGGGCCCAGAGGACACTCAGTCAGGTCAGCTGGCCCAAGGCAGCCCAGTGCGGTGTTTCTTGCCCTTGTCCCCACCAACCTCGTAAGCGTGTCAATAGGTTGCTTCTGGGCTGTGCCCTGGTAACTGGTTGTGTGCCTGATGCAGTGACAATGGCAGGCGGCCTCATCTCAGAAGTCGCCTTATTTGCCCTGCGTTGGCCATTACATAAGGCATAGCTCATTTTTGTTGTCTACAAAGATAGTGATTTTATTAGTCAGGGATCTCCAGGGAAATAGAATCAACTGAAGATAAATATAGTAAATATTAGGAGATTTTATTGTAGGAATTGGGTCGTGCAACTCTGGGGATAGGCAAGTCGAAATTCCGTAGGACAGGCCACAATCTGGGAGCTCCGGTGAAGGTTTTTGATGAATTCCCCAGGAGAAGCTGCTGGCTAAAGTAGAGATGGAAATTCTACCTTTGGACTGCTGAAATCATCAGTTCTTCCTTTAAGGCCTCCATCTGATTGGATGAGACTTTTCTCATTGTTAAAGGCAAGCTCCTCACGTGGTTATAAATGTAATCAGCCACAGATGCAATCAATTTACTGATAATTTAAGTCCACAAAATATTCTCACAGTAGCAATCAGGCCAGTGCTTGGCCAAACAACTGGACACCATAACCTGGCCAAGCTGATGCATGAACTTAACCGTCACAGTCCACCCTTGTCAACTTGGCACCCATACACATCTCCTTAAACCATACTTAATCTCTAAATAGAAGTAACAGTCATACTTCCACCTACCAATACTCACCTGTCCTGCGCACAACAGGACATGTGTTAACTCTCCCCAGAATAGAGTGCAAGTCCTTGGGTAATATTCTCTTTTAAACTTGATATTCTGTAACTTAAATACTAAGAAAGAAAGTTAATACAACTTATGTTATATGATAAGGACATAAGATAGGAAAGAAAACAAAGACATTTGCTTTATGTTTATATACAAACATTCGTAACAAAACAAGAAATATTCATAACCATTTCTATACTTTTCACGTGGCCATAGCTGGGATTTATAACTCCCTTCTCCCACTGCCCTTTCCATATTCCCTTTACTCCCAGCAAGTGCCTCGGCTGGTCGTGGTACTTTGCCTGGCAGGGGGACCCAAACCTTCATTCCTGAAGGGTCTGGGCTATTCGTGGTCCTCCCTGGTTTAGGCTGCAGCAGTTGTCCTTTGACTTCACTCACAGGGCGTGGTAGTACTAAGAGATGCCTTGGGCCTCCGTTGTGTAGTAGCAGTCCTTCCTCCCCTTGTTAATTGGGTCAGTCACCCCAGATAGTACAATAACTCCCTTCTTTGCCTGTTGATTCAGAGGCATGAGGAGCCCAAAGTGGCCAGGTGGCAGTCAACTTCCAGTTCAGTGGAATCATTGTTGTGTCTCCTGGTGGAAGCACTCCTCCTTTTGGAACTAAGACCATAAACAGACTTTAGCAGAGCTTATGGTTATGGGAACAGGAAGCAAAAATTTTTCTAGTGGATCACTAGGAGTAGTAGTGAGTGGGTGCTGTTCTCATTTCCACCCTTTGGTTCCTGGACCCATGAATCCTAGCTATGGGAGAAAGAGTACCATAGATCAGATGCTGGTTTAGAGCATACACAGCATCATGGAGGACATTGCCCCAGCCCTGCAAGGTATTGCCACCTATTTGGCACCGTAACTGAGTCTTCAGAAGGTCATTCCACTGTTGTATCACTCCAGCTGCTTCAGGATGATGGGGAACATGGTAAAACTAGTGAATGCCATGAGCATGTGCCCATTCCCATAATTCCTTATCCGTGAATTGGGTTCCTTGATCAGAAGCACTGTTGTGTGGAATGCCAAGATAGTGGATAAAGCATTCTGTAAGTCCACGGGCAGTAGTTTTGGGGAAAACATTGCATACAGGGAAGGCAAATCCATATCCGGAGTACATATCTATTCTAGGAAGAATAAAATGTTGTCCCTTCCATGATGGAAGTGGTACAGTGTCATCAAACTGCCACCCCAGGAAGCAGGCTGATCACCTCGGGGAATGGTACCATATTGGGAACTGAGTGTTGGTGTCTGATGCTGTCAGTTTGGACACTCAGCATGGCTGTAACCAGATCAGCCTTGGTAAGAGGATGTCCATATTACTGAGCCCATGCATGTAACCTCTGTCCCTCCCACCACGGCCACTTTGTTCATGAGCCCATTGGGCAATGACAAGAGTGGGTGGGAAAAGAGTCTTAGTACCTGCAACGCTGCTCACCCTGTTCACTTGTTTATTAAAATCCTCCTCTGCTGAAGCCATCCTCTGCTGAGGACATAAGACACAAATATCCTCATGTTTTTTGCCCACTTAGAAAGGTCTATCCACATACCTCTCCCCCAGACCTCTTTGTCATCAATTTTTCCAATCGTGTTCCTTCCGATTTCCTGACCATCCAGCCAAACCATTAGCCACAGCCCACAAACAGTATACAAATGTACTTCCAGCCATTTCTCCTTCTAATCAAAATGAACAACAAGGTGCACTGCTTCAAGTTCTGCCCACTGGATGTATTTTCCTTCATCATCGTCCTTCAGGGATGTCCCAGAAAGGGACTGTAGTACTACAGCTATCAACTTTTGATGGTACCTGCATATCATTTAAAACCATCTGAAAACCAGGCCCTTAGTCAACTGATCATAGGGAATTCTCTAAGATGCCACAGCTGCAGGCTGGGAAAGAGAATGTAATGTGACAGAACTGGGGATCATTGGCAGTTGACCCATGTCTTCATTTAACTTGCTTTTGCCTTCAGGGCCTACTCAAGCCCCTTCTCATATATACCACTTCCATTTGATGATGGAGTGCTGCTGGGGCACGCCCAACTTTATGGTTTGGTGGGTCAGACAACATCCAGTTGATATAGGCAGCTCAGGTCTCTTGCTAACTTGGTGACCCATGGTTATGCGTTCATTCTCTACCAAGGCCCAGTAGCAAGCCAAAAACTGTTTCTCAAAAGGAAAGTACTTGGGGCAGATGTGGCTCAAATGGTTGTATGTCTGTTTCCCATATGGAGGAACCTGGCTTAAATCTCCAGGACCTCCCAGTAAAATAAAGAAAAATATAGAAGGTGCGCAGGCACACTGTCAGGCCCCACGAGCGGGTGAGCCCCCAGGCCCCACCAAACCAGGCAGCAAGATGATGACATAACAGGAGAGAGACACAGGGGAGAGCCAAGATGATACACACCGAAAAACCGGGAACTGAGGTGACGCAGGTGGCAGAATGCCTCTCTTCCACATCGGAGGTTCCCAGGATCAAATCCCAGGGAAGACAGGAGGAGAAGGCAGGAAAACAGGCACAGAATTGCTCAATGAAAGGGGACACACACACACACACACAAAAAAAACCAGAAACGGTGTGTGTGGGGGGGTGTTTAAAAGGAATAAAAAGTAAATAAATAAATCTTTAAAAAAAGAAAAAAGAACTTATCTGCAGAGATTGGCAGGGCTTTGCTCCAAAATCTTAAGAGTCTGGGTTGTGACTCTCCCGTAGGGGCCTGCCAAAGGCTCCAAACAGCATCTCTGTTTGCCACTGGACCTGCTGGATCATACAGCCCAAGTCACAGAGGGGTTTGCACATCAGCCTCGGCCTGTTGCAGAACCTCCTCTTATTCTAATCCCCGCTCAAAACTAGCAGCTTGTCACGCCACTCAGTTAGTGGGCCAGTGTAGCACAGATAAATGAGAAATATGTTGTCTCCAAATTCCAAAGAGGCCAACTAGGCATTGTGCCTCTTTTTTGGTTGTAGGAGGGGCCAGATACGACAGCGTATCCTTCATCTTAGAAGGGATATCTACATGCGCCACATCACTGGATGGATACCTAGAAATTTCACTGAGGTGGAAGGATGCTACATTTCTGTTGGATTTATTTCTCACCCTCTGACACACAAATGCTTACCAATAAATGTAGAGTGGTTGATATTTCTTGTTTACTAGGTCCAGTCAACATATCATCAGTATAATGGACCAGTGTGATGTCTTGAGGGAGGGAGAGACGATCAACGTCCCTGCAGACTAGGTTATGACATAGGGCTGGAAAGCTGATATATCCCTAGGGTAGGACAGTGAAGGTAGATTGCTGACCTTGCCAGCTGAAAGAAAACTGTTTCTGGTGGTCTTTAATAACAGGTATTGAGAAAAAAGCTTTGTCCACTCAATAGCTACATACCAGGTACCAGAGGATGTGTTCATTTGCTCAAGCAATGATACCAGATCTGGAACAGCAACTGCAAGTGGAGTCACAACCTGGTTAAGTTTATGATAATCCACTGTCATCCTCCTAGATCCATCTGTTTTCCACACAGGCAGATTGGTAGAGTTGAATGGGGATGTGGTAGGAATCACCACCCCTGCATCCTTCAAGCCCTTGATGGTGGCACAATCTCTGCCATCCCTCCAGGAATGTGGTATTGTTCTTGACTTAGTAATTTGCTAGGTAAGGGCAGTTCTAGTGGCTTCCACTTGGCCTTCCCTACCATAATAACCCTCACTCCACAAGTCAGGGAATCCATGTGGGGATTCTGCCAGTTGCTGAAAATGTCTATTCCAATTATGCATTCCAGAACTGGGAAAATAACCACAGAATGGGTCTGGGGGCCCACTGAACCTACTCCAAGATGGACTTGAGCTAAAACTCCATTGATCACCTGACATCCATAAGCCCCTACTTTGACTGGTGAATCACAGTGACATATTGGGTCTCCTAGAATTAATGTCACTTCTGAGCCAGTGTCTAAAAATCCCTGAAATATCTGATCCCCAATGCACAGTTACCCTGGTACAAGGCCAGAGGTCCCTTTGGGGAAGGCTGTAAGGAAGATTAACAGTATATATTTTTGGCAGTGTGAACCTCAGCCTTAAAAAGTTCTGGGTCTGTAAACTTTCTCAAGTCTGGGAATAGATTGAGAGGCCAAGATTCTGTTTTTGTGATTAAAGTTAGACTTTGTCAAAAAAAAATTTTTTTTTTAGGTAGACTGCCCATCTATTTCACTTCCAGGTACCACATGATCAACCAGCCAACACCATAGGTCTCTGCAAGTCAGACTATTCTGATTACAGCTTTGACTTTGTTGTCCATTATGATAGCCACACCCACCTGGTCTTTGGTGATTAAGTTCTGCCACTTAGCCAACCCAGGGCCCAAGTTCAGTGGCAGCAGTTCCCATAGTAATATCTGACCTATGGAAAAGAATGATCCCAGGGCTCTTCAGGGATGATGGAGTTAGTCTCACAAATTTAGTCCTCATTGTCCTGGTGAGAGGTGTGTCTTCTGGGCATTCCTGGGGCAGGTGAGCAGGTGAGCAGGTCTTGCATGATAAATCCACTATAAGAATCCAGTCTCTCTAAGCCTTTGGAGCCCCTCATCTACAGTATACCGGGGCAGTTCTGGCATTTCATCGACAGGCATTGTAGGCCACCTTTTGGTCCATGCTTCAGCCAACCCCCCAAACAAACTGTTAGGGCTCTTTCTAGCCCCTCAAGCTAAAACAGTGAAACCAGAATCTCTGCTTTGTGGGCTCATATCAATAAACCCAGCCTCGTGCAACTTTTATGTTCCTTCCACCATTATCCCATACCTTTAATATTCATTCTCACGTATATTCCCTGACTTCTGTCTATACAAATAGGAAAACTCTTGCAATTCCTTTGGAGTGTAGCACACCTCCTCATGGGTCACACTTTGTATCTCAGCTTTAGGGGCCTGTTGGAACTTTGGTTATAGGTCTGGAAGAAAAGAAGGGTGGTGGGAGTGGGTCATGAGAAGAATTGGAAGTGCCTTGCCAGCCAAGTACCTCAGAGTATTCTGTTGCAGTTTCACCTGGTAAAACAGGATTAAACTCTTCAGACAGAGGTGTGGGAGCTGTTCCATCAGGGGAGATGGTTATAGGTTTTTCAGGCACAGCAGGGTTAATCTCTTCAGGTGAATGTTCCATGGCTGTTTCCACAGATCAGGCTGGAGGTCGGGTGGCTTTTACCTCAGAGCAGACTTTACAGGTTTATCTGGCAAAGAAGACTCAGTAGAATGTAGGGTTTTAGTGCTCCCACCATCATCATTATCAACCCTTATGTTCCCATTCCAGTTCTCAGGATCCCATTCCTTTCCAGTCAACACCCTTACTTCAACGACAGACACCCTGCAAGGATGGGAATTCAATTTATGTCGTAATTCAGCCACTCACACAGCAAGACTCTGGGTTTGGTTTTCTGAAGTCTCAAGTGTGCAGCTTCATGAAATAAGAATTTCTCTCAGGGCACACAGAGAAACTTCCATGTCCTTCATGCAGCACTTACGTTGGGAATTTGAAGCCTTGAACTCATCCCTTTCTTTAATGACTTTGTATTTAGGCACAACCAGCCACCATCATTATTATACTTATTAGCTCCACAAATCTCTGTTAAGGTGTCAATTACACTCTCACTCAGAGCTTTGTCTCTTATAAGCATTTAAACAGCTGTATCCAGTGATGGTACTTTGCATATCACTATTGCCAGTTCATGCCATGGACTCTCTGCCATTATTTTTATCATTAGAAATAGAGTCATTAGTGCTTTGAATCTAATCAGATTAGAGAACCAGTTCCAAACACCCCAGAACCATCTCAGGAATCTCATCCTTAAGATTCTGTTTCTCAAGAACCATGGCCAATACCAAATCTGTATTAGATTTCTCTAGGGAAACAGAACCAACAGGTTATGAGGTTTGTTACAGGAATTGGCTCATGCAAGTGGGAATGCACAATTCCAGAATCCATGGGGCAGGCCACAAGCTGGGAACTCCAACAAAGGATTTTGATGAATTCCCCAGGAAAAGCTCGCTGGCTGAGCAGAGATGGAAATTCTCCCTTTACACTGCTGAAATCATCACTGCTTTTTTTAAGACCTTCCAACTGATTGGATGAAAACTTCTTTCATTGTTGAAGGCAATCTCCTTTGTTGACTGTAGATGCAATCAGCCATAGATGCACTCAACTGATGATTTAAAGAAAAATATCCCCACAGTAGCAATTAGGCCAGTCTTGCTTGGCCAAATCACTGGAAACCATAACCTAGCCAAATTGACACTGAACTTAACCATCACAATGGTTAATTTTTTTCTGCTTTAAAAGTAAAAGTGACTACTTGGATTTGTTTGTTTTTTTCTGTGTGAGCTTCAACCATCCACAAACATCTTCCCCTCAAATGAGAACAGCATGAATAAGCCACAGGGCTCCTCCTTGGACTACCCTCAGGAGCACTAAATTGTTAGTTTCCAGCAAGTCTGTCCTCTTGGCAGCTTGCTGGCCTGCACTCGCTGGCTCCAGCAACCCGCACAGCTCTCCCTTGCTCGCTTCTTTCTGGCCTCCTTGGGGTGGCTCTCATCCACTTGCTGAGAAGCAGCTGGGTGCCGGGTCCTCAAGGACACCATCCGGCATCTTTGGGGAGATGGCTGCCTCCTGGTTGCATTTGCCATCAGCCCTGGTGTCTAGTCCTCCTCATCAGCCCACACAATGGGTACCCAGGATTTATGCCCCCCCCCCTTTATTTCTATGTTAACTATAATTTGCTCATGTTATAGCCATTTATGACCCTAGCAATGGCATTTTGATCAGATAATTTGCCCCTTGTTCCCTTGTTAGAGTCAAAGGGCATGATTCAGAAAACTTCTGCGTGTGACTACATGAGATGGAGCTGTAGACCTTATTTTTTTTTTTTTTTTTTTTTTTTTAAGTTTTTTTTT
>JAKSZT010017954.1:1677443-1764071 GCA_026826555.1 Tolypeutes matacus
CCCCCCCCCGCTGCCCGTGCTCGCCGGGTCAGCCAACCACGCCGTGCCGGCGGACCCGCCCCCACCAGGAGGCCCCGGGAACCGAACCCAGGGCCTCCCACATGGCAAACGGGAGCCCCACTGATTGAGCCACAGCCACTTCCCTTTTTTTTTTTATCATAGAGCAATTTCTTCTAAATCAGTTAAGGTTTTAATGTTTGCCTTCACAAAAAATGAAACACAGTTTCACAAATTAATGTTCTTTATCTGTATCTTGGGGGAATTCTTTAATACTGTGCAGTTAATGAAACAATTCAGCAATACTTCTTCCAAAATTATTGCTCCCTTATCATCATCTGATCTAATAATCAAAACATGTCCTCTGGTAACAAGGCTCTCTGATTTTAATTATCTTAACCCCTTGTTGCCAGGAGTAAAGGCTTCACTGAAATCAAACCCACACACAGAAGGTACCAGCCTTCCCCAAATGAGCACATCTACCTCCCTCACCCCGAAGGAATACGGTTAATTGATTGAGATACCTTCTCGGGGCTTTTTTTTCCCCCTAATGTGCGTAATTTATAGTCTCAAATCAAAACTAAGCAGTGATACAATTATTAGGAAAATATTTTATGAATGAGACCTGTCAAATTGGCCACCTGATGCTTTTGTGATCAGGCTCTCTGGCCGGGAGGGGACTCTGAGGCAGCAGGGTAGAGTGGCTGTACTAACTCACTGCGGCTTTGTGTTCCTTCCTCCTCCCTTCCCTATCTTCTCTCCCCACCCCCCTTCAATTTTTCCTTCTTGGGCCATGTTTTGCAACTTTGGGGTCTCTGGGACACATTGTGGGGGGCTTCAGTTGGGGGTGCTCTATGGGAAAGGATACTGCTGCTTCCAGCCTGTCTCAGCTTTTTGGAGCTGTGGGTGGTTTTGCCATTAACATTTGACAGCGGTTTGGGACAAATGCTAGTGTGTTTGGTGACAGTTGCTGATGGGTGGTGTCTCCCCAGGCAGATGGATCTTAATGGGCAGATGATTGGAGTTTTTCCCACAGTAAAAGCTAGAAGTTCTTTGGTGGCAGGCTTTCTGCTGAGTTTATTTTGGGGCTAATTGGCTTGCTTTCTGTGGCACCTTAGAACTCCATCTTTTTGCCACTAATATTTCTTCCTTTCACTTAGACAGTTTGTGTGATTCTGTGAAGACTTTTGACCGCTGGGTGTTCACCAGCCTTCCCGTGTTCTGCTTTTCCAAGCAAAGCTCACAACAGATGCATCCCTGTCCACAGAGAGTGGCACAGCCTCTAACCTTTACGTAGACATCGAAACAAGTGGGAGGCGTTGCTTCCTGCCTAATCTGACAAGCATTCAAGTACAGTGCCACTTTGAAAGGACAATTCTGTATTGGTAATTAATGAAATAATCAGACTGCTAGTGCAAGGCTGCTATTTTTGATAACTCTATTCTGTGGTCTTCTGTTGGAACACTTTACTATAAAGGCAGTATAATTAGGCAGTCACCTACATTATACTCACTATAGCACAGAAAATAATGCCACCAATAACTTCAATTTAAAATGGGTATTTATAAGAAAGGCTGGCTAAAAGAATGCCAGTCTCCCATGGGGAGGAATTAGATTTTCTAAACATGCTTTAAAGAATAGTACTTCCAGGAAGCGGCTGTGGCTCAATCAGTGGGGCTCCCGTTTGCCATGTGGGAGGCCCCGGGTTCAGTTCCCGGGGCCTCCTGGTGAGGGCAGGCCCGCCCGCAGGGCGTGGTTGGCTGACCCGGCGAGCACAAGCAGCAAGGGGGGGATAAATGAATAAATAAATAAAATTAAAAAAAAAAAAAGGGAAGCGGCTGTGGCTCAATCAGTAGGGCTCCCGTTTACCATATGGGAGGCCCCGGGTTCGGTTCCCGGGGCCTCCTGGTGAAGGCAAGCCCGCCCGCACGGCATGGTTGGCTGACCCAGCGAGCACAAGCAGCAAGGGGGGGATAAATGAATAAATAAATTTTAAAAAATCTTAAAAAAAAAAAAAAAAAAAAAAATAGTACTTCCCACCAGGTGGGTGGGCACATGTGTTAGAATCACCTGGGGGACCTGCTTCCTGACCCCCCCGAACCCCCTCCCCAGTTTCTGAGATTCTGCCAGATCATGTTGAGCCACCATGGGAGCATGCTGTCTCCCTCAAGTGTGTTGGGCGGGAAAAAAAGATAACAACCACTCCTCCTGTGCCTTTTAGACTCATTGGGCCTGCTTTTAAGACTCTGCCTCTTTGGTGGTGACAGCTCCATCATCCAGCAGCGTGCATCTGATGCCGCATCCCAGTCCATTAACTCTGTACTGAGGCTGCCCTCAGTGAGATTTTTACAGGCATTTAATAGACTTCCCCGTTTACAGAGCTCTAGCGTCCATATGGGCTGTATTAGTTAGCCAAAGGGGTACTGATGCAAAATACCATAAATCAATTGGTCTTTATAAAAGGTATTTATTTGGGGTAGAAGTCCACAGTTACCAGGCCATAAAACGTAAGTTTCTTCCCTCACCAAAGTCTGTTGCTACATGTTGGAGAAAGACAGCTGCCAACGTTTGACAGGGTTCAGGCTTCTTGGGTTCCTCTCTTCCCGGGGCTCCGTTTCTCTCCGGGCTCAACTCCTCTGTTTCCTCCACAAGGCCAGCTGTAGACTATGAGGCGCTCTAGGCTCTGCCTCTCTCCACAAGGCCAGCTGTAGACTCTCAGGCAAACGGGTCGTCTCTTTTTCCGGGGCCTTCTCTCCTTCCTCACGACCAAGCTCTCTTACTTCCCGGGGCTCCAGCTCAAGACTCCAACATCAGAGCTGCTCCAACTCTGTCCTTTGCCATGTCTTTTATCTTTGATTCCCCACCTACCAAGGGGCAGGGCTCAATGCCCTTCTGATGTGGCCCAATCAAATCCCTAATCATAACTTAATCATGCCCAGATGAACAGACCAGTTTACAAGCATAATCCAATATCTAGTTTTGGAATTCATAACTGTATCAAATTGCCAAACTGCTACATGGGCCAAGCCTCTCACAGTGTTGTTTTGGCTGGGCCTGGAAGGCGCGGCAAGCTGTGACGTGGGGAGGGGGAAGGAGTGGGTGTCTGAGAAAGGATGAACTGCCATCACGGAAGCAGGAGGCCAAGGGGCATCTGCCTGGCTGAAGGAGCGAGGCCTCGGGGGAGAACATACTGGGAGGCAAGCTGGCAGAATTGGCTCTTTGCTAGAGGGCCGTGAATTCTGTTTCCAGGTTAAGGTGTGGGATCTGGCAGGCAGTAGGAGGTCAAAAATGGGTGCCTATCAAATTGTCGCAAATTGGTTGTTATTACTGGAAATGCTGGCAATTCCTTTATAGGAATGTATGACGGATCCTTTTGGAAAGACACCACTTGTTGAGTCATAGTCATTCGGTGAATGAATCCTGGTATTTCACACGTGGACATTCCCCAGCTGAAAGGACATCCAGCTGGCTGCAGTGTCCAGGGGGCCAGGTTCAGAGCAGGGTCCCTCCCAGTCAACAGCAGCACTGGCTCCGTGAGGCCTTGGCTCTCGTTGGCCCCATGCCTGGGCCCACCTGGACCACGGCTCATGCAAGTTGGAAGTAACCTGTGACCTGTTTGCCGGACAGAGGTTCCTGCCTTCTCTGTCCAGAGCCAGCTTACCCAGCCCCCCACTCTGCGCTCCACTTTATAGTGTGTCTGAGCATCGGGACTCCAAGGTAACCACCACCACCCCCATCTGGCCCTGGGGTCTCATCTTCTTGCACTCTCAGCATCCCAGCTATTCAGAAGCATTCCAGGAAGATTTGAGCTTATTCCCCCTCCAAGTACCAGGCATCCCTGGGGTTGTCCCTGTGCCCAGCAGAAGTAGCGCCTACCTCTAACCCCAGGAAGCAAGAAGGCCAGAAGGTCTGATCCAAGGGTGTGTCCAGGGGAGTTGAGCAGACAAGGCAGGGCACTCGGGCCAGTCCTGGACAACACAGGTGGTGTCAGCTGGCGGGTCTGCACCCAGACCCCCGCCCTTGACCAGGGAGTCCAGCCACACGGGCTCGGCGCCACCCAGGGCAGGGGTCCAGGTGAGGCCGAGGCGTCACGCACTGGTACCACCCATCCATGCCACTCTGGCTCCAGGCCTGCTGAAAGCCCAACTCTCTTCACCCCAGAGGAAGAAGTTGTGTCTAAGCCCCAGTGCAGACACCCCTGTGGCCTCTCAGTCTGTGTGTGGTGGCGGAGAGGTACCGCTGCACTGGCCCCACGCTGTGACTCCTGCTGCCCTCCCGCTGGGCGACCAGGAGACACAGCCTTTCCATGGGTCTGGGCCTTCGTCAGATCTGCCAGATGTCGCTTCCCTGCGCAGGGCTCCCGGGGCCAGGTGCACGGCCTGCAGGGAAGCCGCCTAGCCCCCGGCCCAGCAGCCTCTGCTCCTAAACCCACCCCTGGGGCTTCAGGACTGCAGGTCCTAAAACATGGAGGACCCTATAAAAATAACTTGACAAAGATGACAGCTTTTATAAATTTGTGCCTAATTTGCTGTATGCCAAATACTTTGCATTTTAAATTACTTAATTTAAATGGATTTGTAGAACATCGTGTAGATAATTCTTTGGTATTCAAGAAATATTTGATGAGTACCTCCTAAGACCCTGGAACCATGTGTGTTTTTGACCTAATTGTGAACACGCTCCCGTTGGTGTCACCCTTGGCGGCCTCACTTGCTCGTCCTACGTTGGCCCGTCCAGTCCTCCCCTCTGTCCTTTGAAAGCTCTGTGAGTCTTTCCTCTCCCTGTTTTTCACATGAGGAGCATGAGGCCCTGGCAGACTAGGCCCGTCCTCGAGGTCCTACTCAGCTGGGGCAGGACTGGGTCTCGGGCACCTGCCCTTTCTCCGTGTAACACCCACGGACATTCCTTAGACATGGTTTCTTTCTAGATAACCCCAGTTCCCAGATGCTGCTTCTATGACACTGGGCGAGTGGCTGCCAGAGCAGCGGGAGCACCAGGAGGATGACAGCAGGGATGTGAGAACATCCCAGACCCGAGCCCCTGGTGACCCTGAACTCCAGAGCCACCTTAGATGCCACTGAGGCATATGGATCCCCACTTATTGGGGTGGGGTGATAGTGACAGTAGCCACCACCGCTGTGCCCCGTGCCCAGCCCCTGCCAGGGACTAGGCCATATAATCCTTATGCCAGCCCTGTAAGGCATGCACTGTTATCCCCGTTTCATAGATGAGGAAACTGAGGCTCAGAGAAGCAAGGCAGCTTGTCCTCAGCTCCAGCTGAATGGCAGAGCCTGGCCGTGGCCCAGATCTGTGGGTCTCTGGAGCCCAGACTTCGTCCCTTCCCCTCCACCCATTGCCCCCAACTGAAGTTGCTCCTGGGCCCATTTCAGCTATGTCCAGGGTCTGCTTTGTAGAATCCCAGTGGTTTCTTTCTTGGGCAGCTAGACAATGGAACAAATGGCTCTGCAGACATGTTGCAGAATTTAGATAAGGTCATTTGAGAGAGGCTAGGACCAAGCGGAGAACTCGGCACCCTGCTTGACAGCTGGCAGCTAAATCTGAGTCTTTCTTCAAAGAGAATGACAAGCTGGAGCAACCACTGCCCTTCCAGAGCCTTTGAAACCAGACTCATGGGTAACCCAAGAGGAGTCTGATCAAAGAACTGAGTTGCAGACAAGTGGTCCCTCTCCGTGCTAGACATTGGCGCATCAGAGGGCAGCGCAGCCCCCCACTGCATCACTTCCTCCCCTCCCACCACAGCACAGGCAGTTTTGAGGGGTGGCACTCACGGCAAGGTAACTTACAAGGAGATTTTAGTGAGGACAGGGCTGCAAGAGCTCTGCAGGTTAGGACAGCTTTGTGAGGCCCTCCATCCAGCTTGTCTGCCTAAAAAGGCAGAAATATTGTCGGAGGTTTACAGAAGAGGCCTTGGGAACGTATTGATTACGCCATCTCCAGTTAGATGGCAGAAATTTCAGGGGAAGCCATTTGGTCCTCCGTGAGAATGGTCATGTCCAACTAAAAGCCTCCCACCAAGGCCAGCCACAAGCCCCCCAGCAAGCGCTGACACCACGCTCTTTGAGGAGTCAGTAACTGGTTGTGGCCAACCACGGTTCCTGCGCCAAGCAGCTTACCAGCGCCAGCCTCCACACCCAGTCCTTCCCTTTTTGTGATTGACAGATGAGAAGTTCGTTAGCTTGCCCAAAGGCCCCCGGCTGGTCGCAGAGCTACCTTCCAATTCAGGCCGTCAGGCTTTGCAATCTGCACGAACCCCGCTTCCGATATCTTCCGTACTTTTCCATCTCACCAGCCTTCCCATCCTTCTCTTCTCTGACACAAGTTTGATGTGTCCCTATATCCAGCTTCGGTGGCTTCACCATCTAAATTGTGTTTCACATCCCAGCGACACTGTGGATAAGCTTTTGTTTTCTTTATGAGCCCCTTTTGAGGATCTATTGCAGGAGAATGAATGCATACTACCCCGTTTGATTATGACTGAGGAAACCATTATAATATATAAATTTGGCAAGGGATCTTAAAAAGGAACTAGGGCAGAACAATCTTATGCAGTGGAAAAAGCACACAAGAAATTACCAGCAAAGGCAGATGAAATGAATTTCCTTTAGAGAACACCAGAACTCTTGAAGCAGTGGGCAGGTTAGGATTCAGGTGAGCAGAGGTCTCGCGGCCCAGATGAGTGTCCCCTCCCAAAGCTCTAGAATGTTCTCCATCTGCTTTAAACTGCTCTCTCAGTCGTGGCTGCTCAGCTGGAAGTCTGTAAATGGGAAGGTGCTGGCACTTCAGGAAATGGGGTTTGTTCACCCCAGACTTGGAAACCTGCTGATTCGTCGGACCCGCCCCTAGATCTTCATATTGTATGTTGAGCTGCCGTAGTTCCCCCAAGGAGATCCTTTTGGAGCATGTCCAAAAACACCTTCCTAGGAGGAAGCACTTCCTATTGGCCACTCCAGGCCCGGAGGCTCTTCTAGCACGAGAGGCCCCCGGGGGTCCAGTGCTGTGTGCCTGGAAGCGTGATGTCGCTTCCCTGCGCAGGGCTCCCGGGGCCAGGTGCACGGCCTGCAGGGAAGCCGCCTAGCCCCCGGCCCAGCAGCCTCTGCTCCTAAACCCACCCCTGGGGCTTCAGGACTGCAGTTGCTTTGTTTGTGGGACATGTTTGATGATGGCACTCCATAAAAGGGGTCCACCACAGGTGTTGACAGCTAACTGCAGGAGTCAGTCAGACTAACATATTTACTGAAAAGCCACGCACCATATTTATTTGTTTATTTAATTTTTTTGGGAAGTACTAGGAATTGAACCCTGGACCTCCCACATGCAAAGCAGGCTCTCATCCACTGAGCTATACCCACTCCGTGTGCTCCACTTTTAAAGGCTAGGAGAGCTTTTCATTCTGTTAGCCACTTCCTGGTATTTCATAGGAAATGGCCTTTTCCTTGTTCTGTTTTCCACCTCTGGGAAGCGTTTTCCTTCTATCTGCTTCAGGTTTTATGTTGCACACACACACACACTCCAGGCCAGAAGAGAAGGACAAAAGGAAACCCCGGTACATTGTCAACCTTCATTTCTGTGTGTTTATGTCTCCTCCCAGGGACAGACTGAAGGTTTGACAGGGAATATAGCCAATGAATTCCATCGACCTATTTTCAGACATTGCCACTAACAAAATGCTTCTCTTTTCAGCAACTGGAAGAAAAACTCAAAGTACAGGCTGACTACGAAGAGGTGAAGAAAGAATTAAAGTAAGTGTGGAGCCAACTGCCTGACCATCCATGCCACGGCTTGTTAGGGCCACAAGCTCTGCCCTGGTAGATGCCCCTGGGGCCCGGTCACCTGGGCTGTGCCGCCGAGCAGCGCCCAGGGCTTCCCAATATGGGACAGAGCTGTGGGCACCAGCGCTGAGGCCTGTCCCTGGCCTGTCCCTGGAACCTTTGGGCTTTTTTTAGAACTTTGTGTGCCAGTATGCATAGATTCAGGGGAGACGTTGCCTTTATAGGAATTACAAAATACAAGCTTATTTTTCAGCTAAAAAATGCTGAAACAGAAGCAGGGGAAGGAAGTGTTTCCAATTTAAAGACTCCACGTGGCCTCACCTCCTGGGCCTCCTGGACTCTGGGAACTCCCTTAGTGGCAACACTCCTGCTCTCAAGCTGAGACGTTCCCCTCCCAGCGCCACCCACCTGGCCTGGCCCTCCCTGCCCCACGTGTCCTCCCTTGAACCTGCCCTGGGCCCTCCTAGAGCTGCCCGGCCTTGGCCTACTGTCCCCCCAAGTCCGTGGCTTACCTGGCCTCCCTGACCAGTGGCCGCAGCCTCCATAGCGCACACACCTGCCCCTACTCTTCACCTCGGCCTCCCTGCCTCTGTTTCCAGGTCATCAGGCCCTGCAGGTGGCCTCTTGGCCCCACAGGTCCCTGCGTCCTGCTCTCTACTGGTGCTTGGCCAGTTTTGCACCTCCGTGGAGGCTGTCTGCCCTCAGCTGAGCCCTAACCTGTCAGCAGATGCCCTAATATTCTGCTTTTGGGAGGAGATGGATTATACCACAGCTTCCCCCTTTGTGTCCAAATCTGTCTTTCTCTTCATGTTCCCTCTAGCCTTAGCTTTGGCCTTCCCCCTCTCCGGGACCAACACCTCCACCTGGACCTCAGGTCCCTGCCTTCCTTTCCTCCATTACTTTCTCTCTTGCCGACATCATAAATGCCTCCTATTAAAGTAAGCTTGCGCCCACTTGCCATGCTTCCGGTCCGCTAACAAATCTCGCAGGGGCCTCTGCACCTTTCTTGCGGCCACATCCAGGAGCCTTTCCTCGCTCTCAATCTTCTCCAGCCACCCTGGAGCCAAACCCCACTGGCCACTGCTGCCTCAGGGCGGCCTTCTGCAGCCCCTTTCCCTATCACGTGCTCCCAGGCCCTAGGCGGCCTCTGCTGGTGCCTGCCAGAGTCTTGACCCCTGCACGTCTCTGCAGCCATAGTCCCCCCCGGTGACTGGTCGACCTTCTCTACCTGCCTCCCTGTCCCAGTCTTCCCCTCCTTTCCTTCCTCTTCCCCTCAAAAGACCGTGTGCCTTCTCTGATTTGAATCAGAGAAACTGACTGCAAAGGCCTCCCCCCAAGCCCACGGCCCTTCTCACTTGGGGATGGCCACACAGTCGTGAGACCCAGGTGTCCCCTTCCACACCCCCTTCTTCCCCCCTGCCCACCTTCACTTGCTGTGACCAAGGCTTCTGGACCCTGGCCGGCTCCTGCCGGTCCCTGCTGCCACGTCCTGCACACTGCTGCCCCACCACATACCCTCCCAAGAGCTCCCCACAGCCCACTGAACCGAACGCCCCTTCAGCATATGGGCCAGGCTCTCTCCGCCTCCCACCCCCGGCCCCTCACCACAGTGCCCTGGGGAAATCCTACTCCTCCAGAATCTTCTCACACACTAACTTCTCATGGAATGGAGACCCTGACTCCAACCAGATGGAGCTCTCCCACCCAGGACGCCGTCTGGTTTCCTCTTTCAGCATACAATTTGGGTTTTTGTCTTGTACCTATAACTCATTACCAATTTCATGAGAGCGGGGATCTGGGCTGGTTCTAATTCCTTCTCCTAATTCTTTGCAGTGCCAGGCAGATAAGAGGTCACCGCAAAATGTTTTTTTTTGTTTTGTTTTTTTGGTGTTTTTTTTTTTTTTTTTAATAAATGAAGAGCCTTTTGTGTTTCTAGAATAAATCGATAGATCCCACCTTTTATGACATGATCTTAGAGAAGGTATCAAAAAGGGGATAAGAATAGAGTCATCTAGTAAGGGGGGATAGGTAGGCCCAGGCCTACAATCCCAGATTCTTTATTGTTTCCAGTAACACACGATAAAATTTCTTGGTTTACCAACATTAGCTCCTTTTCATTCTAATTTTTGTTAGTTTGCACGGTGAGGTTCACTACAGAGATAACAATCACAGATGAACTAAGAGGTTGGTTCCTTGATTTCATGGCAGGATCTACCAGAGTCTTGAGCCCCTTTGCCCCTGATAGTGTTTTTACACATCGGGGTCTCTTGGTGATGCTGACCTAGAGGAAGGGCAGAGACTGCAGTCCTGGCTCGAGAAGGCTGGGGCCACACCATTGCCCGCGTGCCTGCAGGACATCAGTCTGACTGCAGCCAGCTCTCATTGCTCCGCTTTTCCCTCCTTGGTATTTAAAAGGAATTGTTGAAGCTCCTTGGGGCCATGTAGCCACCTTTCCCCCCCCTCTCCCTAACAGACTTGCTGAAAGAGAGCAGAGTCCACAGTGAGAGGAACGCTGCAAGCAGCAGCTCTTGGACTTGTCAAAACAGCTCAGGAGGCCTGGAATTACTGTGGCACTGCCCCTTTCAGTGCTAACGAGGGCAGTGGGGAAATACCCCTTCTGTCTGCCCCCACTGAGGGCTGCAGAGACGGTCTGCCCACCTGTGCTCTGGAGCTGTCTAATGGTGGAACACTGCTCTTGCCTGCTTCCCTGGCCCCATGGGTGGTGCTGTGGTGCCCAGGACAAAAGCAGCACAGAAGCAGGAGGGTGATGGGTTATTCTCTATTGCTCCTTTGATACAACTTTTCCATCCCCTTGTAGCTTTATAAATATATTTCCTTCACAACAATATTGCATCCCTATTAAACTTTAAAATTGTCCTCTGAACAGACCTGGTGTGATTCCATATGGAATGATTTACATGCTGGGCAAGAAACTTTTGCTAGCCAACTGCTAGCTGAATGGTGATTCTAGAGGCATTATCAGATTATAGCGCTGCCAGGGAAGTTGTTAAAGTTGTCAGTTACTCAGCTCCTGGAGTGTAGGAAATCATAATGTTAATGCTTATTAGTGTGGCTGTTATCAAAGATATAATTAGAAAATAATTGCTCTGTCTTGCTCTTCACAGTATTCTGAAATCCATGGAGCTGGCACCATCTGAGGGAGCTGGGCTGCAGGTACATGCTCCCACTTTGCTTCTAGGGTCAGCACCCTTGGGCCCCCGGGTGCGCATCACAGAACATCTTCAGTAGTTCGGAAATTCTCAAAATATGTGAGAGCTCTTCCGAGAAGCCAATGGCATAGAGCTATGAGTAAATCTCAGGAGCGTTTAACCAGGATAAGGCAAATGTTCTTTAATTCAACAAAGGCAAAAAGAAAAGTTAACATATTCTGAACTGGTAACTCGGTTTCAAATGAAATCACGGTTTAACTTGGGTAGGTACTAAGGACATGGTTAAAAACCATTTCAGATTGTGTTTAAGATGAATTGGCTTAGGAATTCTAATCCTCTACTGCTTCACGTGGAGCTGGAGCAGGGCATCTGGTGGCCAATTACAATGTAAGGCATGCAGTGGAATCGTGCTCCTGAGACCCAGAAGTCAGCTAACGTCTGGGTGGCCAGCAGGGGGAGAAAGGGGTACCTTTACGATGCTTTCTCAAAGAGGTTTATGACTTGGCAGCCAAGTGAGGTACAGGTGTAGACTGCTGAATTTGGGGACAAGAAGCTAGGTGAGTCCAGAGGGAGAAACACGACTCCAACTGAAATTAGTTCCTTAGAAATGGATTTTTCCCCCCATGTGTATTCAAAATCTTTGGGGACAATAGGCTTTCCAGAACATGTGTCAGAGGGGCTAGAGAGATGGGGTGGAGAAGCCATCAGACAGAGCAGGGTCACCAGGTCCGCCGGCCCCGGAGTGAGCCCCGATCTGCTGTCTAGGACGCGTCCAAGCCCCTGGAGGTGCTGCTGCTAGAGAAGACCCGCTCGCTGCAGTCTGAGAACGCCGCGCTGCGCATCTCCAACAGCGACCTGAGCGGTAGGTTGATGGGGTCTCGCGTGCGTGCTTGGTTCGCTTCCCAGGGGTCGAGGAAGAGGAAGGTGAACCGTGAGTCTGGGCTGATGCATGGTGGGAGCGGCGCCGGTCGATGAAAACCTTGACTAATAAGCATTCGGTGCCCTCCTCACCGCTCCTCTTCCCTCCCCGCCCTGCTTGAAGACAACAACGTGATGAGGTTGGTCAGTTAGAGGACGTTTGGCAGGAGGTCCCGAAAGGGACACGCGGAGGATGTTGGCTTTTCCGATCTTTTCCTTGTTGTGCGGCCCGTCAGCCAAGGGCTGAAGCGCGCTCGGCCTCGCTCTGTGGTGTTTCTGGGGGCTGCTTAAATGAATAGCCCCTGCCCTGCCGGGCTCAGCGGAGCTTTTCTTCCTTCGTCAGGTTTTCCTTGGGGCCGCGTCCCCCATCCTTAGCCTTTCTTTGCTCATCCCAAAATGGTGGCGTCACTGACTGTGCTTCTGGTTTTGGCAGCTGGTAAACCGTGTAAAGGTGTCTCGGGCTTCGATGATAATTCGTTCTTAAAATGTGCGTGCCTTCGATCGAGTGGACTTGTTACAGTGCATTCGCCTCAGAGCAAGTGGTGTGAGCGAATCCGTTGGTCCTAAAATGTCAGTGTTTGCTGCTCCTCAGGCGGGCCCCACTGCTCACAGCTCGAGTGCCTGAGGCCCGGTACGAGGCCCGCGACCTGCCGACGCTTGCTGCGCGTGGTACCGGCTCCTTGCCCCCCTGAGAGCTTGGATCTATACCAAGGGGATTCTCCAGGCTGCAACGTACAAGAAAGGCGCAAACATGAAATGCATGTTGCTTGTTTTGGGGGGCCTCGTTTGGCTGATTACAAATTCAACTGAAAAACAAACCAACACACCTCATTGGCCCTTGTAAAATCTGCACTTTTTTCCCTTTTGTGGGGCAAACTTTGCATTTTGGTCTTGGTTTTTTTCCCTTTGGAATCCCCCATAATGCATTATGTTTGCCCTTCCTTGTAGGGTCAGCCAGGAGAAAAGGGAAAGACCAGCCTGAGAGTCGGCGCCCCGGACCTTTGCCGGCCTCCCCTCCTCAGTTGCCCCGCAACACAGGGGAGCAGGCTTCCAATTCTAATGGTACTCACCAGTTCTCACCAGCGGGGTTAAGTCAAGACTTTTTCAGCTCATCCCTGGCAAGCCCCAGCCTCCCCCTGGCTTCTACAGGAAAATTTGCACTAAACTCTCTCCTCCAGCGACAGCTAATGCAGTCCTTCTACTCCAAGGCCGTGCAGGAAGCAGGAAGCACAAGCATGATTTTTTCAACAGGTCCATACAGCACAAACTCCATATCTTCCCCAAGTCCATTACAACAGAGCCCAGATGTCAATGGCATGGCCCCATCTCCCAGCCAGTCAGAAAGTGCTGGGGGCATCTCCGAGGGCGAGGAGATAGACACCGCGGAAATCGCCCGGCAGGTGAAAGAGCAGTTGATCAAGCACAATATCGGACAGCGCATTTTTGGACATTACGTCTTGGGACTGTCGCAAGGGTCTGTGAGCGAGATTCTGGCCCGGCCCAAGCCGTGGAATAAACTGACTGTGCGAGGCAAGGAGCCATTTCACAAGATGAAGCAGTTCCTCTCCGACGAGCAGAATATCCTGGCGCTTCGCAGCATCCAAGGCAGACAGAGAGGTGAGAGACGCTCGTGGGTTAGCTGCAACGTGTGAGCCTGTCCCCAAGCTCTGTGAGTGTGTGTGTGAGTGTGCACGTGCGCGTGCTGAAATGTGATCATCACATCAGGTAAAGTTCTCAGTTCTGCCATTTCCAGAGCTCCAGGGTCGATGGGCATGAACTAAAGCTGGTAGATTGGGGGCAGTGGAGGGGGGATCTGGCCTTTATGCTTACTCGGCACCTGGCACATAGTAAACCCGGTAGCCGTGTATCACACTGCAGGGAGCTGTGTTAGGCACAGCATCCCACTATGTTCACCGTCCAGTGGTGGGACTGGCCTCCAGCCGGCTGTATAGCAACAGCGCCCGCCGGGGTGAAGCCTCACGCTGACCCGGTTTCTGCAGGAAGAGCGTAGCCAGTGCCCTCCTCTTCTCTCCCATCCCACCGAGGAGAGCAGGCTCTGCAGTCAGCTTACGTACAACACTTACATTCTGCTAGTGATTCGCTTAGCGTTACGGACAAAATATGCCTGCTTTGAATAAAATGCATGAACGTTTTATTTTAAAAAAGAAAAAGAAAAGCATTCCTACCCCACCCTCCCCAAAAAGATGTTAAGTCAGCTTCCATCCATAATTGAACCAAGTCCATCCCTCTTTAAGAACAGGGATCAGCCTGATAAATCACGGTGGTACCGAGAGAGAATTTTATCCGACACATTTGAAACATCCTGAAATTTAGACTCAAATGGAGAAGGGAAAGGTTGTGATCAAGTTGCACGAAGAACGTAGAGCTTCTCATGGTGATAGCAATGAATTGGGTGCCTTTGGATGGCTAATAGCAGGCTCTGTTCTCGGGCTGCTGGGGGATTTGCTTAGAGGCAGGTCTCCCTCCTTGGACCCTCTGCGTTGATGCCATAGGCCGCTGCTTAGGTTTGTCTCGTCTCCTTTTGCAGTGGAGCCCCAGCCTCTGCCAGCCAGCCAGAAGTTTCTAGTAACTCCCAAGTTGCAAGGAACCCCCGAGCCCTCTACTTAGTGGCAGGCGGCTCAGATTTCATGTCACACAGCCCATATCGTCAGCACCACCATTCCCCTGATTGTTTTGTTCTTACCACACTTGTTTTTCAACAGAGAATCCAGGCCAGAGCCTGAACAGACTATTTCAGGAAGTACCGAAACGAAGAAATGGGTCTGAAGGTATGTCGCAGGCAGGTGTTTTTCTTTGCAGTCAGTAACCTAGGAAGCAGCATGTCCTTAGCTGTATATTTTGGTTAAAACTGTGCAGTGTGATTCTGGCCTGGACCCTGATGGAAAAACAGAGCTAGTAAGTATAAAACAAGGCACGGGTTCAGGTACTCACGTCCCCTTCCTCCTGAGCTGCCCGTCCACACTGGCGGAGCGCAGCCGAGGGGAGAAGAGGGTGAGACGAGGGCTGCATCGCCAAGAACTAGGCCCTTCCAGACTCCCTCAAGGTCTTTCTGTTTTCTCAGGAGCAGGGGAAGAAAAACAGTTGTTGCTCTGAGAAAAATGAAATGACTGAGATAAATCAGATACTGCTGCTTCCTCGTGCTTGTCACTCTGCAGTCTGCTCAAGGTCCTGCAGAGTGTGGGCAGATTCAAAAGGCAGTCGGTTTTCCTTCGACCCTGGTGGCCAATCCCACTGCACTCTTGGAAGCTGTGCCTTTTGGGGCTTGGTCCCGGTGGGCTCCTTGTTTTTCAATGGTTGGATGTGATGGTTCATCTTTAGTAAGGGAGTGAGCAGTTCAGATATCTGGATAGTTTCCAGAAAGACCTGGCCTGGGCCAGGGCCGCTTCAATAGCTCTACATGTGGCTGCTCTGCGGAGCCTCCCACACGCCCTAAAGACTGAAACCGTGTCCTTTTGGAGTTCCTGCAGGCTTCTCTCCCTGTTCAAAAATGTAACAAAAGAGAGGGTGTAGCATAACAGAGCCGCAAATTTTAAGTTGCATCTTCTGCCTCTTTACCTTGTACCTCCAAGTGATTGGTAGATGATCAGCATCGACCCTTTTTCTTCCTTTCCCATTTTTCCTGCTGGGGGATGCCAGCCTCAGATAATTGTACCAAGTTTGAATGCAGTCCCAAGCCACAGCAGAGGTTGTAGTTGTTTTTGAATGACTCGTGAAAAATGTTGCCTTTTCATCTTTCATCTTTTTTAATACTGGATTAAATGATTTGTTCTCCCCAGTACCTTCTCCCATGGGTGACGTCCACAACTGGGTAAATGTAAGAGCCTCTCTCACTGGCAGAATAATATTTAACGTGGGACACATTAACCAGGAAGCCCCTCCTACCCAGTGTCACCATCCATGCTGTGGATTGTGTTCACAGCACGTGGAGTCAGTGGGAGGCCACGCCTTCCTCCCTGCCCTCGCTGGCCTCAGTCCAAGCCTGTTTCTCCTAATGATGTCTGCGTGCAGCCCTGTTTCTCTTTCGAGGCGTTTGCTCAGTGTCGTTGGTGCGGCTTCCCCCTGCAGGTAACATCACCACTCGGATCCGAGCCTCAGAGACCAGCTCCGACGAAGCGATCAAGTCCATCCTGGAACAAGCCAAAAGGGAGCTGCAAGTGCAGAAAGCTGGTACGGCTCCTGCTTCTACTTCATCAGCCAGGCTCCCAGACCCAATTAAAAGAATTGTCATGAGCGTTCTGGTCAGCACTAATTACCTCTTTAAAAAAAAACCAATAGTGAATATATGTTTTCCAGCATTAGGCGATTACAGGGGGAGCAAGTCTGTTTGGTCGAATAGTGAACGTTCTTTGGATACTGTTACTTCCCCACATCGACCCAGGCAGGTACCCCTGGCCTAGAATCTCCATTACTTAGCTTAAAATTAGCGAACAGTTTGTATCAAATTTCCTTTTTAAATGCAATACAGACTTGTCATTTGGATATCGTCATACTTGGAAATTAAAAACTAGCTTCTTGACCAAACGCGACTGAAAAAGAATGGGTGAAAAATAACTTCTTAGCAGCTGCTTTTTGGAGCTGAATGTTGCCAGTGAGGAGCAGGGAGTTTTTTATGGACAGATGCCCACCTGTACAGCCTGCTCAGAATGAGAGCTCCGAACTCCCTGAGAACTGCTTTTTCTAAAGGGAGAGAATTTCCATAGTTCAGCTTTTTTCCGATTGAGCTTCGATTGTTTGAGAGACGGGTTGAGCTGCGGATTCAGATCCGAGCTGCTGCTGGAGAAGGGACTGGATGCCTGAGTCCTCTCCTCCCGCCTGCAAGCACCCTGCCCCTCGCTGGCGGCTGGCAGCTGGCAGCCCTGACAGCTGAGCACAGGCTACCTCCTGGTCACGTGGCCCTGCAGGCCCGCCACCCTGGCTCCCCACCCACGTGGGCTCGTTCAGTGGGTGAGCTCAATGCTCCCTGCTGGATGCTAGGCCTGGGCTGGGCATGCTCGCCTCCCTTTCACCAGCCTACTCTGGATCCTTGCAACCACCCTGGAAGACAGGCTCTGCTACTCTCTTATTCTGAAGGTTGGCTCAGGCTCAGAGTTCAAATGATTTGCCCAAAACCATTAGGTAGGAAGTCCTTCCTGCCCAGTGTTGCTGTCCATGCTGGATTTAAGCCCAGCCCTCCCAACACTTGTCGCAAGCACTTTCCCCTCTTTTACTAACTGCCTTCTACTGGGAATCCCAGAATGGTGAGGTCAGAAGCCTAGCAGCAATGGAGTTTTTCACTTGACATGGCTCTTGTTCTAGCAGGTCAGAGTTGAGGTTTAGGCCACCCCCGACCTCTGCATTGTTAGCAAGGCAACCCAAGCAGGGTAGCAAACAATCCAGATTTGGTGTGCAAGGGTCTGCTTTGAGATTTGACTCTATTTATTACCCACTTCCTCCCGCAAGCCTTAGTTTCTCCATCTGCAAGGTGGTGGTAGCACTGCCTGCATCCTATGGCTGCTAGGAGGCGCGTGTGACTTAAAGGAGGGAAGGCCCACTGGGAAGTGGGCAAAAACTCGAGGGGCCTGGCATGTAAAGCAGATGACAAGCCAGCTCACACGCTTTCCTCTTCCAGTGTAAAAGCTTACTCTTTGGGGGGCGCAGGACAAAGGCAAGAAGGCCATAGAATCCTGCCTTGTCAGAGCTGGAGCCACCTCGAGTTGCACCCAGCCAGTGGTGCTCCACAGCCTCCTCACTACCCCCCAGGTGCGGGCGCTGGTTGCAAGTGCAGCTGCTGGCCCAGCCCTCTTCTCTCCTGTGTCAGGCACCCCAGGGGGACCTGGGCATGTGCATTTTAACCAGCTTAGCAGGTGATTCTGATGCACAGCCCTGGTTAAAAGTCGTTTCTGTAGACTGTCACCCTTCCCACATTTATAGAGGTGCTGCTGAGGCCCAATAATGCCCTGTGGCTTCCCCAAGGTCAGCCCCAGGAGTCCTGGGCCAGGGACTCCCCACAGCACCTCGCTTTTACTCCTCTTCTCCCTGTCCTTTCGTGAGTCTCGCGTTGCTGGCCAGCTGTACTTACCTATTCAGAGGGGATATTGAGCTCCCCTAGATTCTGTGTCACTAGCCCAAACCCTAATCATTAATCATTGGGAGACCCTGGTCCCTCACTGCAATTGTTAACAGAAATTATGTTTCTTGAGTTTGACAAAAACACTAGAATTATGGGATACAGTCCATGAGAATATTAAGTGTAAAAATGATCAGGGAAAGGAAGCCCGGGATGGCAGGTCACCAGCTTGTCCTCGCCCTCTCCCCCTCCCCCTTTTGTCATGCCACATGATAAGCGGTTCCGTCACATGGCTGTAAGTAGATGGCACCTTGTCCCAGGACAGTGCTGCTGGGTCTGTTATCCCTGCTCAGGCAGGATCCAGGAATGGCTCGTTGATGGGAGAACAGGAGTTGGAAAACCAGAGCCGCATGGCTCTCCCCAATAACCCACCTTTTGTGGTTGGTCGAGTTAGAATGATTGGAGTGCGAGGACAGGGGCAGGGGCAGGCCCGTCTCACCCTTGTGTTTGCTTCACGCAGCAGAGCCGACTCAGCCCTCTTCTGCACCCAGCGGCGGGACCTCAGACGATGCCATCCGCTCCATCCTGCAGCAAGCCCGCCGGGAAATGGAGGCCCAGCAGGCTGCCCTCGACCCTGCCTTAAAACCAGCACCTCTGCCCCAGACTGACCTCGCTATCCTGACCCCAAAGCTCATCTCCGCCTCACCCATGTCGTCCGCGTCCACTTACGCCCCTCTCGCCATTTCCCTGAAGAAACCTTCCTCAGTGCCAGATCCCAGCGTTGCTGCTCTGCCAAACCCCCCGGCCCTCAAAAAGGAGAGCCAGGAGGCCCCCGGGCTGGAACTTCAGAGTGCGGTGGATTCTGCCCAGGGGGTCCTGAGACACATGAAGAACGAGCTGGGGCGCAGCGGCGTCTGGAAGGACCACTGGTGGAGCACCATCCAGCCTGAGCGGAGAAGCGCCACGTCTTCCGAAGAAGCGAAGCCTGAGGAAGCCAGTAGCGGGAAGGAGAAGGGCAGCAGCAGCCAGGCGCGGGCGGAGCGCAGCCAGCTCCAGGGCCCCTCAGCCGAGTACTGGAAGGAGTGGCCCAGCGCCGAGTCCCCCTATTCCCAGAGCTCGGAGCTGAGCCTGACGGGCGCCAGCCGCAGCGAGACGCCCCAGAACAGCCCTCTGCCCTCCTCCCCCATCGTGCCCTTGTCGAAGCCTTCCAAGCCCTCGGTCCCGCCGCTGACCCCAGAGCAGTACGAGATCTACATGTACCAGGAGGTGGAGACCATCGAGCTCACCCGGCAAGTCAAGGAGAAGCTGGCCAAGAATGGTATTTGCCAGAGGATCTTCGGGGAGAAGGTAAGGGACTCGAGTGGGGGGCTTTGGTGCGGCCATCACCGCTTTAATTAACCGAAGAGTATAATGCGTCCTCCACACCCATGCCTCAGAGAGCAGGCGGCCAGTGCTCCAGCTCACCCAGCCCCAGCTCTGGCCACAGCCCTGTCACACCCTTGCCCCCCTTTCAACCTGCCAGTCACAGGCCTCCGAGGGGACCTGCCTGAGCCACCAACCCCCACCCCCCACCCCTAGCTGTGTCCCACCTTCAGTTCAATATTTGAAATATCCTGTGCTGTGAATCTTTGCAATATCTGATTATGAACTCTTGGTCCTGATTTTGCAAAAGGTGACGGGGTGAATAGAAACAACGATGCGAATTTGAGGAAATCTAAGTAGACATTTGTGCTCATGCTTTAAATTTTGCAAAGACTTAATAGCGTTGAACTTGTTTGGCCCATGCATGCAGTTTATTCTGGAACTTGAGAACTCTTCAAAAGAGTGACGGGATGCGGCCCCTAAATATCTTGGGGCTGCATCTGTGTCCTGTGTGGGGGTGTCTGTGCTATACATATGTATGGCCATATGCAAGCGAAAGAAACCTCGGGATGTACACGCAACTCGTCGATTGTCGTGGCCGAGATTTACTCCCAGGCCCCTCACCGTGGAGGCCCCCCACCCCAGCCTGCCTCTCAAAAGCTGTGCAAGTGTCATAACTCTGGCTGGGCATGTGACCCCACTGCCCCGAAACTCCCCGCGCACCCAGATAGCAGCCGCTGGTGATGCCGCAAAGCTTGTTCCCCTTCCCAGGCGATTGCCATCCACCAGGCGGCGGTTCTGGGCACAGACGCCAGCCCTAAAGGCCGTCTCCTCCATCCGGCTTTGCACCACAGTGCCATTTTGCAGCATGGCGCTGGACGCTCAGTGCTGACAGCCGTGTGTCTTTTAGGTGCTGGGCCTGTCCCAGGGCAGCGTCAGCGACATGCTGTCCCGGCCGAAGCCATGGAGCAAGCTGACCCAGAAAGGCCGCGAGCCCTTCATCCGCATGCAGCTCTGGCTGAACGGCGAGCTGGGCCAGGGCGTCCTGCCCGTCCAGGGGCAGCAGCAAGGGCCAGGTAATCGCAGGCCCACCCCGGGCTGGTGGGGGAGGGAGCTGTGGCGGGGAGGCGCCGGCTACACCTTGGCAAGGGAGGGAATGGGACTGGGGCCGGAAGGGGGCGTTCCTCAGGCAAGCGCCAGCCCCGCTGGCACCATCCGCTGGCACCGGGGGTCAGAGAACTGCCTGCCTCCCCCCACAGCCTGCTCCCATGGGAACGACTAGTTTTAGGAGAGAGACGTCTGTGCCTAGCTAATTTTATAAGGTGCAGAAAATGAGTTTCCAATTAAGAAAATGCTGCTTATGAATAAATAATTGGTAAAAGTCAAGTAGCTAAGGCAGAGAATTGGGGAAGAAAATCAGTCCCGGCACAGAGGGGTGTGGCGGTGGGGGCTGCTCTGTATCAGCAGCACTTTCTCTGGCCGCACACCCCTCCCCACCCCCCCCCCCCTCTCCCCTCCCTTTCTGCCTGCCCCCAGGAGTGGGAAACTCCCCTGGGCCTCTGCGGCTCTCCTGCCCTCCCTCCCTCGCCAAGCTCAGTGCAGTAGAAGCTTTAAACGCTAGGGCGAGTGTCCTCATGTAACTGTAAATAACCCTTTTTCTCACTCAGCCTTCCACTCCGCGACGTCACTACAGGATCCCCTCCAGCAGGGCTGTGTGAGCTCAGGTAACTAGCTGATTTCTCTTGGCTTCGTATGAAATGATTCGTTGCCTTTTATGTTTTCCCGTCCTTCCGGTCTACAGTGGGGAGAGTTGCAGGGACCCCTTGTTCTGGATTTGGTTGGCTGAAAATCCTGGGTCCTGCTGGCAAACTGGATTTCTCATGGTTGTTTCCTGACGGAGCACGAGGGAGTGGGTGACCGAGGGAAGAGATTCCCTACTGTTTCCGTTCTCATTTCTCTTTTCTTTCATCAGTCTGGCAGGTTCTAGGTGCAAAGCCTTGTTCAGGGCTAGGGGTGGGGTCCAAGTCAGAGCAGGTTCTATGCACAAGAGCTTTACAGTCTAGTAGGAGGGCAGGAGTGGGCACATGGTACTCCCACGGGGGGTCAGGGAAGCGGGGAATTTAAACCTGAAAGTGGGGCAGGAGTTGCCGCTGAAGGAAATGGCGGGGGATCTCCTGGGAGCAGTTTCAGGTGGGATTGGAACATAGAGCTGGTGGCGCTCAGGAGAGTGGGGCCGAGACTGGAAACACAGCTGCTTCCTGCCGGCACCCACAAGCCCAGGTCGGTGAGAGCTCTGGTCAGGCCCGTTTCTGCCATGGGTCCCCTCTTCTGACCCCTGGATGCAGCCTGCATGGGCTGGCCCCAGTCCCTTCGCTCCTGGACTCCCTTCCCTGACCTCTTTCCGCCCCCTCCCTTGCTGAGCCCGCCATGGAGCCGAGCTCTTCTGGCCCAGCACCATCATGAGCTGTTCCTCTTTCTCCCTTTCTTTATTTTTCTAAACATGTTGATTAGTCTCCATATCCCATTGATTCATTGAAAACACAAACAAAGCTAAGTGAGGAGCATGGAGCCCGCCAGCTTGCTAGAAATTTTACAAGGGAAAACATGTGCAGTGAGGGGAACAGCTGGGCAGCCGCGGCGGCGGCGGCTGCAGGCTTAGCAGCCCCACGCACAGATGCAGCCAGCAGCTCTGGCGTTGCGGCGACATTGCTGGGTGGGATTTTTTGTGTCTTAGGTGTTCTTCTTGGCTTTTGATTGAAACAGGGATGCAAGGCCGTGCCTTCCCCACACCATTGCTTCTCTTGGCTGCACACCTACGTGGAGTGCTTGGCCCCCCAAAAAGGACCAGGTGGAAGGCCTACTCGCTTCATTTCCGGGTTGGCCAATCAAATGAGAAAGTCCCGGAGGCCTTATCCAGCACTGGCCCTCATTCAAAATGCATTAAGGAAAATAATGGACCTAGTTGTTTGTGCTCAAGTTGTGCGGACGTTTGCATGGAAAATTAGACTTGCCTCCTGCTCTAACGGAAAGTTGGCCTGCCCTTAAACTCTCTGAGTGCTTGTTGCCCCAGCAGAGGCAGGACCAACTTGGCAGAAGGGGACTACAATTTTTTCAATCAAACCCCCTCATTCCTAAATAAAACAGGAAAGCTCACACAGTCCCAGGTCTGTTCTGATTGACACCAAAAACCTCCATGTCTGAAACAGATCCCTGAAGAATGATTATTTTACTTTTTCTCATATCAGGTAGTTGCCACTGTGCTGGAGCGTTCCTACAACAGACATTTCCAATCTAGGAAAAACGCTCTGGGCTCCTAAGAGGAATGTAAATAATATTTGTTAAAATAAAGTCATTTAAAAATACTTGGGGAGCCTGCAATTAGAGGGAGAGGGGGAGGAGAAGGCAAGGAGCCTCTGCGTACTACTGGGCTCAGTAGAACTTCCCAGCGGGTTTTGTGAAGAGGTGGCAGACGGGTCTTCCCTCTGTCCCCCCAGCAAGAGAGGAGATTGACCATGGACGCAGTGCTCCCATTGACGGTCAGCAGTAGGGAAACCGCCAGTAGAAGCGAAAATCATGGTGGCTATAGAGAAAAATGGAAAAAAATATATTTCTTATATTGTAGGAAAATAAAAAAGGTTGTGTATCATGATAGTAGCTAAGAAAAAACATTGCCCTGTGGACCAGGAAACCAAGAAGGTGCTTGTCAAAATGAAAAGAGATTATTTTGCGGTGGCAAATTATGGGTGATAGTTTTCCTTCTTAGAAATTTCTTTACTATCATTGTTAGCTTTTCAAGAATGTTTCTAAAAATTAAGGTAGCTGTGCTTTCAGTATACTGGATTTAGATGAGGAAGATAGAATTCTTTTGTGATGGTGAGTAGTGGTGAGTTGTTGGGCTACAGAAGACTCTAGAATCTCTTGACAGTTTTAAAAAGTTAGTGTCTCTGAGGAAGCAGAGTCAAGCAGGGAGTAAAGCCTTCCGTTCCTAGGATTTCCACAGGATTCCTATCCCCTGCCCTCACCATGGCTACAGTGGAATCCTTTCAAGAGGCCTCTACTCAAAGATGTGCTGCCTGTGCTTGGGGGCAGCTCCATCAAGCCTCTGCAGGTAATTGTGGCTCCAAGAGGGAACCCCACTTCCCAGATGCTGACAGGAAATAGCACCCAAGAATCCAGGCCTCCGAACTGGCCTGGCCGTTGGCTTTACCTCCCCCATGTGGAAGTGCTCTGGAAGACTTGCCTTCTGTCGCTGGCAGTAAGCACCCCAGTCCCATAGCCGGGAACATGTGAGCCGCGTCTCCGCACAGCTCCCATGGCGAGACAGTGCCCTCTAAGCAGCTCACTGCTGACCCGCGGAGCTGTCTGCGTCAGGCTCGCTCACCAGCTTTACGATGGGAAGAGAGAAACTGAAGTTTCTGTTGCATCATCCTTTTCTCCTTCCTGGTGGGATCTAACCTTTTGATAGTCCCAGCCTTGGGGTGAGAGCCTGTGGTCTTAAGGAAAGCTGACCCCACGCTGCTCTTTCCTGGAAGCTGGCAAGGCCTAGCTGAGGAGCGGGGTGAACAGAGAGTTCTGCATGGTCAGAGTACCTTAAAGAAACTGTCTTCAGAGGGCAGACTTCAGACCCGTTACCTGTTGATGTTTGTCCTGGTGGTCGAGGTTTCTACTTAGTGACAAGCAAACATTGTGGGGCTGGTCTCACTCAGAGTGCCCAGTAGCTTGGCGGGGAGAGGGGAGCTGGTGGCAAGGTGGTGGTGGTTACAGCCAGGATCATCTAGAGCGAACCTGGAAAACGTCATCTGACGGTACCGTGGCAGGTGGTCCTTGGGGATTGGTTCTGCGTCTCCTTTCTGTCTACCATTCGGGGCATCATCCATCCTTCGTGACCTCACGCTGCTTAGCAATGGCCATGCCAGGGGGCGGCAAGGAAGTACTTAGAGAAGAAGGAAGGGTCCAGTTGGAACTTGAGTTTTCAGAGCGTGGCCTTCAGTCATTGCTTGTCCGTTAGCAGATTTTTTAAAGAGACAAAAACCTCAATATATTTATGGAGGTGTATGTGAGGGTCGGTAGATGCATGGAGAGATTATGGTCTACCAAACCTTTGGATAATTTTTTTTTTCTTTTTCAGTCCTTAAAACTCATTTCCTATTCACGGTGCCTTCCAGTCATTAACCTTTTCACCCCTAGGGAAGGAAGGAGACGAGAGACGAGTCTAAAACTGGGAGGAAAAAGGGGAAGGGAACAGAGATGACCCTGGCAGTGGTGTTAGTCGTTACATTACAGAAAGTGATGGAACAGAGTTAGTTGCCCAATACCATGAGCTTTGTAACTTTGATACGGGAGCATCTCATTACTGTGGCTAATAGGCAGTTACTATTCCACTCTCAGACCCGATTCAGCTACATTATCGCAAGCTGTGCAGACGCAAGTGTGGCCCAGTCCCCTTTGGCTTAATCATAAAATATCTGATTCTTTCCCAACGAGTCAATTGGGAACTGCGGGTTCCCAGCCTTCTCCGGCTGTGGAGAATTAGATGGCTCCATTCGCTGCTCTCCATCAACGGAGTGTCAGCTGCCGCTTTGGGAAGACAGCTGCTGCTGTCCGTCACTAGCCTGGGTGGTCTCAGTGCGTCCCATTTCCTGGGCGTGACGGCCACAGGGCCAGGAGGTTCTCATGGCCACGGCATCTCAGTTGGGGACAAGCCAACAGTCCCGGTAATGAGCACATGACTTTCGACTAGTACCCACCAGGTCGCCAGGAAACATGCCCAGGGCTTGTGTGCTCCATACGCTCCTGTGGGGTGCCGGTGCAGAAGCGGTCAGGTCAGCTCCAAGGACGAAAGTCCAGGAGAGCGTTCAGCTGGGGAGCCCATAGTCAAAGGAGGGGCTCCTGGCCCCCCAGAAGCGTCCACAGCAGTGGCTAGAGCAGGCAGGGCCCTTCAGCCAATGCCTTAGACTGGATTTTGTTCTCTATTTTTTCTCTTCTCTGTCATCCAAATAAATTGATAAAGTCTTATTGGTTCTCTCCAAGCGGAATTATTCTCATCCTCATGTATTTTGAATAGCTGAAAAGATTTGTACCTGACTCATTTATACATAAACAGAGGCAACAGATGAAAAACTAAAGAGGCTTCCGGAACGCCACATGTGGACTGTAAAGTGCACTGCGGAGCCCTTGGAAAGCATCCTTGCCTGAGCAGGTGGCCCTCACTCACCATGGTTGGAAGTTTCGGTCTCTGGGCACCTGCTCATTGGCTGTAAATATGGTGGCCCAGCATAACTATGGGCCCCATTCATTGCCTGCTTTCTGGGTTGTAACCTGCAATGGGACACTTATTTTATCAAGAGTGGCACAGACAAGCAACTCTCCACTCCAGGCTCACAAGTTTGTGGATTCTTCCTGTCGGCTGTCATCTGGACTGTGGGTGCAGAGGCTCGGAGACGGGAAGAAGACATGGCATGTGTGCAAGTGTGAGGCAGAACCTGGGAGAAAGGTGAAAACATTAGCAACCCTGAATTCAGGGGCCTTCTTTTTTCCCTTTTAAATTGACGTAGGAGAGTGGATGGTGGAAGAATTCTGGCTTTTCTTTTTGTAGAATCCTGGGGCTGCTGCTGCCTTGAAGTTTATAAATAAGAAAATCAGGGATGGGCAAAACAGAAAGCAGCTCTCGGCACCTTCAGGGGTCCTCAACCTGATGCATCTCACCACAAAATGCTTCTTCCTGCTGGCAGCCGTGGCCTGTGGACATGGCCAACGTGGGCCCCCGTGTTCTCACAGTCACATTCTGAAGAGACGGCAAGATAGAAGCCATAGAGGGTATTTGGAGGTGAAGGGAGAAATCCCTCATCGAAGAGCTAATAGGTGCCACGAGGGGCTGTGGATTCATGACGGGGAAAAAGCTTTCTCCACTTGGCCACGGAGGGGGCCGACCAGGGCCACAAGGCCAGACCCCAAGCAACAAGGCCTCATGGGCACTGTCCAGGTCACAGCAGCCACAGCCATTCGAATGGGCCTTGGGAGGATCCTCAGGACAGTTCAAAGAGAAACTGTCAGGGCCACGGACTTGGACTTGTGAGGCTCAGAGATCCTTCTTAGGAGAGCAGAGAAGATGCAGTGAGAGGATGGGGAGCATTAGTCATGGGCTCCAGCAGCCCAAAACATCCGAAGAGACTGCAGATCAGGAGGCCTGGGCACCCTGCAGCCAGCTGGGGCTAAAGGCAGGGCTGGCAAACAGCCCGGGGGCCCAGGATCTGGGGCTGGCTTTACCTTCCCTGGGATAAGGATCTTCTACTTATCAGTTCCCCTCCAATCAACTTCCTGCAGAAATTTTAACCTTATCTCAACTGAGCCAAGGTAAAAAGGGATTTGGTTGTTCTGGAACTGACCCTTCAAGAGATGGTCTCCAGGCTGCCAGAGAGCTGGGGCCCCACCCACCTAAGAGCAGCCTCCAGAAGGGGCGAGGCAGGACCGACCGCTGGCCCCCAGAGCAAAGAGTGTACTTCTCAGAAGCCCACATAAGACAGGCCATAAGATCACCTCTGTGTCCCAAGCAGAAAACCCATCTGTCACCTCTGTGTGTGAGCTGCTTTGTACGCTCTCCTGGCCATTCCACACATTTCTGGGTTTCACGTTGGGAGCCGGCCAGTGGTCCTGCAACAGCTCCCCTGTAACCTGAGCACCTGAGGGCAGAGGGAGGGCCGCTCCCATGGCAAGGGGCAGGTGGACACTGCCAGCCTCTCCTCCCTTGTCACCAGCTGCACCTATAGATCCTGCAGAGGCCTCCGTGGCTGTGGCAGCTGCTGTGCGGGATGGCCCATTGCCGTGTTGTTCAAAGTCGCAGTGTCCCCACCGAGCGAGGAAGGGCGCCACGCAGGCTCCCAGCCCTCCGCCGCAGCCCCCCTCAAGCCCCAGCTCCCCAGCACCCTTGTGCATCTCTAAGGCACGATGCCTCCGGAAAGGCTGGTCTATAGTGAATCTGTCCCCAAAGGTGTCTGTTCCTAGAGAGGGCTTCGTCCTGTGTCTTACAAAAAGAGCAGAGGGGACTAGAGTAGCCCAGAGCAAGAGATTATTTGACTTTAGTTTTTAATTATGATGTGTGAGTTTTTTTTAATAAGTAATATGCCCCATGATTTCATAATTGTAGATTTCAAGACTTACACCCTTTTTTACAAAACAAGCCTCCTGTCTTCCGTCCCCCAGCCCCAGTTGCCCTCCCAGAGGAACTCCTGCTCCCAGTTTCTTGTGCGTCCAGAGAGAGCTAAGAGCCAGTGCTTCCAGATGCTTGTTCCACACCGATGGGGGCGTGTGGTACTGGAGGCTCTGTGCCTGGCTCTTCGCACCTAGCAATAGATGTTGGAGAAGCTTCCAAGTCAGTACATAAAATTTTTTTTTTTTTACAGCTATGGGGATTCTGTTTTGGTTTCCTAGGCTGCTGAAAGCAGATACCATGGAATGGGTTGGCTTAACAATGGCTTACAGTTTATTAGCTTACAATTTAAAGGTTCAGAAAAATGTCCAAATCAAGGCATTGTCAAGGCGATGCCTTCTTCCCGAAGACTGGCTGCTGGCGATCCTTGTCCCCTCTACCATATGGCAAGGCACACGACAGTGTCTGCTGGTCTCTTCCTTCTCTTCCAGGTTTCATTGCTTTCAGCTTCGTGCTTCTGGGGCTTTCTCTCATTCTGTGTAGACGTTCTGTTTATAAAGGACTCCAGTAAGAGGATCCAGACCCATCCTGAATGAGGTGGATCTCTCCTTAATTGGAGTCTCCTCGTCAAAAGGTCCTACTTATAATGCGTCCCCACCCCAGGAATGGATTAAATTTAAGAATGTGCCTTTCTGGGGGTACATACACCTTCAAACCATCACAGATTCCCCTTATAGGGACTCACCATCTTTTCTTTAACCATTCACTACTGCTGGATATTTAGATTTATTTTAACAGCAAACCCGGGGGCAGCCAGGCCTGCCTCTGCACCTAGTGACCTTGGGGCCCTGGGCAAGCAACCAGACCTCCCCAGGCCTCTGTTTCTCCTTCCATAAAATGAGAAGCCTGAAGCACCAACCTCTGAGACTGTTGGGAGGTGTGAACGAGTTGGTGTTGAAACGCCCTGGGAATGGCACAGGAACAGAGCCAGAGCCATTTAAAGGATTGCCTTGGCCACTGCACGTGGCCATTTTATGTGTGCGTGGAGAGCTGTAGAGCCGTACATGTGCACCCAAGGAATGTTGACACTCTGGCTTTGAAATAACAAAGGGAAGCCTTCCCAGTCCATCCGCTCACTCCTTGCTAGAGTCCGTCAAGGGCGAATGGTGTTAGGTGGGGAGCAGGCTCCAGGGAAGGTGAAAGGTGACCTGCTTGCAGCTCTCCAGGAATGCCAGTCCAGCTTTGGAAGTGGCCTGTCCTTCTACCTGTCCTGAAAGTTGATCCAGAGTCTTGAGCTTCAGGAATAAGACTACAGGTCAGAGGTCATCACTGGGGCCACATGGTGTGCACTAGGACAGAGCTGGGCCGCCACGTCTTGAAATAGGGATGACTGATGGCCAAGGGGAGTGGTAACACCTACTCACATTTCTAGGAGTCCTCCCTGGGGGCTTCTATGCTGGTAAATCCCCTTTTGGAGAAGGACTGGGCAGGCCCCTGTCACAGGGCCTCTGGCCATGCCTCCTCTCTCCCTGCCGTTCAGCCTTTCTTTGGAAAACAGAATTTCCAGTACATTGGGCATTCAGTACAAGCAGCAAAAGTAGGTCATAAGAGCAAATGAGGACTTCAGTTTTCAAGGTTTAGTTCTAAGGAAGGAAGGAAAGGATGCTTAAATGCCTGAAAATCCCCAGGTAATTTCAAAAAGAGGTGAGAGAAATAAAAGGAGGAAACACGTATTTGCATCGCATGTGTGCCGTGCCCAGTGCCTGTGAACTGTTAAATTTATCTCTTTAGTCCTTAAAATAACCAAGAAGATTCCTTTCCCCTCTTATGGACTGAGAAAACCAAGGCTTAGAGATGAGTGGTGATTTACCCCACGTAGGAGGAGGAGGTGGGAGAAGCTCACATTCCTCCAGCGAGGGCCTCCCCACCACGGAGGTGTCGGGCAGGGGCGGCGCCCAAGTCCCAAGCAGCCAGCCCCTCCAGGCAGGCCTCGGCCAGCCCTGGCGTGGCTCCCCCAGAGTGGCCACACTTGCAAGACAAGGAACAAAATCGGGTTCAAATTATAAATGGATTAGGTCCAACAAGACAAAGCAAAAACTGGTGGAAAATGAGGCACCCTCCTCACCTGGGGCATCGCCAGTGGCTGCAGTGGCCGCATCATTGTGATCCCCAGGCGTGTGATAGAAGGGCCATGCTTTCTGGAAGCCCTCTCCAGTCCATAAATGTAAGGGAAATAGATGCAGTGGCCGCGGCCCTTTCCTTTCCTGAAGAACAGGCTGCCTTCAGCTGCCACACCCTCCTCTCTGCCAGGGCCGTGAGCCATCCCGGCAGCGACCCCCAGCCCCACGGGACTAGTCCCGGGGCTGTGCTCAGACCCTTGGGAAGGGTTGAGGGGTCCCTTCTGGCCCCTGTGCTGGATAGAAGTGGGGCGAGCCTGAAGCTCCTGTCACCAGTCCCATCTTGATTTTGTGTTTTGTTCACCCCTTTGGAACTGAATTCCTAAATATAGCCTGAGTCTGAATTGGCAGATGTTGGATTTGTCCTTTACAAGAGACCCAAAATTAGTCTGTCATTTGGCACCTAAATAAAGCAGCCAAACTACCTTTGTACTAACTTTGCAATTAGGAGGTACTGAAGGTACAGCACTTTATTTGACAAGGAAACTTCCACGTAAGCTGAAGCAGCACCTCCAAAGCCAGAAGGCCGAGGGGAAGGCGAGGACACGCCGAGTCAGGGGGACACTTCCTTTCTCAGTTAGACCTTCTTGTTCTTAAGTTAAGGTCAGTTTTGGTGCACATGGTTTAAATACCTCATGAAACTGGAAAAGAGGGTCAATACAGCACTGAAATAGCACAATAAGATAACAGCAGTGGTGGCTCTGGTTTGGGGAGGAAAAAACTGTCTGTCCAGAGTGCCTGGGGTGGGTTAGCAGTGGGACTCCCCGGGGGCAGCAGAAAGATGTTATAATCAATTACCACATCATAACACTGATGTATGATAATTACTGAGTGTTTCTCCCGAGATAGTGCAGCATTTGGCTGCGATGCGGTTCTTTCATGGTCCACTGCCTGATTAATATGCAAATAATAGGCTGATTGCATGATGAATGCAGGAAAGGAGTTCGCCGATAACGTGCGCACCGAAGCGGGAAGATGATAAATTACTTTTACTGACTGTCCTACATTAAGTACCCTTTCTCAACAATTTCATCACAAATTAAGTAAAGCAGTATGGAGAGATTAGGAGGATGTGTAAAATAATGTACCTTAATTGCTTTCCTAATACCGTTGCATATAACGAAAATGTCACTCGGTTCTGCTCAGCAAGGCCCCGGGCCCAGATGGGGCCAGATCAGTTCACTCACCTGCGTGTGGTTTTAAAGATGGAAAGCAGTCCACCGTACTGGCGTGTTGGAGTGGCTGCGGTCAGCCTGGATTCCCTGAGGAACATTCCGTCAGGGCCCAAACAGTGCCCGCCTGCCAGGCTGGCTGGTCACGTCACCAAGAGGGGGAGGCGGCTTCTGGGGCAGATGCTGTGTCCTCTGCGCATATGGGCACTGTGAAGCCTGCTGTCCACCACGTGTCCAGGGAAAAGGAGAGCTTCTGAGCGGCAGGTCTAGAAGGTTCTGAAAGAAAATTATTTAAAACCTCCGTCTGGCTCCTCTGACTCTTAGAAATCTGGGGAAAAGACCCCACTATCAGAATGGCGGCCTAAGGCACCTGCCAGGGAGGATGGCCAGTGGCGAGGGATGGGCAGGCAGGCCTCAAACAGAAGTGAGCCTGGAGAGAAAAGAAGATGCACACACACACATGCATGCGCTCACACTTGTGATTCATCTTTGATTACAGCAAAGCAATTTATCTAGAGGGTTTGTTTTTTCCCATCTCGGTAATATATATTTAGATTGTTTGTATGACATACATTTTCTCTTAATGCTCAGGAACGCATTGATAAGTGTTCATACACACAGCTGGTTCGGTAATAAGGTTATTGAAGGTAATTTGAGAGCGTTATTTCTAAATCAGGGTGGATTCGTAGAAAACCTGGGAGCAGGGGGCATCCTGAGCTGCTGAAGCAGCACCAGCTGTCACCGAGGGTCGCTTCAGCAATCTTGCCAGATCTCTAGGTCACCATAAAAATTGAATTGTAATTTGAGGAAGGCTTTTAATTTTTGATATTTCCAAACTCTGCTTTTGATGTACATATTTCCTTAAGAGTTTACAAAAGATGCACAAGGAAAATAATGATCCCGGAGGGAAAGCCAAGTTCTCCGAATCCTCTGCTGGGCCTGCCTGAAGGGTGAGCTCTGGCCCAGCTCAGACCCCAGCTGGGGCTGCAGGTCACGTGACCTCTGCGTGTCCCCCAAACGCTTTTCAGGTCAACACAGAGTCTCCACCATCCTCTTCCCCAGTGCACTTCCCCAGTTTGGGAAGAAGGAGAGGAGGAGAGTGAAAAACATTCCCAAAGTGCCAGATTGCACCAGGTGGCCTCTGATTGGAGAGAATCCTCCCGGCAGGAGCTGCAGCACTTCCTGCACCCCGTTCTGCACGCCGGGTACCCTCCTGCCAGGCACGTTTCTTCAGCTGCTTCCCAGATCTCACCCCCTCCCATACAGCTCACCCAAACTTGAGCTCCACGTTTCCTCCCTGGCCAGTGCTCTCTGCTCCAGTGAGCAGCACGCTGAAAACCTCCCTCAAGTCTCTTGTCTTCCCCATTCACCACCACGATCACCACGTTGTTTCTAGTTCCTCATGTCTCCGGTTTTTCTCCTTTCTCTTCTGCTGCCCCCACCCCGGTCACCTCTCTCTCCAAGAGGCCGCCCCTCCTGCCCGCTCACTGCTCACCTGCCAGGTCACCCCTCGGAGGCCAGAAGCAGCTTTCCAGCTTGCAGAGCCGGCTGGGCCGCTCCTCTGCCTCAGCCCCAACTTAGGGCCAAGTCCCACCTTCTCAGTGTGTGTCCCCCACACACACACAGACACGTCTTTCACCACCCTCCACTCAGGCCGGTGCCCCGACCCTGCCAACTTCCCTGTGGTTCCTCACTGCCTCCTCCCCACCAGGCCTGGCAGGTGGGGTTCTCTCCTCCATGCCCACCCCAGCTTCAGCCAGGCTCCCGCTGCTCTGGGCACGCCTGTTCTGCCCTCATCTCGGGCGTTTGTTACAGCGCTGGGCTTAACCATGACTGTATTCACCCTCGACTGTAAGTTCTGTGAGCATGGGGTCTGCCCTGCCCCCCCAAGCCCCCCACTGTATCCCGTCCCCTCACACCACCCCCACCCCCGGCACTGAGAAGCCTTCGTCATTGAGTGAAAGGCGGCTTAGAAGTCAAATTCAGGGAGGCAAGGTGTAAATAGCAACAACATTGCTTTTTTTTTTTTTTTTTTTTAAAGATTTATTTATTTACTTCATCCATTTTAACACATACACCCCCATTTTGCTGTTTTGTGTCCATTCACTGGGCAATTCTCTGTGTCTGTTTCCTGCCCTCTCTTCTTATCCTTCTCCTCCTGTCTTCACCGGGATTCGATCCTAGGGATTTCTGATATGGGAGAGAGGTGCCACCTGCGCCACCTCAGTTTCTGGTTTTTCAGCGCATCTCATCTTGGCTCTTCCTTGTGTGTCTCTCCTGTTATGTCATCATCTTGCTGCATGGCTCGGCAGGGCCTGGCACGCCCGCGCACCTTCTATATTTTTCTTTTATTTTACCAGGAGGTTCCGGGAATCGAACCCAGGTCCCTCCATATGGAAGACGGACACCCAACCATTTGAGCCCCCAACAACATTGCTTTTATCAAACAAGTTTTCCTTGTCAATGAGTAAAGTGTTTTGGTTTCTATATCTCTGATTTCCTTAGGCAGACTTTTTATAAAAATGGATTGTTCTCGAACACGCATGCGCATACGCAGACACCCCAGCACCTACACATGTGCCAGGGGCCTTAATCTCATGGATCCTGCCTTTACTTCAGTCCTGGCAGGTGCGGGTGCACGTCTCCATGAGGGGGAGCTCGCCGTGCTGACATTTTATAGGGGGAAAAGCCAAGGCCAACAGAGGCACTGGCTTCCTCTGCTGGGGCCTGCAGAGGCTCCGGCCCGGCCTCCCTGGCTCCTCCCAGGCCTTCCTCTACCCCACACTGCTCCTCCACCCCGCTGCAGCCTCTCACAGGTTACTCCTTCCTGCTGTTGACAGAGAAGTGAGTTTTTAGGTTTGCTGAGGCTTTCCATGCTTTAAGGCCATGCCAGGGCAAGCTGAGGGTCAAAGGGTGGTTGCCATCCCCGGAAGCCAGCCGGGAGGACGGGCCCAGCCTGGGCATGGGGCGGGGGCTCCTCTGATGCTCAGTGCTGCCTCTTGCTTGGGAATGGACCTTTCCAAAGAGTGAAGAAGGGTAGCCCAGGGCCCTGCCCTTACCTGCTGTCTGGAGTCAGGGATGGGTACTTGGCCTTGTTGGAAAGAAGACTGTTTTGTGGTTTGTTCACTTCGGGGGCTTCTCTGATATGCCTTGGTAGGTTGTTAGATTATTTTTGTTTCTTTCTCAGTAGAGAAATGTACAGTGCAGAGTAAGAGGGAGTGCAGAGAGTTCCTGAATGTCCCCGTGACATCTATTAAAGTATCCATATATTTTGTTTCAAGCTGCTGCTAATCAGTCAAGATACTCCAAGAAGCTCCATGCTTTTAAGTTGGCCACATCCAACGGAGAAACTTAACTATAGCAATGTGGCAGGAGCCTGCCAGGGAAAGCATCTGCTTGTAGATTCAAAGGCCAAGTTCCAGGACTGGCGAGCCCACTGAAGCTGCTGCCACAGAGGAAGAGTTTGGTGTTCAGAAACAACAGAACCGATCTCGTAAGAGACTCTCAGTTACTGTGTGGCATCAGCCTTGCCAACTTATGACGGAAATACAGGAGGCACATTCGTGCAGCTTTTCACCTTGGATGCAGTGAAGCTCACTGTTTCTGAAGAGACCATCAGCCCTTGCCTGGACAAGCTGTGCGTGTGCGAGCCAGTCCCCACTTCACGGCAGGGGCTTAGTGCCGCGATCTTCACGTCTAAGCTCAGACAGGAAGAGTTCCAGACCAATGGTTGGCCTGACACTGGGCAGAGGCCCCCGGGATGCCGGGGTCTCCTGCTGGCCTGAGGGCGCAGCACCAGGCACTTGGACCCACTGCCCTGTCCCCCACCCTGCACAGCTCACAGGGCCGAGGCCCCTGCGCCTGCCTCCATCTTCCACTCCCTGCTCCTCCCCTGCGCTCGCCTCCTCTCTTCTCTGTGTGCCAGGTGGTGATCAGGCCACTCCCTGCCTCCTCTTCTCCTTTCATCTCCCTCCTCTCTCCTGTTTCTCCATACTTGTCTGCCTTTGTAGCCGCTGAAATTGTGGACTCGGAGCCTAACCTATGGACATAAGGAAAAGGGGCGCATCAGACCAGCCGCCAGCTAAATAATGTTTGGGTTCTTGTCAGAATATCACAGAGTACCCTGTCATTTTGTTTTAGCAACTTGTCCTTCCGAATACACAGTTCGCCTTATGGCAGGCCAGCAGTAAAAATGTCACTTACAATAATTACTTTTTGGTGAAAATACTTGCTGACTTCCTACCTTCAAGCTGTTTTTTACACAGTGGGGAGATAATAAGAAATGACTTTATCCTGACTGCTCAAATGAACACTAAATGGAATTTGGGTTATTATTGCTGCAGATAGAGGGCTGGGTATGGAAATTTAAACAGGGGCTCAGATAAACTGCAGAGAGATTTGTCTCTGAAAATTACGGCGGGTGTGCATTTTCAATTGGCTTCTGTAGAAAAACTTCAGGAAGCTGTTGTTTGCCTGCTGTTTTGGAATATAATATTTTTCATAATCCTTTTATAGTTCCTGAATGCCTTGTGTATTTCAGAGGGCCCCAAGTCCCTGCCTCTGCTTTCTGTTGCTTACTAACCAAGCTACTGTTATACAAGATCTGAAGCCTTGCAGAAAATTAATCCACATGGATCACTTTTGAAATGTCACACCTTACTGTTGCCATGTAGCTGGGCTTTTAGAATATGCAAATGACTCGTTTTCAGTTGTCCCCGGGCCACAGGATACAGAGTGCTTGAAAACAAGGTTTTTGTCTAATTTCTCCTTTATCCCCGGTACCTAGCAGAGTTCATGACGCCAAGTTGGTGCCTTTAAAGTGAGAGAGGGATGGAAGGAAGGGAGGCAGGGAGGGAAGGAAGGGAATGGAAGGCAGGCTGTCATGACTCCGAATTATTCCAGTCTTTGGCAGGTGTCAGAATGGGTAGAAACCTCGAGACTTCCCTCTCCTGATCTGGTTCAGACCCTTGCTCCGTCCACGTTGCCTGAGCCTCTGCTTCCTTGTCTGCGTGCGGGGTTTATATTTCTCCTGCAGGGCTGCTAAAGAATCAGATGAAACCGTGTGAAAACACCCTGGCATGCTCACCACTCATTCACTTCAGTTCCTTCCCCTATTCCCAGGAGGGCTTTTTGTGGCTCCTCATGGCATTCTTGAGATTTGTGCAGAGAAGGCAGGCCACTGAGTCAGCCGGCGGTGGCCGTGGGGCCGCAGCGTGGTGTGGGCACCCCCACCCCTGCACAGGCAGGCAGCTTGGAGTGTGGAACATCGAAACAGTCCCTGGCTCTGAAACTCTGGGCACAATGGCTACTCCTGGGAAGATGGGGTCAGAGTAGGTAGGTCAGGAGGGCTCAACTTACAGAAACAACGGAGGAAGGGCAAAAAGCTGTGTGAGGGAGCTGCTTTGGGGATCTGCAGACCAGGAGAGTGCTGGGCATCCTCCAGGAGGGACAGGGAGACGAATGGCAACCACCCCCTACCCTCAGGGTGAACAGCTTGGATAAGACCGCAGCAGCTGAGAGGGGAACCCACAGCTTCCTCCCTGGGAAGAGGGAGGGTGCAGCGGAGGGCCAAGAGTGGTTTCTCTCCAGTGAATTTGGCCAGCAGAGGCCGCTTTGACTCTCTGCTCTGGCCAGACCAGGGTCATGGGCAAGTGGAGGTTGAAAGAGTCACCTCTGTGGAAAGATTCACCAACAAGCATCATCTGCTGGCCAGCTGGGAAACTACAAGGAGAAATAAATGCTTTCTGGAGTCTCTCCGCCCGGACCCCTGGATCAGATCCGTGCTTCATTAGTGAGTCCCTGGCCCTATTCTGATAAATTAAGCTGGACAATTTTAAAGACTTAAAATAAGTTGAACTGGAAACGGACGTGGCTCAAGAGGTTCGGCGTCCGTCTACCATATGGAGAGACCAGGGTTCGATCCCTGGTACCTCCTGGTAAAAAAATAAATAAATAAAATAAAATAAAATAAGTTGAACCAAAACTCTTGAGACAAAACTGCTAGGCAAGAGACAGAAATTGGCCATCAGAATAAATTCACCAACATATTCAGATGCCTAGACATCAGCAAAAAATGACAAACCATACTAAGAAATAGGAACAGATGACCCAGCCAAAGGAACAAACCAAAAATCCTGACAAGACACAGGATCTAGGACAACTAATCAATGATAGTCACACAAATCTCCTAAATCAATTTAAGGGCATTAAGAAAAATATGACTAAATAGATAAAGGATATTAAGAAGACACTGGATGAGCATAAAGAACAATTTGAAAGCTTACAAAGAAAAGTAACAGCTTTTGGGAATTGAAGACACAATCCATAAGATTAAAAATACATTAGAGGCATATAACAGCAGATTTGACTCGGTGGAGGACAGAATTAGTGGATTGGAGGACCAGGCATCTGAGCTCGAACAGAAAGAGAAAGAGAAAAGAGTGGAAAAAATGGAACAGGGTCTCAGGGAATTGAATGACAACGTGAAATGCACAAACTTACGCGTTACCTGTGTCCCAGAAGGAGAACAGAAGGGAAAAGGGGCAGAAAGAATAGAAATATCAATATCCAAGGACAACACGCCTCAAATAGAATAAATCCAAATAGACCTACTCCAAGACTCCTACTATTCAGAATGACAAATACCAGAGATAGAGGATTCTGAAAGCAGCAAGAGAAAAGCAATGCATCACATACAAGGGAAGCTCAGTAAGACTAAGTGCCGACCTCGCATCAGAAACCACAGAGGCGGGAAGAAAGTGGTATGATGTATTTAAGGTGCTGAAAGAGAAAAACTGCCAGCCAAGAATTCTGTATCCGGCAAAACTGTCCTTCAAAAATGAGGGTGAGTTTAAAGTCTTCACAGACGGAAGTAGATGTGGCTCAAGCAATTGAGCTCCCACCTACCACACGGGAGGTCCTGGATTTGGTTCCCTGTGCCTCCTAAAGAAGAAGAGTAACACAGCAAGCTGGCCCAATGGGTTGGCACAGTGTACTGATGCAAATAGATGACGCAACGAGGAGACACAAAAAGGAAACACAGTGAGACACTACAAAGCAGCGAGCAGAGGTGGCTCAAGCGATTGAGCACCTCTCTCCCTCATGGAAGGTGGTGGGTTCAGTTCCCAGTGCCTCCTAAAGAGAAGACGAGCAGACACAGAGAGCACACAGTTTATGGACACAGAGAGCAGACAGCGAGCACAAACAAGGGGGGAGAAATAAACAGATTTACGAGAAATACTAAAAAGAGTACTACAGCCTGAAAGGACAAGACCAAGGGCAAGAGACTTGGAGAAGAGTGTAGAAATGAAGATTATTAGTAGGGGTAACTTTATCTCTGTAAAATGAGGAAAATGAATGTGCCCACCTCACAGGATTGTTGTAGGACTGAATTTTTTAATTCATGTAAACCCTAGCATGAGACCTGGCATACAGTAAGTACACAATAAATGTCACCTTAAGTAGTAGCTGCTCTTACGAATATCATCTTCCTCCTCCTGCAGTGTGCCCCTCTAAGTAAATGGCACCCACAGGCCCAGTCACCCAGGCCCTAGTGTGAGAATCACCCTTACTCCTTATTTCCTCCCTCACCCACCCTCCCTCAGTTCTGTCGAAGCTGCCTCATAGACTGCTCTGGAATCTACATATTCCTCCCCCTCCCCGCCTCCTCGCCCTCCTCCAGGCCACCCTCAGCTCTCACCTGGACAGCAGCCTCCTCAGCTCCTCTCTGCCCCAGGCTGTCTGCAAGTTCATTTTCTCTACTGAAACTACAGGGGACTTGTATCCTTCTTAAATTTTAGGCCTATAATATTTTAAATGTAAAGAAAATTACAAATGTTGTAAATGACATATACCTATTCTTAGTTTTATCTAACCTTAATTTTTATTGTAATGTAATCTTATATATATATATATATATTTTTTTTTTTTTTAGATTCCGGGGCCGGTGATTGAACCCAGGACCTCACAAGTGGGAAACTGGTGCTCAATCTCCGAGCCACATCAACTCCCCCAAATTGGCTCCTTTGTTTGCTTGTTTGTTTTTAGGAGGTGCCTGGGACCGAGCCCTGGACCTCCTATGTGGGAAGCAGGCACTAGACCACTTGAGCCACATCTGCTCCCCTCTATATATATATATATTTTTTTTTTTTTTTAAGATTTTATTTATTTATTCATTTATCCCCCCCTTGCTGCTTGTGCTCGCTGGGTCAGCCAACCACGCCATGCAGGCGGGCTTGCCTTCACCAGAAGGCCCCGGGAACCGAACCCAGGGCCTCCCATATGGTAAATGGGAGCCCTACTGATTGAGCCACAGCCGCTTCCCATCCCCTCTATATTTTTTAAAGAAATAAAACATTAAGGAGTTGACCTCTTCCCTTCTTGAAGTAAACTGTCTATCCTGATTTTGCTATTTGCCATTCCTGCATAATTTTATACCCTCACTACTTACCCAAGTAGCTACCCATAATATATAGCACTGGTTTGTGGGCTTTAGGACTTTATACACGTTACTCTGTTTTGTTCTGTACCTTGTTTTTTTTGGCTCATTATTAAGGTTTGGATGTTGATACATGTGGCTCCAGTTCTTAGATTCTCACACTGTTCATAGCTTAGAGGATGCTATACGAATAGGTCTTGGTGTTGACTGCCCTCCTGGGGGACGCTGGTTCCAGGCTTCTGCTGTTTCAGACAAGCCCCCACCAGCCTTCCTGTGCCCACTTCATGTCCCCAGGAGGTGAAGGTAGGCCCAGCTCTTCCAGTGGGTGACTCCCAGGACACAGAATCGAGACGCAGCCCCGTCAGCGCAGCCTGCCCTTGGGCCCCGCACAGCCCCAGCCCTCGACTTGCCCTCCTGGCCCCATGTTGTTGCCACACTAAGCTTCACCTGTGCCGCACACCCCCGGCACTCTTCACCTTCAGGCTTGGGGCATCCTGTCCGGGCACAGTCTCCTCCCCACTCATCCCTCCCACTCCTCCTGACTTCCCTGGTTAATTCCCTGTCATCCCTGAGGTTCGCCTGCAGGGCCACGTTTCCAGGAGGTCTCTCTGGTCCCTAAGCCACGTTAATGTCCCCACTGCAGTGTGGGGTTCCCATGTCCCCATCCTCTGCCTTCACTCGTTGCCCTCTAGGCTCTTCCTGTTTAATGAGCTCCAGGAGGACAGGGTCAGCCTGGATTAGCCTGCTGCCAGATTCTCTAGCTCAGTAGATGGACTGAACGAGTGCAAGAATGAAGGGAATGACACACCTTCATTCGTTCTTCCAGCCGGCACTTTTTCCCTAAGCGTTTTCATCACCGTATAATTTACACACAGTGATGTCCGTTCTTCACTCATGGAACTGTCCTGTGAGTCTTAACAATGAAGACAGAGAATAGTTCCATCACCCCCCACCACACCCCAAAAATTCCCCCTTGTCCCTTTGTAGTCAGCTCTTGTCCCCAGACCCCAGCTCTGTTTTCTGTCCCTACCATTTTGCCTTTTTCAGAATGTCATCTAAATGGCATCCCACATCTCATATGGGCTTCTGAGTCTATCGCTGGCTTCTCAGTCGTATGCCAGGCTCTGTGCAAGAAATGGCAGTGAATCATGAGGAGTCACAGGGACTGTAGGAGACCTTTACATAAACAAATACATTTCACTTCAATTTAATAGCTGCTCTATTTCTTAAACATCAGATTCAGATTGTGTTTACTTAGCGCCAGCCGCGTGGCAGGCTCCTTCCGTGTGACAGCCCTGTCCGCTCTCTTCAGATGAGGAACAGGGTGTTCCAGGAAGTGTAGACTCACAGCCAGGTCAGCGCAGCTGGGAGGGAGCCCCACACCAAGCTGAGAACCGCGTCGCCGAGCCCGGGACGCAGCCTCTTTTTTTTTTTTTTTTTTTTTTTTAATTACATGGAGGGTAAAGTCCTGTTCTTTCAGAAATCACTTTTAATCTGAAGGTTCTATTTGATAATTTGGGCAATTGAAAAAAATTAACGTTTCTTCTTTGTTGACCACATATCTTTATTCTGTTAAGATGGCGAGACGGGGACCTGGCTACCTCCCCAGGGCAGCGATTGGTGCCCGGTAACGGGTTTGGTTTTTCAAGCTCGTCCTGCCTGCTTTACTGTAAATCACCTTCTAAAGAATGACTCTTCTTCCCAAAGTGACATTCTGGGGGTGTGGATTTGTGGTCTCTCCGAGGAGGCCATTTGCTGACACATCTGCCCATGCCTCTCCGGAAACACTCCTGGTCACTCGGGACCCCGGCGGTGGATGCGGGCACCTGTCGGTGAGCAGACGGCCTGCAAGGAAGAGCAGTCGCTCCTCGAGCTATCGCTGCCTGTCCCACAGGCTTAGGGCGGAGGCGCAGGCACCAGCCGGCAACAGCGACTCCATGACGTGTTGCTTCCACGCACCATGTACATTTCGAGGCCCCAGCAGGGTCTGACCTGAAGGTCCTCCCTCCGTCTGTCGTGTGGTCGGGAGCATGGGGGGGATGCCGGTTATGTGGGACGACGCCTCTGTTTAGTTCTCTCGGGTTCTTCACAGCAAAAAAGAAAGAAAGAAGCGAGTGGCTGTCGAGAATGCCTGAGACCTGAGAGACAGAGCCGTACAGCTGCTGGGGTAGTTTGGTGAGAGAGGCCACTGCCAGCACCCAGACAAACACGGAGGCCCAAGGCAGCCCGCACCATGCAGGTTATTAGCCAGGCAGCCGTGATTTTGACCTTGCTGTGGGTTAAAGGACACACACCTGAGAAGAAATCTGTTTATCATGTGGGGAATTCATGCCACCCTTGACAGTCCACAGTGAGCAAGATGGATGAGCTGCCAAATGGCCCGCGCACGGGTGGATCAGGGCACGTTTACAGTACAATTCCTCTGCTGCCTCGGAGACAAAAATGACATTCACTCGCTTTAGATCCCATTGTAGGGTGACCCGGAGGTGAGCAGAGAGAAGAAATCTGATTTGTCGGATTCATATTGCCTCAAAGATTTATATAGACCCTTTCCGCCGTTTACGTCTGTCTCTTTTACATCTTTCACAAACCAATTTAAAAAAAGAAAAGAAAAGAAACTGATTTTCCAGGTTGAGGACACAGCTTTATGTGATCGTAGAACTTGGTGCCAGTCCAGGGCAGTAAGCAGGCCTACCAGTTGGATCGCTGTGGTCTACTTGGGGATTGTGCTCTTTCTAGACATGTATACAGACTACTCCATGCATTATGTAATGTGTTTTCTGTTCTTTTGAGTTCAGAATACGTCGTTACCCTGGATACACTATGTCCAGCACAGGGCACTGCAGACACCCCAAAACGAGCTCAAGCCTGCCATGTTGGCTTTTCTGGGTGCTGACAACGGAGAGGCCAGAAGGGCACCCTCTGCAGTGGAGCCCTGGCGATGTCTCCCCCAGGCACCTGCGCCAGTGCCAGCCAGGCAGAGCCCCCTCTTCAGACCCTGCCATCCACACCGGCCTGGCCTTTCTGGTGGCTCCCCGGCCTGGCCTTTCTGGTGGCTCCCCAGCCTGGCCTTGGCCGACAAAGGGCTTGGTTCTCAGAAGCAAGCAGTCCTAGCCAGTTCTGGGTCCGACGGCGCTTTGAGGCAGGAGCGCGGCAGAGCCGTGTTGGGTGCCTCTCTGCTGTCGGCTCCTGAGGGGCAGAATCATTTTTCCCCAGGAGGCAAAGGGAGGTCTCCGTACTGTGCTGTCATGGAGGCGTCGGTCTCCTTTCCAAGGGTCTTTGTAACTGGGACTGCACATCACGGCCCATTCTCCCTGCCCTGGAAAATATGGACAAAATAATCATGCAGTTATGATTTAGCCAAGGTACTTCGGAATGGTACAGTTATGGAGTTTCCTTAGGAGAAGTCATGACATTGGTAACATGGTTAACATGAAAGACTTTTTAACAGAATACTCTTATTTTAAGCCTTCAGAAACCTTTCATATAAGTCCCTAGTTTTTCTACTGTTGCTATTATCTTTTTTTTTTTTAATAGAGAAAAATAGAGGTTAGTCTCAGCCATAACCCTTGACACAATTCATTTATGTCCATAGACTATCACCCTGTGAACCTCGTATATAGCCATTTAAATCGTATTCCCTAGCTAAGTAGATGTACACAGTGAAAGGTACCTGTTTTAACCCATGGTTTTTCACGTGCTTCCATTTCAGAAAGCACTCCAAAGACCTCTGCCAGCTGCAGCCCTGCACCCGAGTCGCCCATGAGCTCTAGCGAATCTGTGAAGAGTTTGACTGAACTGGTCCAGCAGCCGTGCCCCTCCATCGAAACCAGTAAGGATGGAAAACCACCAGAACCAAGCGAACCTTCAGCATCAGACTCCCAACCCGCACCACCCCTGCCTCTCTCTGGACACTCAGCTCTCAGCATTCAAGAGCTCGTGGCCATGTCTCCAGAGCTGGACACCTACGGCATAACCAAGAGGGTCAAGGAGGTGCTGACGGACAACAACCTCGGTAGGTCCTCCTTGCAGCCGCCGGGTCAGGGGGAGGCGAGTCGTCTATGTGAGGCCTCAGGGAGAACGGGTGAAGGGGGACCCTTGGGCAGAGACAGCCGCAGGGTCTCAACTTTTAGAAGCTCCCTGTAGGAGCACAAGCTCCCCAAAGTTGTGAACTCCAAGGGGCATATAAGGGAGCTGGAGTTCTCAGCTAATCCTGGCCCCCACCCCTGAGCCTCCTTTGGGACCACTTTGGAGATATGGAGGTGGGCCGAGCTGACTCAGGCGGTCGACCGCTCGGACTGCCCTTTCTGGGACATGGCCCTGAGAATTCCAGGTTCTTGGTGGGCATCAGAGCTGGGCAGGATCAGCATCAGCCCAGCAGCATCTGGAACCTGCAGGAAGGCTTAGTGGAAGAAGCCAACAGACGGTTCAAATCCTAGTTCTTATACTTACTAATACGACGACCCTGGACAAGCTACTGATGCTGTCAGAGCCTCCTCAGTAAAACGAGAATCATCATGACAGTGCTCAGGGTTGTGTGCCTGGCGGTAATTCCTCGCCTGGCTGAAGCCCTCTCCATTCCCCAGGCCCTTCACTGGGATGAGGGGACCCTAGAGATCAGCCCCTGGGTTTGCGTTTCAGACTCAGGCCATTTGCCCTGTACATGCTGCCACCCTGGCTGAGATGACGGCTGGCAGTGTCCACGGGCCCCGGGTCATCGTTAGTCAGTGGCTGTGGCTGGAAGAATATTAGGTGGTTTGAATGCTGTGTTCCTGCTGCGTGGCGCTGGCCAGATGTAGCTCTCCTGCTTCAGTCGAAAATGGAAACAGCCCCCCCCAGCCCCCCCCAGCTACCCAGGACCTGATTTCCCAGACACGCAAGTCTGTTAAAGGAGCATGGCCGCCCCAAAGAGTGGTTGAGATTTGTCCACTATCTTCAGGAGAGGATCTTATGTATCTTTTGTTTTGTCCCAAAGAATGGGGAAAAAAGGGAGCAGCAGTGAAGTACATTCCAGTAAAGTTTGCCCAGTGATCTAGTAGCCTGGGGACTAGGCACCATCTTCTACCCCACGGCCTGTGCAAAGCACTGCATAGCTCAGAGCAAGAGAAAAAATAATATCAACTGAGAGTATTTGTAATTAAGCCAATTCACAAAAATTTAGCTGTTGATTAAAAAATGGGTAAGTCCACTGTGCTGATCAAATATTAAAATGCACAGGGATCCCGAGACATGGCTTATCCCCTACTTTATGATCTTGTCACAGGTCCAAGGAAGCGAGGCTGGTAGATTATTGCTACCCACTCCCCTGTAAGAAATGTCATTTCATATAAAAGTTGCAAGTCAGCTGAAGAAAATGCTCATTTTAAAACACTGAGAGTTGCAGGATCGTTAGTTGCAAGATTGCAAACCCTGGGGAAGCAGCTGTGGCTCAAGCAATTGAGCTCCCATTTACCATATGGAGGACCCAGGTTCGATCCTTGGGACCTCCTGGTAAAAAAAGAAAAAAGGCTTCCCACCTGCACTGCATGGAAAGGCGCAGGCCCCTGCATGGCAAAGCAGTGCACCAAAAGGACAATCACCCGACCAGATAGAAAAAAAAAAAAGACTGCAAACACTGACATCTCATCTTTGGCATGACCGTCCTGGTGAAAGTTTTAGTTACTGGTGGTAGCTGCTGTCATGTGCAGCCAGAGCAGAACCCCAGTGGCCTATGGCACTTCATTTTCAGATGCTGTGAAGCATTGAATTGGTGCTTTTGAGAGTGAAACTTTTCACATCAGACAGATAACTTCCTCCTCTTGGGACAGGAGCTTTCAGAAAGGCTCAGTACCAGAGTCACCCTGGCTTAGAGATCAGAGGCAGTCTTTGTGGTCGCCCTAATTGATCTTTGCCACTTAGGGAAAATGACTGCCTCCCCTACTGGGGTCTCTTCGTGGAGCCATGGACCAAGGAAAGTCAGATTAGCCCTAAAGTAGGTGGCAGCAGATGATCCTTAGTCAAGACTCAGGCATCCTCTTAGTGCTTGGCCTGGGATCTTGGGGTGTTCGTGGATCAATCCCCCGCAATTAACCACAGAATGTTGTGTGTGTGCGTTTTATCGGGCAAGGGTCTGTAGCTTTCTTGGGGTTCTCAAATGGGTCCCTGACCCAGATACGATTAAGAATCACTGCTGTGAAGCCTCTAGAAGTAATGCAAACAATTGTCCAAGAATAATCACTTGATTTTCCTCCCATACAACTGGGTGGGCTGAGCAAATAACGAGCAGTTCATATATGTCACTTTCCTGAACAGAGCAAGCTCCTTGGAACAAAATGAGATTAATTCGCCAGATTAGAATTAAGTAAAATCTATTTAAAGCAAGCCCAACAAAAAACTGGTAAGGACTTGAGGACATTTATGGCTAAGCTAAGAGGCTGAAGCAGAGAAACCACAGGTTCACAAAAATCTGTAAATTTATCTTTACATTAAAATGACTAACACAAAAAAAAAACTTTTTCTCAAATCCGAAGCTTTCTGTGCCATAAATTTTTATTGAGGGGTCCACTTTCTACGAGGCAGTGCTACGTGCGTTACCTTCTTCTCCGCCTACCTGTGAGCACAGAGCACAGTGGAGGAAGTGAGTGCCGTGGGGCTCGGGAGTCACCCCCAGTCCTGGGGGCTCTCCCACCAGGTCTCGGGGCCCTGCGCACATCACGGTCCTGATCGCTGGCTGCCCTCGTCCAAAATGTGCCCTGAGCACCATCTGCATTTCCACCTGTTCATTTAAGTTCCCCCACCAGGCCGTGCCGGTTATGACGGATTCTAATCTGTGCCTTTTAAAGTGGTGGCAGCTGAGCTGCTCTGTGAGCAGTGGCAACGCCCTTGTAAACCCCTGAAAAGCCCTGAGCAGTTAACACTGCTGTGGCCTCTGCTCATCCTCTGCAGCTGGCTGCTCACCATGCTGGGAGAAAAGACATCGTGGACGGGGTTTGGATTGGCACAGGCAGCCGAGACTGCAGGAGCAGACTTTAGAGTTGGAAATGGGCCACGTTTTAAAAACCCAGGTAGAGCTGGGGCACTCACTCCTTGCTGCTGGGAGCTGGGGTCAAGTGCCCCGTTTTGTCAGCAAGACCCGACGCCCTCGCTGGTGGTGCAAGGAGACCACGCAGAAGGCCCGTGGTTGGAGGCTGTACGAGAGCGGCCCCCCAGGTGTTGCTGAACTCAGGAGCTCAGGGTTAGGGATAAATGCCACAGGTGTCCGGCAGGCCTCCCTTCTTCCAAAGCCCGAAGTCTTCTCTGAGAGAAACCACATGTGTTGTGTGTAAGTGGACTGCAGGAGCAAGAAGTCGGGCTGGAGAAAGGTTTCTTCCAAGCGCCTGTCCTAAGCCAGGAGCCAGCCGACCGCCGGCCTTCAACCCTTGTCGTGTGCCTTGTCCTTCCAGACCCCGGGTCTCAGTGATGGCGTCTCTCGGTTTTGCTTTCCCTCCAGGTCAGCGCTTATTTGGGGAGACCATCTTAGGACTCACCCAAGGCTCCGTCTCCGACCTCCTTGCTCGCCCAAAGCCCTGGCACAAGCTCAGCCTGAAGGGCCGGGAGCCCTTTGTGCGGATGCAGCTGTGGCTGAACGACCCCAACAACGTGGAGAAGCTGATGGACATGAAGCGGATGGAGAAGAAAGGTAAGCCGCCGCCCCGCGGTCACGTTCTCCTTTGCAAACGCCGCTTCTTTGAAATCCTTCACCAGCTGGTGAGGGACACTGACCCATGACCAAGGGGCCATGAAGCAGGGCCAAGGACTTTCTTGACAGCCGGCAGCTGATGGTTTGTGGCTTTTTCTCCTCAGCAGCCTGAATCCAAATAGTTTGGCATGAGGGGGCGGGGGCCTTGAATGAGTTCCCACCGTTGCCCTGGCAGTCACTTTGCTCCCTTCCTTCGAGGAGAAGGTGCCACAGCATCTGGTTCTTGGTCTTGTTGGGCCCCTGGGGTAGTAAAACATTTCTTGAGCATGTACCACGCACCAGAAGCTTTCAGATATTATTTTATCAGCGAGAGCATTAATAAGACCATTGCAGAGAGGTTCAGAGAGGTTCACTGCCTCCTTCAAGGTCACCCAGCCTAGAAAATGGTTAGAGCAAATTCCTGCCAGAACACCTCTCTCTTTTGCTATTTCATAGCCCAGAGGGATAAGTAGTTTTTTCCCTCCAAATTCATCCAAAGCAAATGGTGATTAGCTTTCCTGGCTACTAGAGAGGAGAAATGCCAGGATTTGTGTTCCTACATGCTGTTCCCCGCCAAGGCCCCTGGCAGTGCCATGACTCCTGAGTGGCTGTATCTGACCACCTGAAACCTGGTTCCTGGGCCCCAGCCGCTGGCCTGGCCGTCAGGAGCTGTACTCGTCCTCCCTAGCAGTCAGGGCTGAGGGTCTTAACTAAGAGGGGACCTCACCACCACCAGGCGCCTGCACCTGCCCTACTCCCAAAGCGGCTGAGCAGTGGTGGGGACGGGGTAGAAAAAGGCAAAAACCTTCCCGGTCCCTGCTGGCACTTCTCAGCTGCTGGTTGTTGAGAAGGTCCTTGCCCTGCCCCACAGCCCCCCAGTCACGGGTCAGTGAGCGAAGGTGGTCCTGCCGTCCACCCGCAGCCAAGCGTCGCTGTTCTCACCCTGGGAAGGAGCGCGGTGACCCTGTGGACTGGGCCCCATTATGACAACACAGGCTCCCCTTTATTGAGCGCCTCCTGTGTGCCAGGCCCTGCGCTGCGGCTTCGCTCAGCGCACTCTATGAAGTGCAGATGTCCGTAAAGGTGGTACGCAGACAGTTAGGAAACTTAGCTCGTTTAGACAGCTGCCCGTGAGAAGGAAGCAGGCTCGGGGCCATCCGACTTCAAAGCTGCCGCTCTTGAACTTACATCCCTCTGCCTCTGTGCCGAGAGTCTGCCGCATGGGGGGTACCAAGGTCCCCGCTGCCTGTGGGTGCCAGCACAGGCCACCGCCTCTTGGGCAGCTCCAGGCAGCACTTTAAGCTCCAGAGGCCTGATACTGCCATGTCATCCCGCAAAAGAGTTTTTTACCTTTTTATTATGGGAAATTCCAAACATGAAAGTAGAGAGAATGGTACCCTTAACCCAGTGTATCTGGCACTGAGTTTCCCAACAATCATCAGTACTCAAACAAGCAACTTGAAAGTCCCCTACGGTCTGCCAAGAGGCGGCATCCCACCACCTTGAGCCCGGCGAGGCAAGGGGCGCCGGCCAGCCCTCCTCCAGGAGCGAGCCCTGGCTTTGCCGTGCCCTGGCGTGTGGTCCATCCTGGGCCCCGAGAAAAGGACTCAGCCCCCACTCCACCCCCGCAGGCAGCTTCAGGGGCCTCCCAGGCGGTCGCTCTCCTCCTGCACGGGCTCTGGCGCCCTCTGCTGTTGCAAAAGAGTTATGGTTTCAGCACGACCTGGGTCCTTCCTAAGGCCCCAAGTGCCCTCACAGCGGCTGTGGCCCCTCCCTGAGGCCCAAGGAGCCTGCACTGACCCCAGCTGGAGGCCAAGGCCCCGACCCACCAGGCACAACTGGGGGCCCACAGCACCATGCTCCCTCCACATCTGTGGTCACAGTCAGCTCCAGTGACCTGCCCCGGGAGGTCCCAGCCGCCAGCCAGGCCAGGCTCACGTCTCTCTGGCCTTCAGCTATATCATGTTCATTTTATGTAAGGAAAGTCTACCCTTGCAGTTGTCCCCTAGTTCCAATAATAAAATGGCACGTGGGTTAAGTGGCCCCCCTGGCCTGACTTTACTCATCTGTAGGATGAGGATGCTAAAGCTTTTGCAGGTCCCGAGGGTTAGGAAGAATGGACCAAGGAGAGCCAGCATACGTGAGAGCTCAGTAAATGGTAGTTATTAAAACCATTTGCATTCCTGTGAAAGTATTAAAATGAATTATGCTCCTAGTCTAGCCTGGATTTAAAATTCTGCACCAGGTGCTCAAGCCTCTGTGACTCACACGTGTGCTCTGCTTTCTTCTCCCTTGAGCTCTACTCTCGTTCCCCTCCTTCCTTCTTTCTTGTAAACCTTCTTTCCTACCCTTGTCCACCATCTGTCTTCCTGTCCCCCTCACGGACATCCCTTGAACCAACCTGTTCACACAGTTGCCGGCACCCACACAGAGCCTTGGCCATTTTGGGGGGCTCTTCTCAGTGGTTCCAGACAGACCACCACAATCAGCATTCCCTTCCCTTGACATTTGAGACCTGAATTTCAGGGCAGCCTCTGAAGCGTGTCTCGGCGGCTCGCTGTGGGTCCTGTGGACATTGTCTTGGGGGCCTGCTCATGTGCTGCAGCCTGGCTTGGCGGGACTGGCCGCCGTCGGGCAGGGCAGGCAGCACTGCCCGGAACAGAGCGAGGCTGTGTCTCAGTTCCCTCCCTTCCTAGCTGTGCGTCCTCAGGCAAACCACTGGACCCCTCCAGGCTTCGTTTCCTCATCTGTAAATAGGGACAATAATGGGCTCTCTCCCATAGCGAGGCCAGGAGGACTGACTGCCACTGGTACTGCTACATGCTGTTGCGATTCAGTGTTTGTTCTCATCTGCCCTCAGTTTGGGGAACTTGAAAAGAATTACTCGGGCCGTATTCCAAACTAGTCCACTAGACAGATCAATGTGGATAATGCATTCGCTGAAGAAGTTTTTTAACTTGAAGCCTAGTCCGCAGTTAATGAAATGATGCCCTAACTACAGATGAACAGACGGAGCACAGCTAGCACCCCACAACTTGTAACCCAGGAATCCTGGCCCATTTACCCAGCAGGCGACACCCTGGCCCTCTCCCCACCTGCCCACTTTTCCACTGCCTCCACTTGAGCCCCTGGTCCACAGTAAAAAGGCAAATAACAGCAGCACGTGCTCCCCAGGTCCCCTGCGCCCCTACTGGGGCAGGCCCCGCGTTTTCCCCACCCTAGTTCCACTCAGCCGCTCCTCCCTCTCGGGTCCAGCCCCTGCTTCCATGGATGCTCCTCCCCTCAGGCTTTGCTCTTAGGCCCTTGGCCCCCTCCTTTACCAGCTGCTGCTCAGGACTCTGGCCTCGGGACCCCTGTCCCCCCCCATCCCCCATGTCCTGCCTCCCTCCAGGGGTTCCACTGCCCACTCGGAAGACCCATCTGAACCATCCTGCACCCAAGGCTCAAGGTCTTTGACTTCCTCAACCCTTGGCTATTCCCCAAGCCTTATCACCCAGAACTACTCTACCTCTCAAATCCTAAATTCAGTGACCTCGCCCGCTTACCACATGCTACCATCTTTCCATCCATCCTTCCCTTTTCCTTCCACCGCACCTACCTTTTAACCCAAGGTGGCCTCCAGCCCCAATAGCCTCTCACCAGCTTTCCCCCATCTATTGTCCCTCCACTGCCCTTATTTCCTAACCCTGTCATCCCAGGCTTCGCGCACCATCGAGGCGTCAGTAATCTCTGGCCAGTAGACCCCGATCTCATATACCTTCCCATCCATCCTTCCCAACCCTGGATGAGTGCTCTTGCAAGCTCTCTCCACCCATCCTCCTTGGCCTCTGGGTCCTGCTGGAGAATATCCCATCACTGCGTGGCTGCTGCCACCCCAATCTGGAGGCTCAACCTCGGGAGCTTCTGTACATGCCCCCATCCTTAGCCATGCTTCTCACCCCACCACCATGCAGATGGCTCCCCCAGTCTCTTCACCTCCTGTCCCTCCCATCCTCCTTCCTCTCATCACATCACCTTTCCTCCCATCTTCCTGCCCCACGGAGAAAGCCATGGCCATCACCCTTCCTGCCCATCCCTGCTAACTTCTCTGCATCTCCCCCACTTCCCTCCATCCCCTCCCCCGCTCCCCATGCCCTGCTGCCATGCTCAGTGCCCCCCACACACCTCCAAGGAGTTTTCCCTCTCACGCTGTGTCACCAGCTCCCCTCTGTCAGTTCTCTCCCCTCAGCTCTTGCTCATTTTTAAAAACGCCCTCAACCCTGGATTTCCCTTCTAGAAGCCATCCTGCCTCTTGCCTTTCTTTTATAGTTAGGCTCCTCAAAGTAGTAATTTATATTCACTATCTTCACTTCCTCTTCTTAACATCCCATTCACTGTTCAACCCACTGCAGTCAGGGGTCGGCTCCCACAACTCCACTGAGCTCACCAAGGTCCCGCGTCTCCTCACCACTATATCCCGGGGCCTTCGTCCTTTCGGCAGCATGTGAGGCTGCGACTACTCTCCTCCTGAGACCTGCCCTGCCCTCGGGAAGGCCCGTCGCCTGATCTTCCTCCTGGATCTCTAGCCTCTGGGATCCTCCTTCCTATGGGCATCCTTTGCCTGGTGGTGGTTTCCAGGGTCCCGTTCGGAGCTCTTCTCTTGTCTCGTCCACATCACTGACTCCAGCTACAGTTTCTACTCTTGTGGCCCCCAAATTTCTCTCTCTAGCCCAGACTATTCTTTTTTTTCTTTTTTGTTTTTGCATTTTTTCTTTATTTTTAAAGAAGCTTTAGATTACATAAATGTTACATCAAAATATAGGGGATTCCCATATACCCCCCTCCCCCCCCATACTTTCCCCCCTTAACCACATCTTTCAGTAGTGCAGTACATTTGTTACAATTGATGAACACATATTGAAGCATTGCTACTAAGCACAGTCTATAGTTTACATTATGGTTTATACTTTGCACAGCACAATTTTATAAGTGTTGACAAAATGTATAATGGCCTGTAGCCATCATTGCAATACCATGCAGAACAATCCAATGTCCCAAAATGCCCCCATGTTACACCTATTCTTCCCTCTCACTCCACTCAGAACCTCTGGTAACCACTGCCTTTATTCAATGTTACAAATTCTTCTATTACTAGAATAATAACAAATCTACTTTAGTCCATAGTTACATTCACCCCTTGTATTAGTCAGTCAAAGGGGTGCTGATGCAAAGTACCAGAACTCTGTTGGCTTTGTAAACAGTATTTATTTGGGGTAGAAGCTCACAGTCACAAGGCCCTAAGGAGTCCAACTCAAGGTACCATAAGAGGTACTTCCTCACCCAAAGTCTGTTGCCACGTGTTGACCAAGATGGCGGGCAATGTCTGCAAGGGTTCAGCCCTCCTCCTCCCTCTTAAGGCTCTGTGGTCCCAGCTTCTTCTGATCTCAGCTGTAGACTGGTATAAGGCTCATCTCTCTCCCCGGAGCTCATTTCTTTCTGGACTCACCTGCTCTGCTTTCTTCACAAGGTCAGCTGTAGACTATAAGGCTCATTCCTCTTCCCAGGCCATGTCTATAAAGCACTCTCTCTTTCTGCATATCTGCTTCTGTGTGTCTACTTCCATGTGAGAGTCTGTTTTATCAGCCCAAGGAGGGTGGGACTCAATGCTGAGTCACAATCAAAGCCCTAATCTTAACATAATTTAACCAGACATCTCAGCTGAATCAAATACAGTCAAAGGGTATCACTCCCAGAGAAACAGAACCATTTACAAATATAATATCTTTTTTAGAATTCATAAATAGTATCAAACTGCCATGCCTCTTATGTTTGTTCATTCCTCAGTCTTGAGTATTTGGGGATGGTGATGCCCACTCTGCTTCCAATTGGGAGGGAGCTTAGATCCCATGAGGCAGATGGAGGGAACTGTCTTGCTTGCAGTTGTGGATACTCTGTTTTTTTGGGATGGGCGTTGTCCACCATCATCCTTTTGTTAGTTGTCCTGGATGAGTCCAATGAACTAGTGGGTAGTTCCAGACTATTCTTTTGAGCTTAATAACTAAATATCCCACTGTCAACTACACATCTCAATGAGGATGACCCAGAGATCCCTCCAAGTCAACACGTCCAAGACTGAACCATTGTCTTCCCCTCTAATCTGCTCCTTTTGTGGGGCCCAACCCAAAGACACCCCACTCGCCTCGTCTCCCAGACCCAAAACCAGAGAGCCATCCTTAGCCCCCTTCCTTTCTTCTCTCATTTAATCAGCCTCCGAGTCCATCATCATCTCCAAAATCCATCTGCTTTTCGCCAACTCCATTACCACTGCCTTATTCAAATCTTTGTCATTCTCACCTCCTAACTGAATTTCTTTCCTTCCAATCTTTCCCTTCCACTCTGTTTTCTAAAGTATAGCCCCAGCAGCCTTTCAAAAATATAGATCAGATTATTATCATTCCCTTGATCCAGATCTTTTCATTTTTCCCATTGTATTCAAGGCAAAGTCCAAACTTTTGGTCTAGCCTGGCCATGCCTCTCGCTCTGGCTGCATTCCCTACAGTTCCTCCTGACACCACCACCCCTCTTCGGGCACTCGTACACACACACACATGCACACACTTTAGCCACGCCGTTTCATGCCTCTGGACCTTTGCACGTGCTGTTTCCGCTTTCTGGAACAGCATCCTGCCATCTTCTACCTCAGCCCCGCTTTTTTCTGGGTAGTCCCTCCTTGTCCTTCAAGATTCAGTTTAAACCTCATCTCCTCTAGGAAGCCTCCCCAACCCTCCTCAGGCTGAGCTGAGCCCCTCACAGTGCCCTGCACCAGCCTCCCATACCACATTTGACTCCAGCCAACTCTCTATCTGTGTCTCTGTGTCCCCCACTAAACTGTTAGCTCTGCCCGGACAGGTGGGAACCTCCCATGACATCAGAGCAGGTCCTCAGAGTGTGTATATAGCGAAAGTGTTTTGTGATGCTCTCAGAAAGGGCAGGACAGCCAGCTACACGGAAGGGATGCCAGTGTCCCGCTAGCAGGTATCGGGGGCTCGTGCGGTCTGCTTTCACTGCTGGCCCTTACATCTCAGTCCGCCATCTCTCCTCCCTCAGCCTACATGAAGCGGCGGCACAGCTCAGTCAGTGACAGCCAGCCCTGCGAGCCCCCGTCCGTTGGCATTGACTACAGCCAGGGCGCCAGCCCCCAGCCTCAGCACCAGCTGAAGAAACCCCGAGTGGTGCTGGCCCCCGAAGAGAAAGAAGCTCTGAAACGAGCCTATCAGCAAAAGCCATACCCGTCACCAAAAACCATCGAAGAACTCGCCACCCAGCTCAACTTGAAAACCAGCACCGTCATCAACTGGTTCCACAATTACAGGTACGGGCCTGCCATCGGCCAGCAAATCCCAGCTCCAAGGGAGCCCACTCAGACCTGGGGAAGAGACTGCTCCTACCGGAGGGGGAGGCTCTGACGGTGCCCAAGAAAGACATTCCAGGGTGACGGCCGCTGGGCCATGGCATCCCAGGTCCTGAGAACTTGGTGTTTGATCTGTTGGTTGGTTCTTTGTGTTGTTTTGAGTTTTCAACTCCAAAGATACAGGGCCAAGTGTCTTCCAGTCAGTGTCATGTTGTTAGAGACAATCCACATCTGCCACGACCAGAAAAAAAAATCACCCTCAGTTATACTCCTTAAGAAGGGAGAGTGTGGGTTCTCGTGGCTCCATAGCAGCGGACATTCATTTCTTAGTGATTTGCTGATATTTTCTCAGAGTCTTTTACTGTATTCTTTTCCACATCAGTTTAGTTTTGTAGTTAAGTAAATTAAGGAGTTTCAGGCCCTTTCTCTGGGAAAGTTCATGAGTTTAAAAAGATGTATTAGGGAAGCGGCTGTGGCTCAATCAGTAGGGCTCCCGTTTACCATATGGGAGGCCCCAGGTTCGGTTCCCGGGGCCTCCTGGTGAAGGCAAGCCCGCCCGCACGGCGTGGTTAGCTGACCCAGCGAGCACAAGCAGCAAGGGGGGGGATAAATGAATAAATAAATAAAATCTTTTAAAAAAAATAAAATAAAAAGATGTATTAAGGGGAGTAGATACAGCTCAAGTGGCTGAGTGCCTGCTTCCCATGTACAAGGTCCCAAGTTCCATCCCTGGTAACTCTTAAAAACAAACAAATGATAAAACCAACTCTCATTGGGGAGCAGATGTAGCTCAGTGGTTGAGCACCTGCTTCCCAAATAGGAAGCCCTGGGTTCATTCCCTGGTACCTCCTTATAAAAAAGAAAAAAGACATATTGAGCATTTACTAGACCTACAGACACTGAACCAGGTGTTTTAACCAATATTCTATCACTGGCTCCTCACAGCTATCTAAGGGGTGTGGCATAATCTTCATTTTACAGACAGAAGGCAGGTGGCAAGGGCCCAATGCTCTCCTAGCAGAACAAAGTAGAATGGGGTGAACTGTCTGGAAGAGATGATAGAAACCCACTGAAGGATAATGAGTTGTTGATCATCGCTGTGTCCAAGACTCCCTACTGCTAGAAACCAAAAATTCCCAGTAGCTTGATGGGAAGTCCTGCTTGTTTCATGCCTGTTAAGTGGTCATCTTGATTGCTAATTTGCATCAGAACCTCATCTTCTCTAGGGCTAATTAGGGTAGGTGCTCCTGGTTCCACCAAGCTGCCAGGTATGCATGTGTGGCTGCTGCCATTGGAGCCCTCACGGCTACTCACCTGAAACAGATGGCAGGCAGTGGGAGCCCACATATGGTCAGGGACTGGGGCGGGGAGAAGGTTACAGCTCCTGGGCCCTGCCTCAGCTGACAGTTTCTGTGGGAGTCTCTGAAGGGGCCCAATGGTTCTGAACAATTTGAAAATTTTAACAAATATTACATGGGAGCCAAAATAACTCCTTTGTTGATGATAAAGTCTGAGTTAGCCGATATGGCTTAGTGTGAGAGCCAGATGGGCCTGCTACCTGAGCCCCAGCCCCAGGCAGGCCTCCCTTTTGGGGGGCTCCTCCCACAAGAACAAGGAAGTAGATGAGCTGAGCACAACCAGCTTATTCAGCCCACATTTATGAATCCGATTACAACAGAGGCAGAGGGAAGCCAGGAGTTACAATTAAGGAGCTCCCGCCACTTGGAAGTGGGAGTGCTGCTCCTCCCACCAAGTGAAATGAGGGAGAAGGGATGGCAATGTGGGCAGAGGGTCCCCGGAGCCTCTCCTTGGCAGGTGTTATGCAATCCTGTTTTCACAGGTGCCTTAGCATATGTACTTTGAAACCTTTCCCAGGTTATGTCCATTTTAATACAAGTTTATAACACTGCGCAGGAGCATACGAAGCTGTAGATTACGGAGTATTTGGGCAGAGGCGCTGCCAGTTAACAGAACATCTCCAAAACCAGGTCCCCAGGCCCTGCTGGACCACCTATCCCCAGTCCCCCGGCTCAGCTGGGTGTCAGTCACTGCCTTCTGGCCAAAGCACATGCTCTCTGGGTTCTCAGTTGTTGCCACTTGTCTTACCCGTCACTTGGTGGTCTACTGGTCATTGTGGAGATACCTCATGTGTGCATTTGACTTAAGCAGATTCACAGTCGTGGTAAAAATCAAGAGAGAAGGGGGAGAGCCAAAGGATAGCAATAGGAGCTCAAAATTTAAAGAATGAGCACAGGTCCGATCCAGAGTAGATGCTCAATAAATGTTCTCTGTCACAAATTACTCCACAACCACGCAGGCTGGGCTAGGTAAATAGGGGAGCTAAGGGCAGAGATTTGTTTCAGCTGCAGCGACCTAGAAAACGAGGTGAGCGATGAGCAGGGTCTTAAAAGAAGGATTGAAGCCAAACAGAATTTTATAAGCAACAAAAACAGGTGGCACGAGAGGTGAGTGCCAGGTCTTTGTGAATCGTCATAAAGTATCATAAACCACAAGCCTAACGGGTCACCCAGCAGGGAACATGCAGGGCCGACGTCCACATGAGCGCCTTCTCCTTGGCTTTGGCTCTTCCCTTAAATGTTTAGCACAGACCACAGAGCTTTAGACAAGGCCCCCACCCTCTGAGTAGTAAAGTCCTCAACGAGAAGGCAGCAGGGATGCAACAGGAACAACTTATTTTGTCATTTTTTTCCTGCCCCACCAAACTCTCGGAGCAATGCCTGGGGTCATTTGTTGCCTCTATCAAAAACACAAAGCCAAACTTCCTCTTATTCTTTCACCCTAGGGGAACTGGAAGTATCTCAGGGTGTCCATTTACCCAGGAATGGGGCTGGGAATGGCAGAACCACCTTCCATGAAGCACCTGGCCTCCACCTGGGAGAACAGGTCCACCCAAGGAGAAACCCTTCCAAGCTCTGAAAGCCACGAACTCTGTGAGCCTTGTGTGATGTGTCTAAACACCAGAACTGCTCCTGAGGCCTGGCCTTGCCACCCCAGAAGATTAGATCCCTTAGGGACGTGGAGACAAATCCAGGATAAGCGGGCTGGTGTCCCCCTCTGTTGAGACTTTACTTTTTTTCTTCTTTGTGTCCTCTAGTATACATTTAAAGTTAATAACATCTCTGAAAGGAAGATACTGTTCTCCACATTTTTTAGATAAGAAAACTGAAGCCCAAAAAGTTAAGTGACTTGAGTTGCATAGCTAGTAAGTGGCAAAGCTGGATTTCAGGCTTGGGTTTGCCTGGTCCCAAAAAAACGTGTCCTCAGTTCTGGGCCAGGGTGCCCCTGAGGTGTTAAGGTCAGTACCCTGTGGGCGTGAGGCCTGGCTGGGACCAGCCTACCAGGGTGGGAAGGGACTGGGCATAACCCAGCACTCTGCCCAGGGGCGTGACAACAGGAAAGAGCAGGGTGGCCCTTGTAGCACGGTACCTAGGACCCTTTCCACAGGGGCTGCCATTTCACAGGCTCCTGGGGCAGTCCCAGGGAAGGAGGAGAGTTCTGTGACCCCTTGGGAACTTCTGGGGAGCCTCTCAGGACCTCACCCTGCAGCTCCAGCTCAGAAATCTTCAGGAGAAGGCTCAGGGCTTGCCCTGGGTAGGGAGCAAATAGCTGTGGAACAGGTACCAGCGGCTGCCACCAGAACACTGATATAGCAGCCTGGCCTATTCTTCCCACTCCAACACTCCCCACATCTAGCACAGGCAGCAGACAGTAGGCTTTCCAAAAAACCTTGCCCTTACAGAGTTATAACAAGCACTGCAGAAAACAGTCACACAAACCTGCCCCAAGGGCTTTCTGCAGGCCCTCTCTGTGGAAGGCACCGGGCTTGGTGCAAGTTCACCTGAAGATGCTTTTGCACAAATGGTCTGCAGGTTACCAAGGGCTTCTAAAACCCTTGGGAAGAAACAGCTCAAGGTGTCCGATTGGGCCTAGTACTGTGAGCATGATGGGAGGAGAAACTCCGGAGCAAAAACAGGGTTAAGGAGAGCCCCCCTTGTGCTCACCAAGGGCACTTCTTGAAGGGGAAGCGCACAGCAGGCCTGCAGGAGATGGCAGTGACCCAGCAAAGTGCTGGGGCACATTCTCCACTGGAGCCTGAACTCGGCTTGATTACAACTTGCTTGATTTGTTGGAGCACAGATTTGGTCTCCTTCCTGCTTGATCAAAACAGCGGCCCCTCCCTGGTCTTCTCCTTTCACAGAGGAGGGAATTAGGTGAAAACACACAATTTGGTGGTACACCCCCCAGCCTGGACCAGAAGCCCCTGACTTTCTATGACTCAGGACTGGAAGCTGAAGATTTTCCCTTTAGGTGCCATCTAAGGATTGGTTCTCTCTCCTGAAGTCCTGATGAGGAAGTAGTGTTTATCATTCACCTTGCAGTTTTATTTATTAATTCAGTCAGCACTTATTTCTATATACTAAGCACAGTTGGGGGAGGGGGTAGCCACAGGGTGCAAAGAATAAATGGAACCTCTGCTTTCACAGTCCAGTTGGAGGTGGGGTGGGATAGGCTAGAGGAAATGTGCCATTAAATTAGTAACCAACCACGGCTTATACAAAGGCACCGAGGCAGAGTGCTCAGGCTGCAGGGTAAGCCCGTCCGGAAGAGAAGCGAGTAGGAGCCCAGCCTTAGGGGGCTTTCGGGCGGGGGTGTCAATGCCAGGATGCAGTGGACCAGAGAAGGGGTATAGTCAAGGGTGGTGCAGAGACCGAGGCCCAACCTCAGGCAGGAGGGTCCAGGAGCCCATGGGTGACAGCGCTCTCTGCTTCTGTCTCATAGGTCTCGAATCCGCAGAGAACTGTTCATTGAAGAGATTCAGGCCGGGAGCCAGGGCCAGGCCGGAGCCAGCGACTCGCCATCGGCCAGAAGCGGCCGGGCAGCTCCCAGCTCAGAGGGCGATAGCTGCGACGGCGTGGAGGCCGCCGAGGGCCCGGGCGCCACCGACGCCGAGGAGCCAGGCGGCCCCACGGCCGCCGCCAAGTCTCAGGGAGGGCCGGCCGAGGCGGCCGCGGCCCGGGAGGAGCGGGAGGAGGCGCCGCGGCCATCGGAGAAGTCGGAGCCGCCGCCCTCGGGGACCCCAGCCCCGGACGCCGCCGACGACGAGGGCCGGCCCGGGGCGCCGCCGCCCGAGGGCCCCGCGGAAGGCCCGGGGCCCGTGCCAAACCCCGCCGCGCCCGCGGCCGGGGAGGACGCCGCTACCTCAGCCGCCCCCGGGGAGGGCCCCGGCCAGGCCCGCGAGCGCGCCGCCAGGAGTTCCGCGGCGCCGGGCCCCAGTGCGCCGCCTCGCCGCGCCAGCTCGCTGCAGAGCCTCTTCGGGCTCCCGGAGGCGGCGGGCGCCAGGGACTCACGAGACAACCCCTTGAGGAAGAAGAAAGCCGCGAACTTGAACAGCATAATCCACCGCCTGGAGAAGGCCGCCAGCCGGGAGGAGCCCATCGAATGGGAGTTCTGAGGGGCGCCGCCGTCGTCCCGGCGAGCCTGGCCGGGCTGGCCGAGCGGGCCGCGTCGGAGCGGGCCGGGCAGGGGGGCGGGCGCCGGCTCCACGGCCTGGACCGTGTTGCGCACTTACCGCCCTGCGGGCCACAGGGCAAAATCGCCATAGGCCAAGGTGCATATAGAAAACAAAGGAGCATTAAGCCCAATCTATGTCGTGTTTTCAAGGAAGAAAACGGAAATGTGTAGTCGAGCTTTTTTGTACCCTGAAGTGTTTTTTTTATTGCCCTAAGTGATTTCCACAGGTTCTGGAATAACTCTTACAGCTTTGCCTTGTGCCCTCCTCTTTCGTGTGGGCTTAAAAAAAAAAAAATCAAACCCACATATTAAAAGGGGGCTTTTTATCTGCCATCTAATGGCTTCGGAGCGATAATACACTATTATCTTCTTAAACCAGGAAAAAAGGGGGGGGGGATTTTTCAGAAAAATTAAAAAAGAAAGTTTTTGTAGCTGTTCAGTTGCCACTAAGAGATTGCACAGTCAAACCGACTCTAAACACACTAGTTTGGATTCCTAAATATTTTCAAGAAAAGAATCTTCTCGTTTGAAACTTTGAATTAAAATAAAACACATTTACTCCACATATTTTTTAACAAAAAGAAAAGTCGCATCAGGAAAATATCTGATTTTTGTGGTAGCTGACGTAGTGTTTTCTTGTACGTGAATAGAATCCTGACATGTAGTGCACATTGATCCATAGCTTTAACTGACTCTGGGCTTTTGCTGACCAGGGTTTGTTTAATACACTCCATTCTAGGCCAAATCAGGACAAAAAGAAAAGATCCGAATCTAGGTATTTTATAATCTGCTTTTTAACCTCTAACCGCAGAGCACGCTGATCAGACCTCATATCTGGGAGGTTTAGGAGACAAGTTAGAACTGTAGCATGTACCTGTTCATTTTGTTTAATTTATGGTGTCTACGTCTGTGTTCGTACGTCTGCGCATGTGCGAGCATGTACCGGAGAAGAGGAAAGAGTAGGCCGGGAAGGTCACGGCAGGCAGCCCCGGGCCGGTTAGCGCCTGGGGCCAAGCAGGGTCCCGCCCTGGTAGACAGCAGCCTCTGCTAGGCACGAAGGCACCACGCCTCACACCACTCTCCCCAGCGCCTGATGGACTGAGCCCCACCAGGGGAAGACGCGCCCGGGCAGGGCTCGCGTGCGCACGCTCTCTTCCCCTTCCTTCCCACCACAAGCACTGATGACTACGTTGAAGTCGTGGGAAGCCTCCTTCCCGGCAGAAGAGAGAACGTGGCAGCCTGGGCTCTGCTCCCCCGCCCCCGCCCCGCCCCGCCCCCGAAACGGCCCAAACCTACACCAAAACGTGGATGCTCTTCACTTCCAGACCAGACCATTTGCCCTCCATTCATTTTGCCTCTTGGAAAGTTCTTTTATGCACAGTTTAGGACAGTCTAAGTACAAATCAAAAGTCTAACTTGTCTCTGATTCCTCCTGTTGTCTATGTGTATATGCGTGGGAATAGAGGTGGATGAGAGTGTGTGTGTGTGCGTGTGTGCAATTTTATACGTCTGTGTATTTTCTTAAGTACCTGTGCACACAATAGAGTGCATTACTGCCACCTTTTTTCAATAAGCTGTTTTCTCAGTTATGGCTTCTACAAGTTTGCTAATTTAGACTCCTTATTGCCATATCTTTAAACTAACAATAGATGATTTCGGTATATATATATATATTTTTTTTTTGCTTATTTATAGGTGCTGTATTTTATTATCTGATTGTTAGGAAGGGATGAAAGGGGCAAATATTCTTTAGAGGGATAGACTGCCGGCAGTATTGGGTATAATTTACAAGATGTAGTTGTCATACTGTATATTACTGATTGAAACTTTTTTGACCGTATTGTGTATCATCGAAACCTTTGTCTTAGGTCAACATCTTTGGATGACATTTTAATGGTGCATTCATTATTTCTTAAGTTTAATTAATATTACTTTTCTGATTTGGGGGTGGGAGGGAGTTATAATTTTAAAGGTATGCTCCCGCTATTACTCCTCAGTGTGCTGGGATTAATTAACTTGTAGGATTTTGACTGTAAGATGTGAATCCACATTTCTTGCATGATGTTTTAGAAATTATGTATTTTCATTTACAGTCTTTTAACCTGCAACTGCAGCACTTAGTTCAAGTTTTTACAAATTTAAGAGTCACTACACTAAAGACAATGCCTTTTCATGAATAAGAAGTTTTCAGAAGGCTCTAGGAGGCTGGGAGGCAGGCCGTTGATTTGTCTTTTGATGGTTGCGTCATCTCTGAACTTGAAATCCGGTTCAGTGCAAATAGAGTTCAAAACGGAGCAGCAGAAGGCAAAGGGATTGCCGTCGGGCTCAATTCAGGGACATCTGGAAGAGCGAGTTTGCATTAGTGGCCCATAGGGTAGTGAGAGCAGAACAGCCCACGGTACTGTGGTGGCCCCTCCACAAAAACCCCCAGGGGATTTTGTCATCACCTGTGATGAAGCTCTAAATAGCATTAGAATGAAAAGCAGGGAGTCAACAGAAAAAATAGTAGGGTAGTGTTTTAGTTTTAAAGGCATGACTGTTATTTACAAAGGTATTAAATCTGAGGAAATTGGGAAAAGTAGAGATTTGTCCATCCTAGTGACCAAGTAGTAACAGTCTAAAATAGCCACTTCGGCTCTTCCAAACGATTTAGTTGTTTTTGTGCTCTTCTTTTTTTAAAAAAACTAGAAGAATTGGTTATTGTTTGATTTCCATTCTGTCTTTTTGCCAGACTTAATCTGGGTGCTCGAAACAATCAGTCGGTTAAATTTTGCTTGCAGGTCTGTGTTTGTGTTTCTCCCCTATTATTTATTTTTTAAATTGAGATCCTAATCCTATGTTCTTTTGTGTCAAGCCGTCACTGTCTGTAACACTTCTAAGAGCTGCCACTAACACAGAAACCTGGGGGGGGGGGGAGTGGCCCCCTCCCCACTGGGCCCTCAGTTTGCATCTAATGGTTGATCTTTCATCGTGATAAGCAATATTCAAGTGCCTTGAAGAGCCGCCTGGCAGCGTGGTCGCCTTCAGCTGGCTGTTGCTCCAGGCGGCTTCCGCTCCCACAGGCAGCAGACCCTCCTCTTCTCTGCGCTCTCTCAGTTTAGAAAGCTGATTTGTACCTCGCCCCGGGGAAACGGTTCCATATAAAACACTAACACTTAATTACAAGCTCCATTATACCATGCTAAATGGCTTCTTTTTGTTAATTGGAGGCAGTTCATAACTCTGGAGTTCAGGTTGTTGCCCTGGCTTAGCGGGCCAAGGGGCAGCTCGGCATACAGGCAGTGCTCACGTTTAGCCACTTGACCCTGGGCTTCTGCCTGAGCCCTCTGGTGGTGACTGAGGTGGCACGGGTGCGGTTCTGTCCGAGACACCTCAGAAAAGAGCCTCTCTCCCTGCCCAGCTCCCAGGTCACCTCCTTTCCTGGACTTCTGGATCAGTCATGATGCCTGTCTGTGATTTCTATTTGCCAGACTTCTCCTTTAGGAAGGATGACCACAGCCATTTAGCCCGACTGGGTTATTCTCATAACCGAGCTGTGCTGAGGCTGCCTGAAGGACATCACTACACCGAGCTGGCGATGGCCATCCCCTGGGGCGGGATCAGGCCACGCTGCCCAGCCACAGGCTTGGGAGGTGGCTCCTGGAAACACCAGGTCCCTAACTTGTATGACTACTAGCAAACATGGCAGCTGTGTCTGTGAGAACCCTTGAGGTGGAAGATGCAGTGGGCGACGTCCCTGGGAAGTTCCTTGTACCTGCGAAGCACAGGCGCCTCTCTGCCCAGTTCCCTTCCTGTTGGCATCTTTGTTTTCTCCCCACTTAGAAAACCATCCTGTCGCGTGTGGACGGTCAGGTCTGCTGGTTGGTGTCACAGGCCCAGGGCTCTACAGAGCTTCAGGTTAAGTTCTCTGTGCCCTCTTGATGATTGGAGAACCCCCCAGGCGCCGTGTGCCTCCGCAGCCAGGGCCACAGCAGGCACGCAGCTCTTGTGCGAACCCAGAAGGCAGGCTGTGCGCCAGTCAGAAGGGCGGGCTGGGCCTGGGCTGGCTCCCTACCTACCCTAAGGCCATGTGTTGTAAGTCCCCAGGTGTGCCCTCTCACAGGCAGACCTGCTGCCTGCACATCTTTGTTCCTCCTGAATCCCGTTCTTTTACACAGGGGTGACGTATGAACTCTGTGACATTCTATGCAAGGCTCTCCAGTCCTCTGACTTCAAAAAAACAAATCCCACTGAAAATGGCAGAGGAGCCAAGGGGCATATGCATGTGTCCTGGGATTAGCACAAAATAACATGTCGATTATTTTGAGCTGGAGGAAGACAGCCTTTGCCTTAAATGCAGTGTGACAGGTGCCTTTGCCTGTCATTCTAAGCCCTGACTCTCTAAGGCCAAGAAGCCGGCTGGGAAGAAAATGCCGCAATGCCAGGTTCCAGGAATGCGCGTGTGGCTGTTACCCGTGGGACTTTCAGCTGGAGGGCCAGCCTCTGCTGGGGCAGGCCCCTTGTCCCTCCCTGGATGCCCCCCCCAATCTTCACACTCCTTCTTTGCTCCCTTCTACCTCATGGACCTGTGCTCTCCACTTGGAGTCACTCCACACCTTACGTCCCTCAGTGCTGTGAGGCAGGTTGGCGGCAGTGGGGGTGGTGGTAAGCATGGTGAACATGAGTATATCTTGACCTGGCGGGCAGGCATCTCTCTTTTCCTAAGTGCTACATGGACAGACAGCTGGATTTCCCTCTTGCTTCTACCTGTTCTTGAAGCTCTAGCAGCTGCTTCCTTTGCAGGAGGGGCTATCTCAGGCCTGTCTTGAGGTAGTCTCTGCCTGTGCTTTCTGTCCTCTCCTGCTCAGCTGTTGAGACCTGTCACAGTCGTTGCCCTTGCCCCAGACTACCCCAAGTTGGCCGCCAGGGTTCCTCCCTGGTGAAAGTGAGCTCTAGTTCCTCAGTGTCGTCTCCACCTGGCACTGAGGGGTCATGCTTGCAGCTCCACTGTGAGCTCTCCTTTGGAAGCAGCTCAAGGATGGAAGAGGATGTGGCCTTCATGCCCAGTCTTCAGTCTCTGAAAGAAAGGCTTATATGTCCAGTGCAGAAGAAAACCGGCTCCCAGGGCTGCTGGGTGTGGGTCCACCCACTCTTCATTGGCCAAAGTGTTCTCTTCTTGGAGGGGCTTTGGAAGTAGGGGCCTGGTGATTTGTGTCGTCACCATGTGCGAGGGTATTCACCAGGGAAAGCTCACATTTAGAGATTCCCCAGTGCTACTGCAGCTTCATGTGGGCCTTGCTGGCTCTAGGGCAGCCTCCATGGCTTCAAGGTAGAGCCTGTGGCCCAGTGACAAGGTGGCGGTGTGGTACTCTTTCCGACATCACGGAGTTCCCTCTCCAGGTGTGTTTAATGGCCGTCTGGCCAGCATGCTCACGTGCTCAGAGAATGTCCATTCCCATCAGTGTCTGCCTTTGTGTATATGAAAACTACCAGGAAAAGAAGGGGAAACAAGTTCCCAGTTCAAAAAGATCTTTCAAAAAGTTGCAGCCTGGGAAACTCTTAGAGATGTGCTGAAAGCTAAGGACAAAACCTTGGGCGTGTGTCGGGCTACATGGGAAGGGGAGCAGCCAGCAGAGCATACTCCACCCCTCCTGGCCCCACCCAGGGTCTCCCCGGCCCCAGCAGCCCCAGCAGCCTGTATGCCTCACACCCTGGTCGGGGAAAAGGAAGCACAGCCTTCTGTCCGTCCAGCACCCGGGAATTGTCCTCTCCTGCCCATGCCTCACCTCCCACCCCCTCCAAAGAAACCATGACCATGCTGCCAGTGGCATCTCGAGTTTTCATTTTTTTGGATGAAGTGACATTTAGCTTTAACAAGACATTTCCAAAGCGCCTAGTCTCCTCCCCCAAATGCTAACTTTAAAAGTTGGGCATTGTAGGCGAAGAATCCTTTAAAAAAAGGCTAGCAAGAGAAAGGCATCAGGCTATGCATAAATGTGCACTTCCCCATCTCCCCCGTTAGTAAACTTTAAAGATCCTTTTGAGTTGCTTTCCATGGATCATTTTGGTTTCTTCAAGAACCTTAGAAGTATAGTCTGTTACTGCAACTTCTGTAGTGTGTAGGCTTTCATTTCTACCACAAAATATGCTATATGCTATGTATCAAGCTTTCTGTGATCAGAAAGGAAAGGTGCCTTATATCCCAGTGTCACGACTACATCCCTAATGAGCAGAAGCACAGTGTGGACGGAAGCGTTGGGGCTTCCGTTGGTGAAACAAGACACTGTTCAGCAAGATGCATTCAAGTGGCTCGAGGCTGCTTTGGTTTTCTCTCCCTTTTCTTCCCCCTTTTTCTTTTTTGCTTTTTTTTTTTTTCCCCCTTCTTTTTCCTTTGTAGTTTGCTTTAAACAGAAAGCACTTAAATAGATAACTATGTGTAAAAGCTCTGTGCAATAGAAGTCACTTTTCTTCATTTTTAAAGATAACGTATTGCACACCAAATGAACTCAAAGTAAGCTTTAGACCAGGGCCGTCAGGTGGGGCTGAGTATGTTCACTGTAGTTCCGTTTGTTCATGAACTGAAGGGAAAACAGGCCTCCCCGCACCACCCCCCCCAGCCTCTCAGCCTGCCTCTCGCTGCCCACCGGCTTGGTGCGGCAGGTGGGGGGCGTGGGATTCAGCAGCCGAGAACCCACCCGAGTGCCCAAGACCACAGCCATCCCTTCTAGCACTTAACTTTCTCCTTGAGATGGACTGACTGCTACTGACCTGCCAGCGTGCGTGAGGATAATTATAAAAGGATGATTCCTTGAGAGAAAGAAAAATTATTTCTATCCTCTTCTATTTATTACTAGGTTAATCATTGAAAGTACTTATCAGGAGTGTATTGTTAATTTTGTGTTGTTATTGTTGTAAATGCTGTTTGCCATCACTCCAGTGGTTGCTGTCCCTTGCTTCCTGCCCACCCCGACCCCAAGAACCGAAGAGTCTGGGGATTGGTGGGGGGCTGGGGGGGGGGGCAGAATCAGACACCCGTTTCCAGAATAGCCACTCAGAAAATGGTGGTCTCTGTACTCCTAACTCTTTAAGTGAGAGAGAGTTTATGTCATGAACAAAAATCTACCCATGTGAGGAAGTGCCGAGTTGAACATGTATGTGAGAAGCTGCAGATGGACTTAGAAAAGCAAAGTTGAGTTCCCCAAAGCCTCCTAGAGCCTCTGGTAAGACTTCTGGGTTCGTGGGGTTCCAACGAGCCCTCGTCAGAAAGGGCCTAGCGGCCTGCCCGGGAGCACATCGCTTCCAACGCGAGGGCGCTTTCTTGCCAGGCTCACATGGTTGATGGGTTTTAGTTGGATTTTGTCGTCATTTTCCTTGCTTACAAAGTCGGCCATAACCATCTTGTGAAGCAACAGTTTGTTAGTACCGGCTGTGGCTTGAGGATGCACACCCAGTAGGTCACTAGGGGAGGCCCTCTCCCCTTTAGTGTGGCGGATGGAGGCGTGTTGGGCATGGAGGAGAGCTTTGGGCGGTGAGAAGCACAGCCGACGAGATACCCAGTTGCTTCCTGTGTGGTGTCCTGTGGGAGAAGGCGCTCCGGCCGCCCAGGGTGGGTGGGAAAGCTGCCTCCACTCGCTCCCGAAGGGCCTGCACCACCCCCACCCGCACCCCTTGCGCCAACCAGCGGCGTTTCCCCATTGTGCCATCGCTTTTCCCCTTCTCTGAAATTGTCGGGGTCCTAGTTTTGTTCTTGTCTCTTTGAAAGAAAGCCCATCGGTAAAATAACTGCCCATCCCCTCGAAGGGTTTTCGTTTTTCTCTAGTCTATGCATTTCTCTATCTGGAGCCGTTTTCTGCCTCTCTCCTCGAGAAAATGGGCGTTTCACGTCCCACCATCTGAGACCCCTCAGAAAATGTGCGTTAGGGAGACTTGAGGCTATGCTCAAAATTCTTGGGAAACTTGAGGCTCTGCTCAAAATTCTTAAAGCATTTGCAGATAACTCGTAATCAAAAGAAAGTGAGAGAAAAAAAAAAACGTGGTTTCCCACGTCCCTTTCCGCGGAGTAAGAGACCTGGCTCTCTGCATCTGTGCAATAACTACTCGCCCTGAGAGCGGCGTCGGGCGCCGTCCAGACTACTAGTACTAGCACAGCACAAGCCCAGCTCGCACCGGGGGCATCCTCCCGAGGACTCTCTAATAAGCTCGGTTCCCCCCCCGTGTATTGTGGTGTCTTACATTTTAGCAGTATTTTATATTTTCTGTAACGCACTAAGTCTTAGATGTTTTTAGAGCTCGTTTGTTAATATTCACAATCACAGATTTTTTTTTTTAATCCTCACAGAGACCCAATTGACCAAAAAAAAAAAAAAAAAAAAGCGTCATTTTTGTACAAATAGCTTTGAGAAGCCTCTGTTGTGTTGCTGTGACTCATCTCTGGTAACATTTTATTTCTTGCTATTTGTTTCAACATTAAGAGTCGAAGTTGACCTGGCTGGCACGGGGGTGGCGGAGGCACCCGTCGGCCCTCGGCGCTGTCCCTTCTGTCTTTGGTTAGCCATACGATGTTTGTTCTCAGCACTGTACAACAGTCCCTATATGATATGGAGAAGCAATATCACTGTATGAAACTCACACCATGTATTATTATTATTCACTAGCACCCTAGGTGTGATAATTGAAGTAAATATCTTTTATACAAACACAAGAATGCGTGGGTTGTTTTTATTTAAAGTGCTCTGGCCTGGGAAGCAGCAGCAAACACTCTCATTCTGGGTCCCGGTGGCACCTCAAGAACTGCCACTCACAAGCTTAGCCATCTCTGTACTGTCTTGTGCCGCCTTGGGTGTGGGTAGCTTCCGGGCAGGGCACCGGCAGGTACCGGGGACGGGGTGCCGTGTCCTTGGGCTCTTACCCAGTTCTCCATCCCAGTTGTCTGAAATGCTCGGTATGGCCCCGCGTCCAACTTGCTCTTGTCCCTCTGCGGTGTGGGTGCCCTCGGCCCGGATGCCCACCCCTGCTGGCAGCCGCATCCTTGTCTGTGCCTGTGCGGTGGGAGTGCCGGCCCCCGTTTCCAGGGATGTTGTGGCTATAACTTACAAGTGCGGCACCGGGCTGGCTGTGGCCGCCTAGGACATGGGGTTCTGGTCCGAGCTGCCCGTGCCAGCCAGGGACCTGGCTTGGCCTCTCCCCTACTGTGGGGGTCACTCTCTTGGTCCTTGTGGAAATGGACAGGCCAAGGGCACCTGTTCGCATGGGCAAGTGAGGGGGGAGAGGAAAGAAGACACAGAGTCTTGTGGGTTTCTGGAGTGACAGGGTTCCTGAGAAGACCCTCCTCCTAGTCAGGGCTCAGGCCGGAGGAGCACGGCGGGAAGCCCCAGGCTGGTGCCTCAGAAAAGAGCTGCCCACCTTCCCAAGTGTGGGTGGCTGGGGGGGAGGGTCATGACCTCATTGCACAAAGCCTTTTTACCCAGCAAGTCTCCCACATGAGATTTTAATTAGGCAGAAAGGTCTTGCAGGGCTGACCCTTTCTGTACAGTAAATCACGTGCCCCAGGGGCAGAGAAGGGGAGCAAGACTTTGCACCCTGACTGCATTTGGGCAAATCACTCCACCTCCCCGTGCTTGGCCGCCTCCCCTTCCTTACAGTTAAGTGGGTCTGAACAAAATTAGGTGACGGATTTGATGCTTTTTTCGTGTAGATCTACAGGGCGGCGCTATGTGCTGAGAGAATTTTGAGCAAGTGAGTCACTACAGCGATCCTTTGCGTTTACAAGGCCCACGGGCGTCTCCCCTGGGGTATGCTGCTGCCTCCCACCCTGGGTGCTAGGATGCTGGCTTTGAGGGGTCTCTGCTTTGGCATGCTGTGGGCACCTGTAAGGTGGCAAGGGCCCCACGGTGAGGGGCTGCGCTGGGAACCGAGGGCTCCAGGGAACTGCTAAAAGGTTGGCGGAGCCTTGGTCTGAGGCTGACGCGCCCAGTGCGGAGCGGCCTGGCGTTGGTATGTTTCGGAAGTCACCGCCTCTCAGATTCTCCGACTGCCAGTAGGAGGGGCCTTGTCTCAAGCAGAATAGTTTGTGGTCAAGTCCAAGTGGAGCTGCTGCATTGGGGGCAAGTGGCAGGGCTCCAGGGAGTGAGGTCCCAGGATCCCCCTCATTTTATGCGGGGGCCTTGGGGGCCGCTCCGTGCGCTTAAGCAGAGCTGCCTTTGTGTGCCAGCAGCTCCTCTGAGCAGCGGGGCCGTGGGCAGCTCTTAGTAGATGCTCAGGAAGTCTCTTCTGAAAGAGGGAGTGAGCATACCTTTTGGAGCTTCAGTTTCCTTCTCTGGGAAGTGGACGGAACAGTGCCCGAAGTCCAGGGCGGCTGTGAGGCTGCTCTGGTCCCACGTGGAAACCGCATGGCCCAGGACCTGGCCCACAGCAGGCCCGGGACGTGTCGGTGGTTGTGGCTGATGAAGAGTGTGGGCATTCCATCTTCCGGTTGCCAGAGCCGTGCTCACCCTGTGCTGGGGCAGGAGGCGGCCCCTCTGTGCAGGGCCAGTCGCTGCCAGGCTTCATGTTGCCGCCAAAGCGTCCTCAGGGTGGGCCGCAGAGCCCGAAGCGCCCTTGGGCCTGGCCCAGGTTAGAAAACTCAAGTCTCTGCCACCCCCGGCCTCAGCCACGGGCGCTGTTGTGGAGAAGGGGCTGTGCCTCGTCACAGGGAGGGGGTTTCCTCTTTTAAGATAGGCACCTCCTTTGACTGACCCCCACCCCACGACTGCCAGACCCAGAAGCTTCCCATGTGTGAGGGAACTAGAACCCCCAAGAGATGCGCTGGGCAGTGGGTCTTAACTGGGGGGGGGGGGATTCTCCCCACCCCAGGGGACGTCAGTGGCAGCCGCAGCTTGCGTGGACCTCTGGCATCTAGCATGCGGAGGCCAGGGCCCGGGTCGCCGCCCACTACAGGTGTCTGTGGCGCCGCGGAGCAAGCCTGCCCTAGGCGAGGGGGTGCTGCTCGGCCCCGCGAAGGCCTCTTCCTCCTGCCCCCAGCTCTTCAGCAGACGCGTCCTGAGAAACCCTCTGAGCCAGGCGACAGGCTCCAGGCTGGCGGCCGGCAGTCTCGAATTGCTCACTGACCAGGGTGCAGAGCCCACTGTGACTGCTCCTATGATTTGTAGGAGGGCGTCCGAGCACTGACCTGGGGGAAGCGGCCTTGACAATGAAGAGGGAAGGCGAGCGGGCGCCAGGGCAGGCCGGCCGAGGGACGGCAGGTGTGCTGGGGACGGGTGGGTGCACTTTCTCGTATGGATTCCCATCCCGTCGGTGATAAAAGCAAAGCAGAGCCCACGTTGCTGGATCCGGAGGGTGGGCTGCTCTTGGTGAAGCGTGTTGTCTAGAAGGCCACTGGGGTGTAGTTGAGCGTGCTCTGCAGACAGGCTTGGGTGGGACTAAGGTTCCCCACACCCCTCCAGCAAGCGTGCACTCATTGGCGAGGGTGCGGGACCACCCAGGGGCTGCTGCCCAGGCGGGACACAGTCTGGCAGGGCCGAGCACCCTACCCCCGCCACCAAGCGAGCCCTAACCAGTCACCTGGGCCCCTGCCCGGGGCTGGCACCCACAGACGGACGATGGCCCTGCCGGCTGCTGTCAAGGCCAGCAACCCAGAAGGCGCTGCGGTCCTGGGAACCCCTGTGCAAGTTCCCGCCTCGAGGAAGCAGGGGCTTCCCTGCCGGGCCAACCCCTCAGCCTGGTGCTGCTCGTGGCCCTGGGTTATACCAGGGCACCAACATCGGCGCGTTCCTCCTGCTGGGGCGGGGACAGATGGCCAGCATCATAAATAAGTGGGTAATGTAGTAGCATAGGAGGTGGGAGATGTTATGGGAGGAAAATAGGGTCGGGGGGATGGGAAGAGCAAGCAGAAGGGTTAAAGTTTTAAATCTGGTGTCCGGGGTAAGCCTCGCTACCAAGGTGACCTCTGAACAGACTGTTGACAGAGGTGAGGGAATGAGCCATTCCAGGCAGAGGGCACTTGCAAAGGCCCTGTGGTGCAAAAATGCCTGGAGCCAGTAAGGGTGGAGTGCCACCAGCAGGGCAGGAGCAGGGGGCCACAGGGTCAGAGAGCTAAGGGAGAGGAGAGTGGCGCTCGTGGGCCCTGATAAGCCTCCGCTTTTGCCCTGAGTGATACGGGGACCGTTGGAGGGTTTGAACAGGAGGTGATCTGATTGTGTTTCTTAAGGGGTAAGGGTGGAAGCATGGGGACCCGCGAGGAGGCTGCTGCCGTAGCAGAGGTGAGAGATGAAGGTGGCTGGGGCCGGATTGGTGGCAGTGGTGAGAAGTGGTTGGATTCTGGATCTGTTTTGAAGGTAGAGCCAAAAGTAGGCTTGCAGCAAGTTAGATGTCAGGAGGGACAGAGGAGAGCTAGGCTGCCTCCAAGCTTCTCGGCCCGAGCCACAGGTGGCCTTGCCTGAGAGCGGCACCCCCTGAGAATCAGGGGCCGCCCGGGGATGAATCAGATGCGGGGCTGGAACCAGGACTTAGGTTTGGACCCGGTGAGTCTGAGATGCCAGTGCGGCCCCCTCAGGGGAGAGGTGTGGCCTCGAGGTAGGAGTTGAGGCGTCGCCAGCTCATCGGTGGCACAGAAGGTGGCCAGCGTGGCTGAGCAGAGGACTGACAGGCAAAAAGCGGCTGCAGGGCCGAGCCCTGGCGCGTCTGTGCTCAGAGCTTGGGGAGGAGACCCAGCGAGGAAGCGGGGGCTGGGGCGGGGGGCTGTGGTGCTCTAGAATCCAGCTGCTGACAGGCCAGCTCAGATGGGGGCTGAGCCGTGTGCAGAAGTCCTCGGTGACCTTGACGAGTGTGAGAAGGTGACCAGTGACCTTGACAAGAGCCGTCTCTTGGTGTGGTGGGGGCGGAAGTCTGGCCAGAAGGGTTTAGAGACTTGGGAGGGGAGGAGTTGGAGTCTGAGAATGGACAATTTTTCAAGGAGTTTTGCTGGAGGAGGCGGTGGGGTCAGGAGGTGTGTGTGTGAGTGTGTGTGTGTGTGCACGCGTGTTTCAGATGGGAGAAATCCCGTGCCTGGATGCTTACAGAAAGGAGAAGCAAGAACTGATGGGGAGGGATGGCTGGGGTGCACCCTTAGGCGTGAGGGGAGGGGAGGGCAGGCATCCGCCAGCCCTGCTTACCTGTAAGGGGGCGGGGGTGCTGGCTGCTGAGCAGGTCCCCGCTCCCACCCAGCTGCCCGCACTGACTCAGTAACGCAGATCCCCCATCTTCAGGAAAGCCACGGGGACAGCACCCCTGTCCTTGCCATTCAACTCCACTATGACAAGTGTCTGCGTTTAAGTGGCACACAGTCAGAAATGGTGCCTGATCTGAAGGTCCCTCGGACTGGACCTTTTTATTTCTTTCTCCCATCTGAACTGTACCCTCTAAGAGGCCCTCCCATAATCCCCCTGAAGGGCGGGGAGGCTGCTTGGGGCCCTTCTCACACAGGCCACCCTGCAGAGGCGAGGGGTGCTCTCCCGTCCTGCCTGGGCGCCGCCCCGCCCTGCACCCTCCCTGCCTTCATCCGTCTGTGGCTCCCGCTCCCCCTTCCCTCTCTCCCAGCTTTACTCCCGGTTGCAGATACGCCATTCTGCGCCTCCAGACCCCCAAAGACCCTCTGTCATGTGCGCCCCACCCCCAGGTTCTGTCCAGAGAGTGGCTTGTCCCCAGGTCCCACCTCCACACCCCTGCTCAAGCCCCACCTGCCACACCGGCCCCCAGCACCACCCCTTCCTTGGCCAAAGTGCAGCCAGTTAGCACCAGCTCCTCACCGGCTCAGCCTTTCTGTAGCTTGAGACCCTGGTGACACCTTCCAAGTCAAGGTGCAAGGCGCTCTGGTCAGCGCAGTGCCTGGGCACCCTGCCTCCTGATCCCCCTGCTTCCTGACCCCTGCTCCGGGTCTTTTGAGCACATCCCTGGAAGCGTGGCTGGCCCAGGCCATTCTGGCCATTCTCTCTGGGCGTCCCCGTCCACTGCTGGGGCTCCAGCTCCCACGGCGCACACCTGCCCCGGCTCTCCCACCAGCCCTTCTTGCTCCCCAGACCCGGACCAAGCTGCTGCTCACCCTTCCTCATTTGGGGAGTCATGCTTAGTCATGGGCCTCCCCAAAGGGTTCTGTACAATGACGGGGTCCACAGCTCCCTCACCAGTACCTTCTCCTGCCGTGCCCCAGGGCTCCGTGCCCCACTGTCCCAAGAGGGTGGTCTGCCGCGATCCCGCCGCCCCACCCAGGGCCTCCCGTTCCCTCCACCACAACCAGCCCCATCACAGACATGCTTGCCAGTCGCTGTCCCACCACACATGGGGGCATCTCGGCATCTATGTCAGGCCCACCCCTCCGGCCTTGGCAAGAGGTGCCACTGTGCATGGGGCTCCCCGCCCTTCCCCGGGGACTTGGCCTTGCCCACCGCGACACCCTGCCTCCTGTGTCCTCAGCTCCCACACTCCTCTCTCCTCTGCACTGAAACTCCTCCTGCCTCGCGTCCCACCAGAGTCCTTGCCAGGGCCACCTCCTCTCCGGGGACCAGCACGTTTCACATGTTCTGAATCCAGAACTATCCCACCCCCTCTCTGCCAGCACAGACCCCCGAGGCTGGCCACCTGCTTGGGACTCCCCCAGACCATCAGGAAAGCTGGTCCGTCAGGCCGCGGGGCCAGGCCGCCGTCCTCGTCCTTGTCTCACCCAGAGTCTGGTGTGAAACTGCCCGTGCCACCCCCTTTGCCCTGAGTCGAATGAAGGGCTCACACTCCATGCCCTCGTGGGGTGTCTGGACCTGACTTCCCAGGCCAGGACCGGCATTCCTCTTGTCATCATTCCAATACTCAGAACAGCACCTGGCGCCCACAGCGCCTCACCAAACATGCATCCTCCAAACCTCCAAACGGCCCCCAAACATGCTGAGAGCCTTTTCCCCATTTCTGGGCCTGATTGGGAAGCGTTCCGGGGCCGCAGCCTCCTGCCACCTCAGCCCCTCCTCGGGCTGGATTCCCATGCTCCAGGTGTTCTCCTTCATCCGGCCTGGTTGCCCATTCCTAAGCCCTTATCCATGCCCTGCCCCTCTCGTCCTGGTGAGTGCCAGGCTAGGCCAAAGCCTCACACAGTAGGGCAGCCAACGCCAGCCCCTCTGGGCCAGGCCTGAGGCCAGCAGGGTCGCAGGGGTGGGTATGAGGGTGGGGACAGGGGGCATCGGCAGCCCCCAGCCCCGGGAGAAGGAGGCCTCTCCGCAGGGCTGGCCCCTGCCGCCTTGCAGGACCGTGACCTCAGAAGCACATCCAGGCCCGGTGGCCTCTGCCATCCTTTCTCCTCACTCAGCCTCAGCTCAGACCTCAGCTCTGGCTCCGGGCACACGTGGCCATCGGATTCCACGTCTCCCGTGGCTGAGTTCCTCTGAGATTGAGCCCACATGCCTTGCCTGTCTTTGCCTCTGTGGCTGCCCATGCTGTATGTCTTGATTGAGGCGTCGTCATTTGAGGGTTCATGTCCCCCAGCACCTGCTTCCCTCCATGGCCATGGATGGTGGTCCGGGCTGAGTCTGCCGGTCCTGCTCTGAGCCCAGGGGGGCCCTGCCCTGCTTAGGCCCACTCCCCACCTGCAGGCAGAGGCCGGCACACTCACCTCCCTCCAAGCAGCAGGGAGGTCGCGAGCTCCGCTGTCAGGACCGTTCCTGCTGAACCACTGCCCACACTGCTGTGGACAGCTTGGCCCGAGGCTCCCATCTCCATTTCTCAGGCTCAGAGAGGCTGAGTGACTTGCAGGGTCTCAGAGTGCCTAAAAGGCAGGGCAGGAAGTCAAACCCAGCTCTAGAGGCCTCCAGCTCAGCTCAACTGCAAGAGGCCACCTGGAGCCGTGACCCCAGCTGCTTGGTCTGCATGTTCCTTCCTCCAGTGGAGGGGCAGGGGGACGTGGGGGTGGCAGCCAGGGGACCCTTAGAGGGCGGGAATATGTGTCCCTGGGGTCCCCGTCTCCTCTGGTCGGGGCCTGTCGTGGAGGACCCTCCCTCAGGAGTGGCATTCAGCCTCCCCCGCTCCCACCCTGCCTGCAGTGATGGCTCCAAGCACAGCTCTGGCAGCCGCAGGGGTCCCGGCTGGGCTCTTGGACAGCGGGTGGCGTTCAGACCGCAGGCTTACAGGCCCTGCCTCTGTGCCTCAGCCCCTCCCCCACGCCTGAGCCTTCACCCCAGCCTTACCCCATCACCCCCCTGCCCTGTCCCTGCCCTCGCGGGCGGCCACCCTCTACTTCTGCTGTGCGCGCACGCCAACTGGCCAGCCCTCAGTTTCCCCAGAACTGGGCCTGCCCCTTTCCTGGGTCCAGACCCTTCACCGCCATGAACATCTCCCAAGACCCTGAAGCTCTGCGGTGGTCTCTTCACCCTACGCTGAGACGTCCACCCACCTCCTCTCCTAACCGGCTCTGCAGTCAGATCCCTCAGGCCTGGGACCAAGGGACCCACCCCAGGCCAGCTGTTGTGGCATTTGTCATCTCTCCCTGAGCCTCCTTCCCTGGCTCCTTCCCACACAGGGGAGTGCAGAGGCTGGGGGTGCAGGGGCCTGGTGGAAACCCCCATGGGCTGCCCAAGGCCCACCCTGCCGCCCACGGCCCTTCCTCCCTGGCCAGGCCACCTCCTGCACCCCCTCCACTCCGGACCCCTCACCCCTACCGACACCACCTTCCTGCGAGGTACATAAGAGGGACCCCGCGACTGTCGGCAGGAAGAAATCCATTCAGGGCCACCCAGGCAAAGGGCCCAAAGGAGCTGAGCCCCTGGGGTGGGGGAAGGGCTTAGATGCAGCCAGAAGTCTCGGTTTTTCATCTGTAAAATGGGGAGCTTCTTGTCTGACTGACTGGACTGAGGCAGGTGAAGGGCTTGGCGAGCAGGGGGCACTCAGGAAATGGAGCCGGTGGGTGTGAGGCGGGGCCGCCCCCTCAGCTCAGGGCACTCAGCAGGCGGCACAGGGAGAGAGAAGCGAGCCAGCCACCCTGCGGCCACTCCCCAGATGCTGTCCGCCGCCCGCGGCCTTCGATTTCTGAGGCCACAGTGCCCCCTGGTGGCCTTACCACCTGCCCCAAAGAACAGCGCCTCTGGCGAGGAGCAGCTCGCCTGCCATTCCCTGCCTGATACCTCCAGAGCAGAGTTTGTTGTCACCATTTTATAAATGAGGCCCAGACAGGGTGAGTCAGCTTCCCAGAGTCACACAGCCAACCCGAACAAGAGGCCACTGCTGTCCTCTCTGCCACAAGTGGTTTAAGACACCCAAGGGTTCCCCAGCATCCCCCACCCTCCAAAAGGGCAGGAAAGTCTCTAAGCAGGATGAGTTTGAATTTGCTTTGTTGTGGAGACAGCACCTGGCACTTGGGGGAGAGGTGTAGGGCTGTGGGCCAGGGGGTCGCCCATGGCCCGTGTCCACCACTGCAGCTGGAGGGCTTGGGAGGGGGTCAGCTCGAGGCAGGACCTCTCACCCCCAAGCCCTGTGGGGTCTAAGGAGGTCTGCCCTACCCCCGCTGCACCTGAGGTCGTCTGCCCCTTTCTCTGCTACTCCCACCCCAACAGGGGGCCTCTGGGTTCAACTCCTTGCCCTGCGCGAGCAAAAGGGGTTTCCAGGGGTGCCCGGCTGGTCACGGGCACAGCCAGGATGCAGCCCCCTTCTCCCCAGTCCCAGAGCTGGGTTCCCTTCCCCCACCCAAGGTCTCTCACAGGCCTAGAGAGTTCTGGGCCAGGAGTGCCCTTGAGACCCTGCTGGCTGGATCTAACCGTGGTCCTGCAGGCAGTGTCGGGGGGAGGGAAGGCATGAGCTGCCCCCTCCCCCAGGCTCCCTCTGATGGCCACATCTTCCTCTGGCCACAGGGCGCTGTGCGGAGCTGCAGGTCCACGTCACCGAGGCGGTGGCCACGGTGGCCGAGCAGAGGGAGCTGATCGCCCGCTTGGAGCAGGACCTCAGCACCATCCAGTCCATCCAGCGGCCTGATGCCGAGGTGAGCCCGCCACCCACCCACGGCTCTCCCAGTGCACCAGCCCGTGACTCGGGCAGGCCCTGAAGTTCTGGCCTCCGGAGTGAGGCTTGGGACCCAGCGTGGTCTGTGTTAGCTGTGCCCAGGTCCCCACTGCCGGACAGCCCCCTCTGCTCCCTGCCCCCATTTGCGTGGCCACCCTAAAAGGGTGTGCTGGTGGGGCGCCACCCACCTCCTCCTCCCCCCCCCCGCAGGGCGCAGCAGAGCACAGTCTGGAGAAGATTCCAGAGCCCATTAAGGAGGCCACCGCCCTGTTCTACGGTGAGGAGGCCCAGCCACCTGGGGTGCATGCAGGGCGGGGGTGGCAGGGAGCCATGCAGCCTGAGCCCTGATCCCCAAGGAGCACCCCCCAAAGACGGTCACGGCCCCCCACGCAGCAGTGCTGCAGCACCTGCAGGTGCAGGGCAGCAGAGAGAGGGGTGAGCCCCCACCTGCCCTTCGGGGCCTTTGCCTGACACCCCCACACACCAGGGTCCTGGCTTGACGCCCCTCGGCCCTGCCCGGGGCCTCTGGAGGCTGGAGGGTGGTGGTCCAATTTCTGGAAGGCGCCACATGAAATGCAGCCGCAGCTCCCTAGGGGGCGGGTCTCCTCAGCGTGAGGCCGGAACCTGGGGCTCCTGGGCCCGACGTGGGCGTGGGGGGGTACCGACGGCCTCCCAGGCCCCTCAGAGGCCCTTTGCTTCCCTGGGAGCTGGGGGCCAGTCCGACAGGTGCAGGGGCCCCAGATCCAAGTAGAGGGTAATGGAGAGAGGGGCTTTGGGGCATTGCCCCTGCCTGGGAGCACCCCTCCCCGCTGTCCCATTCATCCCCCTTCCAGAGCCCCCAGCCCAGTCCTTCCCAGCCCTGCTCAGCACCAGTGGTCAGACACCGTGGCAGCTTCCAACCCCTGGCCTGTGGCCAGAGCTCCCTCAGGACTGAGGCCACGCGACCCGAGGGGCGGCCTGCTGGGGCCGGCCACCCCCTACCACTCTCCTCCCGTCTGCTTTCTAGGAGCACCAGCCAGCGGCCCCCTCCCCGAGGGCCAGGTAGACTCGCTGCTCTCCATCATCTCCAGCCAGCGGGAGCGCTTCCGAGCCCGGAACCAGGAGCTGGAGGCTGTGAGTCACACCCCCCTCCCCTATACTCCTTGGACCAGAGAGCACACTGAGGGGAACCAAGGCTTGAGGGAGAGAGAGATGAGTGCTGTGCAGTCAAGGAGGGCTTCCTGGAGGAGGCCATGCCACAATGGGCTCTGAAAGAAGACTCAGATGCTCAAGGTGGAGGAGAAGACGTAAGTGGAGGCCAGTGAGCCAGAACACAGCACAGGTACTTCCAGGGCTGTGGAAAGGAGTCGTGGGAAACGACACAGGGCTCAAGAGTCACCCACTAAGTGTCCCGCTGCCAGGCAGGGGCACGTGGTTTCCACTCTACAGATGGGGGCACCACGGGAGCTCTGGGCAGCAGAGCAGCATTACAACAGAACTGAGAAGGGAGACCTGGCAGCCAAGTCGGGCCTGAAGCCTGGCCAGGAAGAAACACCTAAGTCAGGGGGGTATGGAGAAGCAGGGGCAGCTTAGAGAGGAGACGTGGCACTATCCCAGCCACGGGGTGCTCTGCTGCCCCCACACAGACATGCCACAGAGCCATGCCCTGTGCCCCTGATGGCCCTCCAGTGATCCTTCTCACGGAGTTGCGCCTTGAGCCCATGGTGGAATTTCTAGACCCTTCCTCTCCATCCACCTGGAATGTTGATGACGGAAGTTTCCAGGCTCAGGACTTGGGGGGGCTTCTCTGGGTGCCCACCACAGGCCAGGCTCAGGGCTGTGCAGCGGCAGGGGTAGATCCAATCAAAGGGACCCTCTGATCTGGGCTCCAGAGTGAGGCTTTACACAAGGGCGTCATCAGGGCCCTTGCCCCCAGTACCCCTAAAAAGAGGCCCTTTGCTCTAGAAACACAGCCTGTAACCCTGGCCTTTTTTGTACCATTTGAATTTTGAATAGTGGGAAGGAAAAACCTCTCCAAGCATTGGAATAAATTGAAGACGAGGCCCCATTTCACCTTGCCCTTAGGTTGGCAAACATTAAAGCCCAAAGTGTGTGATTCCATTTATACGAAACATCCAGAAAAGGCAAATCTCTAAAGGCAGAAAGATTCATGGGGGCCGGGAGTGACCGCTAAAGTGTTCAGGGCTTCTTGCTGGGGTGATGGAATGTTCTGGAACTAGGCGGGGGGGGGGGTGTAACACTGACTGTACTAAAAGCCATTGGGCTGTGCCTTTGGAAAGGGCGATGGTTCTGTTACACGAATTATATCTCAGCGATAATTTTGAAAATAAGGCCAACGACACCAAAAACAAACAAAACATGAAGAAACTGAACCAAGAACTATGGCTTCTGCTGAGGTGGGGTCACAGGAGGGGAAGGGGGGCTTCCCAGAGAAGGCAGCTTTAAGAGGGGTCTAGCAGGTCGGAGACACCACATGCCAAGAAGGGGCTCGAGGCATACTGCGCAGGGTGTGTGCCAGCGAGGAGCCCCCCCTACCCCTCCCCGCCCCCTTCCACCCAGCACCCTGCCCGCCCACCTGCCCGCAGGAGAGCCGCCTGGCCCAGCACACCATCCAGGCCCTGCAGAGCGAGCTGGACAGCCTGCGAGCCGACAACATCAAGCTCTTCGAGAAGATCAAATTCCTGCAGAGCTACCCCGGCCGGGTAAGGGCCGCCCGTTGCAGGCAGGGGGAAGGTGGACAGGGGATCCTGAGGAGGGAAGTTGGGGAGCGCTGGGCCTGGGGGGCCCCCAGAGGCCATCCGGCCCCCCTCCCACCTGCCTGCTGACCTCCCTAAGCTGGGGAGAGGCCCCAGAGTGGAGCCCGGGGGGAGGACAAGAGGCAGGGGCCACGGACCCCAGGCCCACGGGCCCAAGTGGACTGCTCTGAAATGTGGGTGACCCACCAGCTGAGCCCAGGACCTGGGAATTTAACCCAGGAGAAGACGCAGGGGGGCGCTGGAGAATCTGGCCCAATCAGGAGAATGGGGCGAAACCGAGCCACACGTCCCTGGTGTCTTTCAGCTCCCAGATCTCAGAGGGGACCCCCTTGTACAAGGAAGCCCCTTCTCTGAGCTGTGGGGGGACAGGGTGAGCAGCAGAGGGGAGGGCACAGACACACTCAAGGCGGGGCTCCCTGGGGACAAGACCCTGAGCCATGAGGCGGTGGCACCCCTACCCAGTGGAGCTGCTCGGGGGCCACCAGAGGGCGCCAGACTCCTGCAAACCACTGCCCCAGCGGGTGGCTGCGGCGGGGGGCTCCTCTCCCAGGTGCTGCCCGCGGCCCACAGCCGCCCCCACACTCCCAGCGGACCCCCTCAGAGCCCCCGCCCTGTACCTGGGCCCAGCCCTGCCCGTGAGGCGGGACCGTGCCCTGAGGCTGGAGGAGGCTCCGTGGCCTCGTGTTCCTGGCCAGGGCAACACGTGGCATCGGCCACACTCGCGCTGCCTCCCCGGGGCCCGCCCCGGCCATGGGGCTCCCTCCCCGACACTGCCCGCTGACCCCGGCCTCTGTCCTCGCCTTGGCCCGCAGGGCGGCGGCAGCGACGACACAGAGCGGCGGTACTCATCCCAGTACGAAGAGCGCCTGGACCCCTTCTCCTCCTTCAGCAGGCGGGTGCGTGAGCCGCCGCCAGGCAGGCCCCAAGGAAGCCCGCAGAACCCCCCGCTCCCCTGGCCCTTGGGCATCTGGTGCCCCGCCATTCCCCAGTGTACCAGCTCTGGGCACGTGCTCATGCTGCGTCCTCCCCTGCCTGCCCCCCACCGTCCTCCCCTCCTGCCCCCCACCGTTCCCCTCTGCTTGCCCCCACCACACGCAGTTCCAGGAGCTCTCCGAGGGCAGCCTCCATGCTGAGAAGGCCAGAGCCCACCAGGCAGGGCCCCCAGAGGGCTTGGGTCCTGGAGCAGGTTGCCCCAGGGCATACTCTGGGTGGGGGAGGGGGGTTGACTGACAGCCAGTGACCTGGGGTGGGGTACCCCCTAACTCCCCTCTCCGCCTGCCCAGGCTGTAGAAGGCCTGCCCATGAAGAACGTTCCCCAGGGTAGAGCTGTCAACGTAGAGGGAGGAGGGAGCTCTCGTCTCTGGGGGTGCTCATACAGATGCTGGGGGGCTGAGTAAGATCCTTGGTAGCCCCCTGGGTTCTCTAGGAAAGAGAGAGCCGGGCCCCCATCTGCAATGAGCCCCGCCTGTGGGGCCCTTCGGGGCCACCTCTCCTCACTCCCCCTCCAACACATTCACTTCAGGAGCGGCAGAGGAAGTACCTGAGCCTGAGCCCCTGGGACAAGGCCACACTCAGCATGGTGAGTCCCCTGCCCGTGCCCACTGGGCCCGGGCCCGAGCCTCCGCCTCCAGTCTGTTCTGGAGAAGCCCCAGCGGCCTCTGGGCCCTGCCAAGAGGGCCTTGACCCTGGGCAGCCCCTCCCAACTCCCAACAGCTCTTCTGGGGGCTCTATCCACAGTGGGTCCTGGGGTTGTGCTGCAGGGAGCACCGTCCTGGAATTCCTCGTGGCCAGTTCACTGCCTGTGACAGCGGCACTGGGGCCCCAGCCGCCTGCTCCTTCCCACCCCTTGCTGTCCCAGGGCCCCTCTGCCTGTGCCCTGGACAGCCCCTCAGGAGTGGGAGGGTCCAACCCCACCCCATACCTTGATTGCTCCCCAGGGGCGGCTGATTCTCTCCAACAAGATGGCACGCACCATCGGCTTCTTCTACACTCTCTTCCTGCACTGCTTGGTCTTCCTGGTGAGTGCCCAGGTGGGGCCAGGTGGGCGGGCACACACAGACCCTGTCACTGTGACCATGACAGGACCTGAGCAGCTGGCACCTGGGCCTGCCCAGCCCACTCCCTCAGCTTGTGGCCACTTCTCTCCCTTCAAGGGCCTTGGCTCACCCTGGGGTCCGGGAAGCCCCCTGACCCAGTGGCAGAAGCCTGGCTGACCCATCCAGGGGCCACTCCTGGAAGGGCTTGGTGGAGAGAAGGACCACCGTGGGGACCTAGGGCAGGAGGGGGAAGAGGGTCTCATGACATCTACCACGGGACAGCCAGGCAGGCCGCACAGAGAAGGGACATGGCGAATGGGATGTCCTCAGGGGCGGGGGGATTAGTTAACGGGCACATCACATGCAAGGGCCTGGCAATGCCAAGTAGGGAGATTGGGGGACCATGCCCATGGAAGGACCCCCGCTCTGCCCCCAGGCCCTGCCAGTGCCACCCAGCCATGTCAGGGAGGGCCACGGCTCACAGCAGGCGTGGCCACGGGGCAGGGCTGTCGGCTCACAGTGTCCACCCACCAGGTGCTCTACAAGCTGGCATGGAGTGAAAGCATGGAGAGGGACTGCACCACCTTTTGCGCCAAGAAGTAAGGACGCCCATCCTATAGCCCCTCACCGAGCACCCAGCACCACCCTGACCCATCCCCAAGTTCCTCTGTGGTGCTCCCTGCTCTCCTGTTGCCCCTTCTGGCCCCCTCCCCAGTGCCCACTGCCCTGAGCCCCACCCTGTCACCTGGTGCCCCCTTTATAGTGCCCCCTGGAGACTCCCATGCCCCCCACCCACATACACACACATTTCTCTCTTTACAATCAGCCTCAGCAGAGGGTTCTGTGGCCCCACAGGTTCGCCGACCACCTGCACAAGTTCCACGAGAATGACAACGGGGCGGCAGCCGGTGACTTGTGGCAGTGACACCGGCCCCCTCCCCCAGGCCCGTGAGGGCTGTGCTCCCCGCCCCCGATTGCTCTGCTGTTGCTAATGACTTAGGCTTCCCTGAATGTCCCCCATGGAAACTGCCCCTACCCTTCCGTCCAACAGCGGCCAGAGCCCGGAGGTCCCCTTGGACCCCCTGGAGAGAATATCTCAGCCCCATCAGGTCCCCAGGACCAGAGCCCCCAGTATCCAGCCAGGCTGAGCCAAAGGGGCCTTCTCAAGCCCCACCTCAGGCTGTGACCTGGCTGGGGCTCCGCCCACAGCCTGACCTCTGGCCCTGGTGGCAGAGGCCTCCCAGCTGTGACACCAATTGAGCCTTCACTGATTCTGGCCACAGTTAACAATCAAAACCCAAGCTTTGATCCCCGGGCCTCTCCTTGGGCCCCCGGAGGACCCACCCCTACCCCAAGAGGCAGAGGGCCTTCCTTCCAGGCCAGCAGGGGTGCGTCCACCCCTACCCCCCGCCTGCGTTTGTCACCAACTCTTCTCCCTTCCCTGCCCCCCCCCCCGAGGACATAAGGCTTGACAAGACCACCCTCTCAATAAGAGGGGGGGCTCCAAAAGGCAGGGCAGTTTCTGGTTTCCTCCCCTACCCCCCCAGACCCACAGTGATTTTTGCTTTCTTGTTTAGCGAGGAGCCCCCCCCCAATGAGCCCCCCACGCCTGAGGCTCTTCTCAGCCAGGGGGAGCTGGCTGTGGGCCCTCCTAACAGGGCCACCTCCGGGGCCATTGGCAGACCTTCCTAAGTTACAGTTTTGAGTTGTGCTCTCTGCTTTGCACGTTTAGAATAAACGCTTGCTTGCATCCACACTGGGTGCCCGAACTCTGTGACTTGGGGCTACACTGGGGCACGGGAGGTGCCTGCAGCACCACCCTGGAAGCAGGGCCTGGGCCCGGCGCCTGATCTGCTGATGTGGGACACGGCCCCAGTACACAGGACGTCTGTCCCTCTCTTCCTGTCCCCAAGAATCCCACGAGTGGGTCCAGAGCTTTGCTGAAACACAAACCCTCCGTGTCTGCGTCCTCTTAGGCAGACGAGCAAAGCCAGACAAAAAGGGAACCCTATTCCTTTCTCCGAGAAATACCACTACGTCAGGCCCGAGGCTGAGGTCAGCCTTATGACGCGGCTCCCGGGGAATGCCTGCTTCCCTTTCTGCGGGCTGGGGCCGTGCTCCCGCGTCTGGCACGCACCCCTTTCCCTTCACCCCCTGCGTGCCCGCCCTGGCAGAGCATGAGCGCCAGCCTTGCACTGGGACTCCTCTGGGCCTCCGCCCGCCCCTCACGTAGGCCCCCTCAGCCCCAGCCGGGGGGCTCTTCCACTCGGTCTGGGGATGGCCAGCAAGGCTGCTGCTGACGCCACCTGCAGTCCCATCAGGCCAGAGTCCCCTGGGCCAGCTCCAGCTCAGTCCCACTCTTGTGCATCCCAGGGCCCCCTCTGAGGTCCCACTCCAGTACCTGCCCCCTCGCCTGCCCCCTCCGAACTCCCTCCAAGGCCACGGAGCCATCCGCCCTCAGGGCCCCTGGGTGGACCTGTCCTCCGTGACCCTCACTCCTGTCCCCCTACCACAGAGTTGCTCTTGGCCAACCATGCCAGCTCCCCAGAAGCCACTTCCACATCTCCCACCAGTTCCTCCTTTTGGGTCAGAGTCATCAGCAGTCCAACCGTTCCCCCCCCCCACTTCCGCCTCCCCGGGGACCAGTGCTATTTTCCTGCCAGGAACCTCCCTGGCCTCTGGTAGTCCCCCGAGGAGCTCAGCGCACTCCTGCGAACCAGGTGAGTCCCTGCCGGCAGGGGCCTCCTCTGCCCAGGAGGGTGGGCTCCTCACCAGCCAGCCAGGGCTGTGGGGCTGTCCCCCCAGCCTCATTCATAGCCCCTTGGCTCCCAGCCAGGCTTCCAGGCCTGCGCACAGCCGGGGTCAATGGCTGGCCCACCGCCTGGGATTTCATTAGGTGTTTGCCAGCCAGGCCCACCTGGGTGGAAGGGAAGGGGCTGGGTGTCTGGCCCCAGGCAAGGCCTGCTTTGCTGCAGGGCCCCGTGGAGGGCAGCGCCTGGTGCTGGGCAGAGGGAAGGGCCCCGGCCATCTCCATCTTCACTCACCCACTGGCCCTCTCTAGGTCCCACCCTTTCCAGCTGTAAAACAGGGACAAAAATCCTTGCTTGTCCTGCTTCCTGGGGAGTGAGAGATGTGAAATGGCTTTGGGAAAGGTTAAAGGGCTCTACATGGGTCGAAGGTCACTGTGGATGGGGGAGCGCGGCAGATGGAGGCACTCCAGGCTAGCAGGGAGGCCAGGGCGGACCCCAGAGGCCCCAGCGCCAGGGTCAGATCCCAAGTGCCCACAAAGGCCAGCAGGACCCGGTTTGCTTAGCTAGACTCGTCCCTGCCCTGGCCTAGGCGACCCCGGGAGTGGGGCTGGGGCTGGAGCCCCCCAGGAGTTAGGAAGCCCCTGCCACCACCCCCGTAAGCCCTCGGACGCCTATGGGGGCCTTAAGTCTCCCCAACACAGCGAAGGGTGGGAGGTGGAGACCCCGCTCCAGGGGCCTTCCCCGCCCCGTGACCGCGGGGCTATTTCCGGCGCCGGGAGGGCTGGAAGGAGGCGGGCGTGGCGCACGCCCTGGGGCTGGAGGAGACCCGGGCGCCCATTTCCCCGGTTGCGACATGGGGCCTCCAGGAGGCTCCCGCTGGCCCCGCTGCCGAGGGTCGGCCACAGCGGCTGCCCCGGCCAGGCGCGCGCCACCGAGGGGCGCCCACGCCTCACCCCCAACTGCGCAGGCCCCCGCCCGGCCCCCACCGCCGAGCTCCCGGGGCCACCAGCCCGGGCTCGGGGGTCGCCTCGGCGCCGGGGCTCCCGCACCGGCTCATCGCCCCGCTCCCCGTCGCCGCCAGCAGTCGCCAGGGAGCTCCCCGGCTCCGGGCCCCGGGCAGGCTCCGCCCCAAGCGGGCAGCCCCGGGCCAGCGCCTCGCCCCGCAGGGCCCCGCGCCCAGCGTGCCCGCGGCCGCGGGAGGAAGCGAGCCCCGGCTGCGGGCGCCACTCGGGCTCCGCGGGGGGCGCGCCGGG